>PVKZ01000116.1:1098942-1456688 GCA_004027375.1 Macroglossus sobrinus
AGAGAGAGAGAGAGAGACAGAGACAGAGACAGAGACAGAGACAGACAGAGAATCACTAGGCAGTGGGGAGCCAAGAGGATCCAGTGTATCATCTAGTTCTCTGTTCTCTCTCTAACTTCTTATATTCATTGTACTCTTTTGTCTCCCCATGAGGTTTAGCAGGTATGGTTTTCAGAACCAGTGGCCCAAGCATTTAGCAATCGCATGAGAATCAGGTCCAGCTGCACTTTGGGGAAGTACCCCTAAACATGTGGTATATATGAAAGAAGACATATACCTTCAGATATTCTTGAAGAGTACTCTGTACTCTTAGTACATTGTGCTAAACTGCAGTTTACAAGCCTAAATTGACTTAATCCTTATGAGAAACCAAAGATGGAGGAACTCTTATTCCCATTTTATAGGTGAAGAAACTGATGCTCAGAGGAGATAAATGAATGTTCGAGATCATGTAGCAGTAAGTGATGACTTGCTATCTTGAATCCAGTCCATCCAATTCTGTTGCTCAGGTTCCTCTATGAAAGGACCAATAGGCAGCAGAAAGTCACCTTTGAGCATCTGATGAACAAGTAAAAACCTCTATTGTTGACATTCAAAGGGAAGGGTAAATAATTACTGTTCATAAAAATTAATCTTGGAGTTTTACATGTTATTTGACACCTACTTTTAACTTAATACAGTACATGAAAGTGTTTATAAGAATTGTATTTTCTTTTGTGTTCATTAATTGAAACAGAATTTACATAGGAAATACCTTTTAAAATTCTTATTTAATCACTTATAACTCTATGGTGCTCTATCAAATATATGATCATTATACTCATTGGTGTTTTAGCCAAGAATGAGATTGATAATTATATTTATAATGGAATACATTAACAAATAAGTCCATTTGCTAATATTTAATAACCATTAAGAACTGTTTGAAATCATGCCTTGGGCCAGAGAATAGCTTATATATAACATTCTTATTTATGTGTCCACAAAAGAGGACAGAAGGTCTATTCCACAAGGAAGAATCACAGTACTATCTAGCTAATAATCTCTAAGTTTTTTTTAAGAATGAGTCAGGTTATAAATAATAAGTGAAATGGCCATAATTTCTCTTTTGTACAGTTGTTTGATATTTTCTTTATCACTCCTTAATCTTTATGTAAAAGCCTCTTCCCCATTAAGTTCATGCCAGTCATGATTCAACCTTCTCCACTCCAGCCCCACTTATGACACCTTCTGACCTTTAGGCATTTCCTATCAAAAATGAAGCCTCTGTATCTCATTCATTGTCTCTAGCTCCACCTCAACTAACATCATCATTCTGAGAATTCCATATACCTAGAAGGCCCTCAACTAACACCATCATTCTGAGAATTCAATATACCTACAAGGTCTTCAGCCAATTTTCTGGCCTTACAAGGGCTTACATCTACAAAGCCAATTAGGAAGTCTTCTTTCCACCATGACCTCAAACAAAAACTCCCACCAGAGCCACTCCCCACAGTTACCTGTGCTCCTCTGAAATCACTGATTTCAACACCCCACATTGACTATACCTTCTATTTCTTCAACTCCCAGTGGAATTTCTTCTCTTGGATGTCTCGCAGATAACATCAACTCAATATGACTAAAACTGAGAGGAGTCAGAAGCACTCTCATATATTTAAATCCTTTAATAACACATGCAGTTGTTAGCAGTACAAGGCTCCTTCTGCGAGGTGTTTCAGCAATGGATGGATGAGGTTGTGTGAACTCCCTCCATGCTCTGGGTCACAGGCATCAGCAGTTCTTGTTGAATTAGAACAGTTCATCTACCTCAGAATTGTTGCCATCCTTACAGTGTTGGCTGAGTTGTGGGTTCTTGTCCACTGCCTTCTGAACACAGCAGTTGTTGTGGGCCTTGTTGTCTACCAGCTCCAGGATGTTGGTGGTCACGTATTTGAGAATGACAGAGAGGAAAACCTGAGTGGACAATCTCAGGTGCTGGGCAGAGTTGTTTCCCTGCAGGAAGCTGTCCGCATGGCTCACAGGGAGCTGCAGCTTGGTTTTCATGGTGCACGACAAAGTCTGCTTCTTAAGCTTATAGTTCAGACAGCTTTTTTTTCCAGACATGATGTTTTACTCTAATTGCCCTAAGTTGATTTTCCAGCTGGCTTGAATCTCTTAAGGCACCAGACAGTGCTCATTCCCACTCAGTCTGTCCCCATACTCCAGCCACTCATTGGTCAAGGAGGAGCAGCCTTTGTGACACCATAGAAATTGTGTTGTCACTAGTGTCCACTAGGCCCTGATCAGGCCTCAGCCTAAAAATGTGTGTGTTAGGAACTTGGTCATCCTAAAAACTGGACCAGAATGTGACATCAATATACACATTAGAATGGCTGATAACACCTATTGTGTATGAGGATATAGAGCTACTAGAAGGTTACAACCACTTTGGAAAAAGTCTAACAATGTCTTATAAAAGTAAACATACACCTATCTATGACCCATTCTCCTTCTGGTTATTTAGTCAATAAATAAATAAATATATATATATATATATATATATATATATATATATATATATATAATGTGAAGATATATATATATATACATATATATATTGTGTGAAGATACATATATATACACTTATATATATATTGTGTGAAGATATATATATATTTATATATATTTATGTATTATGTGAAGATTATATATGTATGTATATAATCCATTTTTAAAAATTGTGCAATTGAAATGCATGCATTTTAACATATGCCATTTTTTCCTATAAATGTGCAAATGGATGGGGGGAATAAAAATGAAACAAGAACGGCAGAATGTTGATAGTTCTTGAAGTAGGTAATAGCTATGTGGTATTTCATTATATTTTGCTTATTTTATTTTATGTTTGAAATGTTCTATAATAAAAAGTAAAAATAAAATGGAAGAAACAGGACGAAAGAATGAAGAGCAGCCATTATTAAACCATTATAGTGTCCTTCCTTGTCTAAGAATCATCTGTCCATTAGTAGTTCCTAATAATCAGAAAGCCTTATGATGAGATAACATCTATTTTCCATTGTGAACCTATGGCATATACTCCTAAGATTGTTACACACACACACACACACACACACACACACACACACACACACACACACACACAGAAATAACCAGAATGACTTACCCCAATATATTGAAGTGCTTACCTTCAGGTGGTAGGATTATGAGTGATTTTTACCCTCTCTGTATTTTTCTACATCTTCCAAATGTGTAATTACGAATATGTATTTTTATAATCAGAAAAGTAAACCAAATAATATTTTTAAATATAATTTTCATTTAATTTCTCCTGTATTATTCCTATGGTTTCAAAAATTCAACAGGCCTTCACCACATTATCACTCTCAGAAAAAGCAATGCTGCTAATTGCATTATTTGTTAGCAGAAAAGCTTTTGCGAAGCTATGAGCCTCCAGGGTACTTTTTTTGTAAAGATAAAAATGCAATACTGCACAGGAGATCTGCTTATTAGACATTAGGCACACTATCTGTATAACCAAAATAACTTTAGAAATTTCCTGCCAAATTCACAGCTAAACTGTTATGCAAATGTAACTACATCTAAATTAAAAGTGCTGAAATGATACAGCCAACAGACATTGAAGTATGATTGCTTTTGGTGGTGTAAGCAGAAAGATTGGGATGTTTTAAAGTAAACAAGATGTATCACACTTTATTTTGTTTCTTTTTGGTTAGGGGTTTATAGTATACAGGAAGGAAAAAATTATAACATGAAAATTATATAAAGTGAAGAAGGTAGGAAAGACATTAAGTGTTTGAGGTAAGAACAGCTAGGCCCTCATAAAACAGACAAACAAAAAAAATGGACAGAAACTTAATTGCAGGTGGAGTCTGTAAGCCTTAGAACTATACATAAAAGGGCTGATACCTTTGTTAAAATCTCTTTATTTAACTTTCTAGTGTTTATGTCTTGCCTTCCCAACTCAATTTTTAAATAGCTCGTTCCTAAGAGTAGCAAATCTATCTTTTATTTCTGGCTACTTGTCATTGGGCTATAAGTTCTAAGAAAGCACACTCTATCTTCCCTATAGTTATTATTATTAGAACCTAGTTCAGTGCCTGAGACAAAAGAGGCACTCGCTCAGTATTTGTTGAATAAATGAATGACTATTCCCATTGCATGTTACCTGGTGCCTTGCCCACAGTAGAAATTCAGTAGCTATGTATTAAAGTAGTTATGCATTAATTCATTTATTCATCCCATTAATATTGTCGAGTGTCTGCTATGTGCCGTGCATTCTTCTAGGTGCTAGGGACATGGCATTGAGCAAGGTAATACCCCTGCTCTCATGTTGCTTACATTCTAATAAAAAAAATTACCATTTGGTCACTTTAAAAGAATATGATTTTTAGTTTTCCTTGACACAACTGACAACTTCCCCCCACCCCATTTTCTTTGTTATGATACTAAGCAACTCTTGAGTGGATTGGGTCAACATTTCACTTTTCTGGCACTTTGAATTGGTAGGTGAATCTGATTAAAAGTGGTTTAAGGTGACAAGTGTAAGCACACATAATTATTATGATTGGAGGACTTTTCAAGAGAACACATGAAATTGCTACTGAATACACAGTTCTTAAAGTCTACATCCTATGAACCAGAAGAGAGAAGGTTTCCAATAGAAACAGAGATTTCTTTTATTGACAAAGATGAATTGTTTTACTATGACTCTCCTCTTTTTAATTTTCTAGCTATTTAAGATCAATCAATGCTCCTTAGACAGCACCCATTTAAGGTTCTGACAAGTGTTATTTTTTAGAGGCCATTCTTTAAGCTTCTCATTAATAAAAAACAGTACTGTAGCATCAATTGCCACTTCCATTCTGTTTCCTGGCCTTACTCCGTCTGGTCCTCATATTACAAACAGCTGAAATCAGTACATTCTGATATTATGCAAATGTCTTTGGCAGATTGAGCTAAGACTAGTGTGTATTGGGCTATTTCACTTTGTTTGGTATATAGATGAATTTGGCATTTTTAAATTAAAGAGATTTATGGACTTCTAAAAATATCTCTGCATTTTAGAAATGTCTTTCCTTATGAAGGTTAAACAAACACCAGTCTATGGAACAATTTTAAATTTGCTGAGTTTAAAACTAGGAATTCAGAAGGTAAAAAAAAAGAGAGACTCAAGAAAGCAGATATTAGTGTTTATCATGATGTCCTTTTGGATGAAGTAGAGAAGCATGGGCTGGATGCCCAGTGGAACTTGGTAGATACAGCCCTGATCAATTTACTATAGGTAAAAGGTACTGATTATGGCTCACTGCAATCCTGAAGGGAATTTTCTAGTGTCATACTGCAGAGCTGAAAATTTGGGCTGGTCCTCTTTAACAATTTTTTAGTGACTCAGAAGGGACATTCATATCATATGTATATAAAATCTAGTTATCATAAGAATTTGGTAGTGACAGTGAATATATTGTTATGACATAATCAGGAGCCTTAAAAATCTCTCCAAGCTAGATTCTTTGTCTGAATCTAAAAGATGAAGGTTTATATTTATGTCAAAAACAACCAGTTCTTATTTTAGGGTAATTCTTAGTCAAAGATCAGGGGACACTTATTTCTAGGCCCTAACCTGATTAATTGATCATTTTCATAAGGTAGCAAAGTGAAAGATTTTGAACTCAAAAGAAAGTTAATAGAGTTTTTCAACAAAAGGTAAAGATAATATTAAAGAGCAATTTGTTTTTTACCTGTAATGTTTTTCAACCCTCTGCTGGTAATGTTTCTTTCTTTAAAAAAGTCTGAAAAGTGTAAACCTCAACCCTCTCCACCTTCTCAGGAGAACCATGCTCTTTGAGCAGCAGCTGTTTGTTGTGTCTTAGGAAAGAGTATACCTCACTCATGTAACCAAGATGATTGATAGTTTTAATATCTAATTAAAAGTTTTTCTTTCTCATTTGAAACTGGGAGAAGTGGGTTTCCTGTGTACTTAAAAAAATTACAAAGTAACTAACCTACATATTGTCTTAGGACAGAAAGCAAGATATAACATTTTTGCAGATAATCTCATGCTTTGTGCCCTTTCCTCGTAAAGCATGGAATGCATAAATTATCATTTAGGAATAGAATAGCCAAGTATTGATAATATCATTCTAGAACTCATGTAAAATGGAATGGACTATCATAGGAGACAGAGATGTCCCTATTGCTCAAACACCTTAGGAATATGTTTGAAGATGAAATCTGAATAGTAGGTGAGGTTGGAGCAGATTAGTCCTATGATCTCTTCCAGCCCTAATATTCTAAACATGGACAATGATGTAGAGGCCTAGGTTTGAACATTAAAATAATTTTCTCTTCTTTTCTATCATCTCATATCTAATTAATTAATAAATCTGCTTAGCTTTCTCTACAATGTGTCTTGCATCATTCTTGTACTATTATTTTACAGTGAGCTGAATATTACAATATTATCCTAAGTTGGAAAAATTTGGCAAAATAAAAATCTGCATATTCTTTTGAAGATTATTTACAAAGATTGTTTAGGAAGATGATTGAACATTCTTCCATCTCTAGAACACACATGCATTTGCAATGTAGCTTTGTTGCAACTTGCATCAAGAAGTGGCTTCTCTGTTCACTCCTTTAATTTGGGATGTTATGAGTTTTTGTTGACCAATAGAATGTGGCAGAATCAACTCTGTGTGCCTTCCAAGTCTAGGCTTTAAGAAGATTTCAGCTTCTGCTCTCATAAATTTATATCACTATAACCTTGTGAATAAGCCTGGGGAAAACTTCTGGAGGATGTGACACCACACAGAAAGAGAAATCATGTGGTGAGAAAGAGAAGCTCAGCCATCTCAGCTGTAGCAGTCATAAGAGCCAGAGCCCCTGATGGGAGAGAGGACATCCAGGACGAGCCAATCTCCCAGCCAACCTATCACCAGACTGTAAATGCATAAGCAAATCAAATTGGCATCATCTCAAGTAGAGATGAGTCAAGGCACTTCAGACTACCCAAACTGCCAACCCACAAAATCATGAATGAATAAATGTCCGTTGTTTTACAGAGCAATTTGTTATTCAACATCAAAAACCAATATGTGCTTTTATCAAGCACATTTTGTTTTGCTTCTAAAAATAACCCTACACAAGACATATGCACACATATGGCCACTATAGTGTGTTTCCAATAAGTATCAAAATACAAAATAAAGAGGACTAGTTAAAAAATGATGGCATATCTATGGAAAACTCAGCACTTAAAAGGATCAGGTGGTTCTTTCTTTACAAATGTGGAAAGATGTCTAAGGTATATCTTTAAGTGTAAAAGTAATGTTCAGAACAGTGTGAATAATTATGTACATTTATGCAAATAGGTAAGTATAGGCATATTTGTTGTTGCATATGTTGTATACACATAGAAAGTATCCAGAAGGATGTACAAGAAGCTTTTAATAGTAATTAGCTAAGGAGTTGGGCTGAAAGTTGAGGGGAGAAAGAGGACTTTGTATACTTTATTCCTTGAAAATTTTTACGTTGAGTGTAATTACTTAAATATACTAATTTAAAAATAGATGGAAATAAAAATAAATACAACTTGTAACTATTCCCTTTGCCTCCAGTCACTGTCTCCTTGCAACACATTCTGTATAGTATTACTTCATTAATATAATACCCATTTTTTATTATGTCACTCCTCCACTCACTAAGTCTCAATAACTCTCCACTGCCTAGCAATGGTCTGCAAAGTGAAGTATGTTCTAATTACACATTTTAGTGCAAATAGTAAATAAGAAAGAAAAGTTTTAATAATGTTAAATACATGGATATACACTGGCACCCTCATTTGGTATTTATATGACCACCTATTACATAAGAAAGGCACACATTCCACACACAGAGGGGTTTATGGTGGTCCTTTTACTTTCTCCTGATTACAACTGATTCCACTTTTTGTGAGACTGGTTAAGTTGACTTGTAGATTTTCAAAAATCTATCTTGAAAGAAAGAAGCCCTTAAAAATTGACAAATAACTTAAAAATACTCCCTCAAAGAAATTCAACTTTGAGTCTAATACAAATAACACAAGCCCAAATTAATGAAAAATAAATGGCAAATTTGACTCATTTTCTACACTTGGTACAAGCCCTTAGTAAGCTATATTAAAGGTAAAAACAGTGCCTAACAGACCCGACAAAGAGTTAACAAAAAGGAAAAAAAGCAGAAGAATGTTAACTCCAGAGTTTCAAGTGTATAAAATCATGTGATACTCATTTCAATACTTTACCCAAGTTCATTTAACAATGATGAAACTTTTTAATCTTCTGCTGAGTATTCTCACTTATTAATGAACTACAAAATTTCACACCCCACTTGGAAAATTCTTGTTTATTTGTTGTAATAAAATGATTGAAATAATATATGGAAAATGTGAGAATAATACAGAAATGCATTTTTTTGTCAGAAAATACTATTGTAAAATGCATGAATATTTTTTAATTAAAAAATTAAATTTATTTTAACATTTTATTTTCCCCCCACCCTGTGATAACCACTAGTTTATTGTCCATGTCCATGAGTCTCTGTTTGTCTTGCTCATTTGTTGCTTTTATGTCTATATCCCATATATAAGTGATATCATGTGATTTTCAACCTTTTCTGTTTGATCTTTTTTGCTTAGTATGATTATCTCAAGGTCCGTCCATGTTGTTGCAAATGGCAGTATTTCATCTCTTCTGGCTTAGTAATATTCCATTGTATATATGTACCACTGCTTCTTTAGCCAGTCATATATCATAGGACACTTCAGTTGCTTCCATGTCCTGGCCACTGTGAATAATGTTGCTATGAGTATCAGTGTGCAAATATCTTTTCAGGTATGGATTTTCAAGTCTTTGGTGTAAATACCCAGTAGAGGGATTGCTGGATCATATGGTAGATCCATTCTTAGTTTTCTGAGGACCCTCCATACTGTTTTCCATAGTGGCTGTACCAATTTGCAGTCCCACCAGCAGTGTAGGAGGATTCCTATTTCTCCACATCCTCTCCAGCATTTGTTATTACTTGTCCTGTTGATTATAGCCACTCTAACAAGTGTGAGATGGTATCTCATTGTAGTTTTGATTTGCATTTCCCTAATAGCTAGTGATGTTGAGCACCTTTTCATATATTTGTTGGCCATTTGTATGTCTTCTAAAGAGAAGTGTCTATTCAGGTCTTCTACCTATTTCTTGACGGGATCATTTGATTTTTTTTGGTTGTTGTTATTGAGTCGTATGAGTTCTTTGTATATTTTGGATATTAAGCCATTATCAGAAGCATTGCTTGCAAATATATTTTCCCATTTGAATGGTTGCCTCTTTACCTTGTTGATAATTTCTTTTGCTGAGCAGAAGTTTTTAGTTTGATGTAATTCCATTCATTTATTTTTGCTCTTACTTCCCTTGCATTTGAGGTCAAATTTATAAAATCTTCTTTAAGTCTAAGGTCCTTGAGTTTAGTTCCTATGTTTTCTTCTATGCTTTTTATTGTTTCAGGTCTTATATTCAGGTCTTTAACTCATTTTGAGTTAATTTTGGTGTGTGGTGATAGACAACAGTCTAGTTTCATTCTTTTGCAGGTAGCTTTCCAGTTTTCTCAGTACCGTTTATTGAAGGGGCTTTCCTTTCTCCACTGCATGTTTGGGGCTTTTTTGTCGAAAATTATTTGCCCATATAAATATGGGTTTACTTCTGAAATCTCGATTCTGTTCCACTGGTCCATATGTCTGTTTTTCTGCCAATACCATGTCATTTTGATTACTGTCACTTTGTAATATAATTTGAAGTTAGGCAGAGTGATGTCTCTAACCTTGATATTTTTTTCTCAGGATGGCTTTAGAAATTCAGGGTCTTTCGTGCTTCCATACAAATCTGATAATTTTTTGTTTTATTTCTTTAAAAAATGCCCATGGGATTTTGATGAGGATTGCATTAAATCTGTATAATGCTTTAGGTAATAAGGTCATTTTATTTATTTGTTTGTTTGTTTGTTTGTTTGTTTATTATGCCTATGGCACCTGGTCTTCCTAAGTGGTCTCATCCAAGTACTAACCAGGTCCAACACTGCTTAGCTTCAGATATCAGATGAGATTGGGCACATTCAGGGTGGCATGGTCATAGACTGGTAATAGGTCATTTCAACTATGTTGATTCCTCCAATCCAAGAACACAGAATATCTTTCCATTTCTTTGTATCTTCTTTAACTTATAATAAGGTCTTATAGTTTTCATTACATAGGTCCAACACGTTTCGTTAAATTTACTCCTAGCTATTTCATTTTTTTTGTTGCAATTGCAAAAGGACTTACTTTTTCATTTCTTTTTCTGACACTTCATTATTAGAGTAGAGGGACGCTATGGATTTTTGAACATTGATTTTGTATCCAGAAACTTTACTGTATATGCTTATTGTTTCTAGTAGTGTTCTTGTGGAGTATTTAGGGTTTTCTATATACAGAATCATGTCATTCATAAGTAGTAAAAGTCTGAATTCTTTGTTTTCTATTTGGATGCCTTTTATATTTTTCTCTTTCCTGATTGCACTCGCTAAGATCTCCAATATTATAATGAATAACAGTGGTGATAGTGGACACCCTTGCATTTTTCTTGACCTTAGAGGGAAGGTTTTTCGATTTTCACCACTAAGTATAATGTTGGCTGAGTGCTTGTCATATATAGTCTTTATTATATTGAGGTATTTTCCTTCTATATCAATTTTGTTAAGTGTTTTGATCATAAATTGGTGCTGTATCTTGTCGAAGGCTTTTTCTGCATTATTGATATGATCACATGATTCTTATATTTTAATTTATTTATGTGGCGTCATGTTAATCGATTTACGTATGTTGAACCATCTCTGTGCCCCTGGGAATAAAGTCTACTTGATCGTGGTATATAATATTTTTAATATGTTGCCATATTCAGTTTGCTAGTATCTCATTTAGGTTTTTTTGCATCTGTGTTTATGACAGATATTGGTCTGTAGGTTTCTTTTTTTGTTTTATCTTTACTAAGTTTTGGTATCAGGGTAATATTGGCCTCATAAAATGAGTTGGGAAGTATTGCCTCCTCCTCAAATTTTTGGAAGAGTTTGAGGAGAATTGGTATTACATCTTCTTTGAATATTTGGTAGAATTCATTGGTGAAGCCATCTGGTCCTGGACTTTTACGTAGATTTTGGATGATTGTTTCAATTTTTATACTGCTAATCAGTCTATTTAGATTTTTCAGATCTTCTTGATTCAGTCTAAGAAGGTTGTATTTTTCTAAATACTGATCAATTTCTTCGAGGTTATTAAATTTGGTGTTATATACTTTTTCATAGTATTCTTGTATGATCCTTTGTATTTCTGCGGTGTCTCTAGTAATTTTCCCTCTTTCATTCCTGATTTTATTTATTTGTGTTTTCTCTCTCTCTCTCTCTCTCTCTCTCTCTCTCTCTCTCTCATTCTCTCTTTTTAAAATAAGTCTAGCCAGGGGTTTATCAATATTATTAACCTCCTCAAAGTACCAGCTCTTTGTTGCATTTATTTTTTCTATAGAGTTTTTTTTGTTGTTTTCAATTTCATTTATTTCTACTCTAATTTTGATTATTTATTTCCTTCTTCTGACTTTAAGCTTCATTTGCTCTTTCTTTTCTAGTATTTTAAGATGAGTGTTCAGTTGTTTATTTGGCCTCATTCCTGTTTTTGGAAATAGGCTTGTAATGATATGAACTTTCCTCTTATGACCAGTTTTGCCATGTCCCCTAAGTTTTGATATGTTCTACTATTATTATCATTTGTTTCTATGTATTTCTTGATCTCCCTTTTTATTTCTTCTCTGACCCAGTTATTCTTCTGTAGTGTGTTGTTTAATCTCCATGTATTTATAGCTCTTTCTGCTTTTTTTCTTTTTTTTACAGTTGATCTCTAGTTTCAAAGATTATGATTAGAGAATATGGTTGATATGATTTCTACTTACTTCTCTTTGTTGAGGCTATCTCTGTATCCCAGTATGTGGTTAATCCTTGAGAATGTTCCATGTGCACTAGAGAAGAATGTATAAACAGCTGCTTTGAGATGAAAGGCTCTGTAAATGTCAAATATGTCTAGTTGGTCTCATATATCATTTCAGGATGTTATTTCCTTATTGATTTTCTGTTTGGATGATCTGTTCATTATAGACAGTGGGGTATTTAGGTTCCCTACTATGGTAGTACTTTGGTCGATTTCTCCCTTTAATTCTGTTAGTAATTGCTTTACATATTTCTGGGCTCTCTTATTGGAAGAATAGATATTCATAAGTGTTATGTCTCTTGGTGCATGATTCCCTTTATCATTATGAAGTGTCCCTCAGTATCTTTCTTCACATTTTTTTTATTTTGAAATCTAATTTGTCTGATATTAGCACCACTACTCCTGCTTTTCTCTGAATGCCATTTGCTTGAAATACCATTTCCACCCTTTCACTTTGAGTCTATATTTGTCTTTGGAACTGAAATGTGTCTCATGGAGGCAGCATATGGTTGGGTTTTGTTTTTTGATCTATTCTGCAACTCTGTGCCTTTTTGTTGGTGAGTTCAGTCCATTTCCATTTAGGGTTGTCATTGAAATATGAGGTCTTCTTATAGTCATTTTATCTTTTGCTTTCTGTTAGCTCAATGTTTCCATTGCTTCCTTGTCCTTGTGTTTCTGTTTTCTTTATTTTGGTTGGCTTTTGTGGGTTTTGCCTCTGGTTCTCTTGTTTTATGTGATATACTTCAGTTCTGAATCTTTGGTGAGTGGTTACCATTACATATATGAAAAGAATAATAATATATATACCGTCATCCATTTTCTTCTGTGCATGCCTTATCTCCTTTCCCCTTTGCAAATTTGGATCTTTGAATCCTCCCCTTTTCAGTCATTATCTCAGTTTATCCCTATGTATGATGAACATTCATTATTATCTTGCTATAGAAATTTTCTTCTTATTTAAGCTTATAATGCTCTGTTCTTAGTAAGGATTGCACTCCTCTGCTTCTATTTATCTGATAGTCACTTTACTCCTAATTCTGTTTTTTTTTCTCTCATTTTGTTTTAGGTAAGCTCACCCCTTAGGTGAGTATTTCCCATAGTGCAGGCCTTATAGTGGAGAATTACCTCAATTTTTGTTTGTTTGTAAAGGTCTTTATTTCTCCTTCATATCTAAAAAAAGAGCTTAACTGGGTACATTATTCTTGGCAGGTAGTTCCTTTCATTTAATAGTTTGAATATTTGATTCCACTTCTTTCTGGCTTGTAAGATTTGTGCTGAGAAGTTTGATAATAATCTAATGGGTTTTCCTTTATAGGTTACCATTTTCTTTTCCCTGGCTTCCCTGAGCATTCTGTCTTTGTCATTGATTTTTGATCATTTTAGTACAATGTGTATTAGAGAAAGCCTTTTTGGGTTGAGATAAATGGGTGTTCTGTTGACTTCTTGAATTCCAGGCTCCAGCTCATTTCTTATATTTGGATAATTCTCATCCACTATTTGTCTTAAAATGTTTTCTAATCCCTGCTCCTTTTCCTCCCCTTCAAGAATTACCATTATTTTTGTGTTTCCTCTCCTCATGATATCAGCTAGTTCTTGAATTTCTCTTTCATTATTTTTCATTCTTTAGTTTCTCTCTTCTTCCTTCTGATTTATTTCTAGATTTCTGTCTTCAATATCACTGATCCTTTCCTCTATTTGGTCGATTCTATTTCCCAAGTTTGTTATTTTATTTTTCAGCTTTTGCAGTGTGTTCTTTATCTCCAGAACGTCTATTTGGTTCCTTTTGAGGGTTCCAATCTCCTGCTGAAGAACTCATCCTGCTCATCTAGTTTTTTCTTTTCAATTCCTAAAATTGGTGATATGAGTTTCTTTTCAGAAGCACCATCCTGAATTTTCTGTCATTTAAGTCACACATTTCTATGTCTGTAAGCTTATTTTTGGAGATTTTTCTTGTTCTTTCTGAGATGCCTTGTCACCTTGGTTTTCATGGTGTTTAGTGAACTATTTCTTCCCCTGAGCATTAATGGAAGTGTGTTCTGCTTTTTTTCCCCCAGAAAGATTATTATATAATGGTGTCTAGACTGTTGCAAAGAAGGTGTTTTTCTTTTGGTTTCCAGCAGGTGATGTTTAAGCCTCTTAGATCTTTGAGTTATAGAAAGTCTTAATAATGTCTTTTTCTTTTTATAGATGTTTAATCTTGCTTGCTACTCTCAATATCAGTTCCTGTCAGTGTTAGTGATAGTTTCAGTAGTGTTTGCTCAGATTCCCCTGGGGCTCCACTGTGATCAGTCTCAGAGGATATGGGGGAGGGGCCTTTTGGGTTGAGGATTGGGGCCTGCGGCTTAGCCTCGGTTTTGCAACCTTGGATGGTAAAACTCAACTGTTGTTTCTCAAATTTATGGCAAGTCTACATGTCTTCTGTCTTAACATGCTGTTTCAGGTCACTGTCTGGTCAGGTTGCTCCATTGTGTAAAACTTGGCCATTAGAACATCTCCGCTTCTCTGCCATTTTTGTTTCTCTGTCTTCTGCCCTGATGACTGGACACTGATGCCAGCTTTATGGAGCTCACAGCACTCACAGGGTGGGCTCTTCAGGGAAGTCACCACTCCTTCTCTCCTCCCTGTCCTCCTGCAGGGAGCTCTGGCTGGGAGAGACAGTTTTTTTTTTTTATTTCTCCCAGTCCACTACCTGACACCAGGGTTCTGATCTGTGGTGGCTCTTATGTGTATATCCCATGCTCAGATGTGCTGGTGTGCAGTTTGGGTGCTTTTTTGTTGAGTTTTAGATATTCAGCTTATTGTTGTTTCAAGAGGAGAGATCTGATGACATTTCTCACTCCACCATGTTTAATCCAATCTGTTTGGTAACAGACTGTGAATTCTGAGTTTGACTCCTGACTGTGGTTGATAACTTCAGAGAAGTGTGGGAGAACATAGATGATAGGAACAGGCAGGGGTCAGTTCTGGGCTGCCAGGCAATCATATGTAGGGAAGTCCTACTCTTTGGTAGGACTTTCTAGAGTGAAGGAAAAGGTGCAAAAATGCTTAAGATCTGAGGACCAGGAATGGGTGCAAGAGTCAGTGAGGACCCAGGGGCTTCTCTAGAATACATAAATATTATTGTGGAAACACAGTAACATGAAGGATTCTCAAAATCATTACACTGAATGAAAGATGCTAGATACAAGGGTATGTGCTGTATAATTCCATGTGTATGAAATTTTAGAAAATTCAGACGGAAACATTAGTGGTTGCCTGGGTCTAGGATCAGAGGTAATGACAGATTGCAAAGGGGATCAAGAGAACTTTTGGGGTGAGGGATGTGATCTGTATCTTGGCTGTGGTGGTGGTTCCATGGCTGTAGGCACCTATCAAGACTTATACATTTTAAATGAATTCAGTTTGTCGTATGTAAATTATATTGAATTAAAATTAACTATACATAAATATTAGAAAATATATTAAATTAAGTACTTGAGAAAGAAAATAAGCACTGTGCTAGGTGCTGGAAATACAGTGATAAGCAGAAAAGTTTCTTTGGTCTTTCATGTTGACTATATATATATATAGGTTTATATAAAGGAAGTGGCTAGAAATAAAATAATCACAGGGCCTTACAGACTCCAAAAGAGAACTAAGAAGGGAAGTGGGGATACTAGAATAGCCTATACTAAAAGAATATACCCTAGCTTGTGAAGTTAAGGAAGGAAGGTGAAAATTGGTCCAAACATATGAGGAATTTTAAACTTCTATAACCTTTATAAGCTATAGCTCTCATTTGGCACATGGCACAAACTTTTAGTGTAGGATTGTTATGCATAGATATCTGCACTCCCTAACTAGACTATAAACAATTAGAATCTGAACCCCATATTATTTATTTCTTTGTATCTCCTTCTTATAGTACCTAGAGAAGAGTGTGCACCATAGACAGTTTATATTTACTAACTGACTAATTTGCCTACCTGCAAAAGAGAATTGAGGCACTCAGAGTTCCCTCCTAAGAGAGCTAGTGATTAAGAGATGAAACAGACAGGATGACTGGCTCACTGTCCCATCCCATTCTGAGGCCATATGCACCATAGCTCTCATTGCCCCTTGTTGTATCCTATCTCCCAGCCTCCTCTTCAGACACACTGTTTGGGGAAATTTTTAAGGCATCTTAGGATAATTTGCCCAAGCATTTCATTTTAGTTTTTTACTTCATAAATTTGATCTGTGCTTTAAAACTCAGTTTTTGCCTTCTAACTCATCAAACAATTCAGTAACTTTAACAGCATTGGACACATGACAAGGACTCAAAAATATGTATCAATCAGTTTCAATGTCAACTTCAGCCCATGAAAGGCTTTGCTCTAGATCATGAATTCAACATCTATCTGAAACTGAGCTAAAAATAACTCTCTCAAAGTTGTGCTGTGGGTGCCATCTTTAAACAGCTCTAGATTTAACCGTTACCAAATATAGCTTTAACAGCCAGTCTTTTGGATTGTTACGGCAAGACTACATGCCCTCTGTCTTAACATGCTGTTTCAGGTCACTGTCTGGTCATGTTGCTCCATTGTATAAAAATTGGCCATTAGCATGGCTAAAAATAGAGAATTGACTCTTCTATAGACATATGACTTTAGAAGTTTAGGGATATAAAAGTGATTGATGTCCTAGAACAAAGAGAATGTCTCACAGACTTGAAGAATCTCCCAGAAAGTGCTGGGTTTTTTGTTTTGTTTTGTTTTGTTTTGTTTTTTAGCTGTAAGTAAGCAGACAGACCATCAATGGGATTGCCCTCAGCATGACCACTAATTACTTTATAGACTATTCATTCAAGTAAAAGGCTTTTGGTGATAGTTCTACTAACTCAGCCTTGTTCTTTACAAAAAGAAAATTAAGAAAAAGCAATGTAATACTTTGTGAAATCAATAATTATGTAAACTGACAGTTATTTCTTATGGCATGAAAACATATAAAAGGATTGATTTAGTCTACAAAATGTAATTCTATCTAAACATTCAACTCCTTGTCTTTCAAAATACAGCATTTCTTCAGTCCAAAGACACTGTGCTTTAGAATACTGACAAGACATGTTCAAAGTTATTATACAAGGCAACCATAGACCTCCAGAACTTCAAATCAAGAAACATTGCATACCAAAACTGCATCAATGAATCATGTTATGAGGTGTAGTTTGTGCTGTGGCAGATTATTCATGTCACTGTACTATATTAGTCTTGATATTGGAAAGAAGACATGAAATATAAACACAGCTATTTCTGCATGTAAGAAATCAGAGTGATAGTGTAATGGAAGAAATCATTAGTAAAAAATTTCAACAGCCAGTTACCATGAATAATCACCTTTGCTAGGAGGCTTTATGAACTACAGGAAACTTTACTGCGTTACCTTTATGTTTTAGATAATTATTTTCTTAGCCACTTTGTGAAGTGTCAAAGGATTCAGTCCTTTCAAAATGTTACTTATTTGTCCTTATTGTTTCAATAAAGATAATATTCCTTTTCTTGAAAAGTGCTTTTGCTTCTGTTATCTTGTTTTGTTCTCACAACAGTTCTAAGAAATTGGTAGGGAAGGTATTCAGAATAGAAGCCCCTAGAAATTAAGAGCTTGTCTAGTGTCATCAACTAGTATGTGGATAAGCAGGGACTCAAATTTACATACACTGACTTTGAATCATTTTGTCAATACCTCCCCCCACCATTTTTTTTGTAACATCTTTAGTTATCAAGATGCATCTGCCATTATTCCTGGATATTCAAAAGCATTGGCATGTGTGTTTGGTTTTGTGGTCACAGGAGTCAGTTTTAGATCTGGCAGAGTGTCTGAACTCTGGTTTTGGACAATCCGAGGTCTTGGCTGTTGTACCTGGGCTATAATCTCAAAGGTGTAGGGATCTGTTCCTTGGTCTATTGAGTGTTGAGTAACAGTATTGGAGAAGGGGAGAATCAAAATTAAAATTATATAAACATACAATCCAACCAAGAACTGCAAACAAGAGAGTGAGGCAGATTGGCAGAATCTAGGAATAATAAAGTGGGATAGAGACCTGCAATATAGTGACAGAGCAAAATGGATGATGGAGAGTTGTAGGGGGAGCTCAGAGAAATTTACTGAGCCTCTTTTTAATGCAGCTGCAGCTTTGGCAATGAGTGGGAAAAGTTTTTAAGGTTGTCATGCTGGCTCAGATACATAGGTTGAGCATAAAAATTATTTCAGAATGCAAGCTGGAAAGGCACCTATTTCTTTCCTTTCAGAATCCAAAGGGAGAAAAATACATGCCTGATTTTATTTACAAATATATGATTTAAAAAATACATATTTCTAAATTATGATTTATTGAACATTTGTAATAGAATTGTACATTAGCTGGCCAAGTTTAAAGAATCATTCTATCCTTTCCATAATATGCTAGTATGTAAAATTACCAGAACAATATAACATCTGAGACATAGTTGAAAATGAATTATGACCATTAAAGAGATTAATTGGCCAGGATAAGAAAAAAGAACATTTTAAATATAGAACAATAAAACCGTATACTTTCCAGTGATTTTTGACTTCCAAAGAACGTATTTGGTAATTGGAGAAATGCAAAGTGTAACTCAAATATACAATGACTGGCAGGACATCCATTTTCAGGAAATCATTTACCTCTGTGGGCTTGGTGTAGTGCAGTACATTAAAGAGAGGTTACACAAGTGTATTCTCTTTGGTAATTCCTATAAATAGAATATCATTAATTTAAAGAGGAGAATTAGAATTCAGTTCATTTTAAAGTGCAGCAAGAATGTGGTAGTATCTTCTCAGTGGAACCATATCAGCTGAACCAAAATTAAACTTTTCCATTGAACTGGGATGTTTGACCAGATGGTTTTGGGCCCAAAATTACTGTTTTCCATTAAATGCATGTGCCTTTTTTTTCAGTGATGCACTGTGTTTGGTTGTTAGCCTTGAGCATACACAACCTTAGTTTAATGATTTAGGTGAACTGATCTAGGGAATAAAATGATGGTGCTGAAAAGATAAGAATACAAATAAGAATGTCTAATAAACATTCTCTATTCTAACTGTAAGAAACATGACACTAAAACTAATTATATCATGACCCAGCCATACTGTGAAAATTCATTTTCAGAACAAAGAAATAATAGAAAGTTCAATTATAGAGCTAAATGTTGGGTTAAGCCATGTGAAATAACCAATCAATAATCAATTATTTTTTACCAAGGGAAACCGTGATTTCTCATGGTACAATATATTACTATAACCTATAGTTCAGTGTATTATATCAGTTGTGTATTGATCCAATCACTTCAAACATACAGGTATCTATATTGTCCTAGAATTTGCAAGAACATAACTATAAGGAAAACCTTATAAAAACAAGTGGAGGATGAAGGGAACACAAAGCAGGAAAAGAGAAATTTCAAACAGAGGTATTAAAAAAAGGTTTTCATGTAGGAGTTGAAAGTTGAACCTGCTTTGAGATTTGACAAAGAGACATGAGAGCAAAACTGCAGATAGAGGTGGTAAGATCCACAAACTCAAAACTGTTTGGGGATCATCTCTAGAACAAAGGATATTAAGTAGGTCTAAAAAGCAAAGTTGATAGGAAGGCCATGTTGCTGAGAATGTGAAGTCACATGGTAATTACTTTAGATTTTATTCTATGGATCCAGCAAAGGTGCTTGAGTAGGTGCATGACATGATTAGAGCTATACATTAAGAAAACGCCATGATAATAGCATAAATGATAGAATGAATGGAAATGAGAATAGAAAAAGAAGGATGACTTAGGAGGCATTTATAGCAATATTAGGAAAGAATGACAACTAAAATTACATGAACTTGACCACAAAGCACAGGTCAGATGATCAAGTCTTACAATTGCTAGAACTTGTTGACTACCTGGATGTAAGGGATGGTGAAAGGCAGGAATGGTTTAAGACGTGGTTCAAGAAGAC
Source organism: Macroglossus sobrinus (assembly GCA_004027375.1). Classification (NCBI taxonomy): domain Eukaryota; kingdom Metazoa; phylum Chordata; class Mammalia; order Chiroptera; family Pteropodidae; genus Macroglossus; species Macroglossus sobrinus. Next base: position 1,118,971 of record PVKZ01000116.1, read on the forward strand.
ACATAGTACCATTAAATAAAATGAAGAAATCAGGAGGGGCAGCATGTTGGATAGGGTTTTATAAGTCAATGGTGAGTTTCATTTACAAAACATCAAGTTTAAAGGGCGTAAGGAACATTTACCTGAAAATAGCCTCGCAGAAGTTGATAAGGTTTGATCTGGAGTCTAGACAAAAGATGGGTGCTAAAGATGGAAGTATAAGAAGTGAAGACAACAAGGACAGATGAGTATGCTTGGGAGAAATCAAAGAAGTAGCAGAATACAATTCTTTTGCTCAATTGAAAAGAATGAGAGAGAGAGAGGTGAAAGAGAGTGTGTTAATGAACAGAGATAGGACTTCCAAAATGGAAAGGAAAGGCCTCAAAAGAGTTCATGAAAGATGGCTTTGATCTTCTTGGGTCTTCTTTGTAAAATTTGAAATGAGAGTAAGAGGAGCTAACGAAGGATTAGAGACTTGACATGAGTGGGAAAAATTCAGGTGAGTCTTTGTGTGCTGGGCATGTAGAGAAGCATCACTTCTAATGTGTCATACTAAGGAACTGATAAAAAATATTCAAACATCTTTTTCTGGGAAGCAGTTCAAATTGTTAACAAATATAACTTACTTGTTAACTATAGACATTATAGTTAAAGTCATTATGATTTATAACAGATGGCTATAACATAAAAATGAAGTTACTATAAAATAACCAGTGTTTAATTATAATGCAATTAATTTCATTTATATCTCAAATGATTCCTTTAAATGGTATTTCTAATTTTTTTGGCTTTTGAAAAATTATTTTACATTATACGTGGTTTATTTTTAAATTTTTCCCCACAAACCAATAAGATAAACCATTTGGTTCACTTTTACTTATATTATTAATGATGCAATTAAAAAATAAATTATTTCCTGATTTCAATCATTTTAAAAATTAACTGACTTCACTTTTACAACAAAAGCTTACAATGTTCTCTTCTTGATTACTGCCTTCTTCAAAAACTCAGTTTTGATATAAGTTATTTGGATGGAATGGAGCATTTAAAATGTTAATCTAGTTTTGTTGGTAGTAGTTAGATTGCTCTTCTACCCTTAAATGATCTGTCACAGACTTTATGAAAAGTCCATTGAAATTACCCAGGTTACTGCATTAATTTCAACAAATTGAGCTTTAGAAATGAGTGGCATATTTCTTACTTCCCTATCATTTCTGCAGAGGAGGATATTAAGACTTTGACACTTTACAACAGGGCACTAGTCAGTTTAACCTATGTTGCCATGGTTACTCTTGACACGAAATCACAATTTGTGCCAAAAAGTAATATTATCTATCACTGACAAAATCAACATTTTTCTGCTGCTTCTTTTTTTCTTTCTGGGTGAAATTATTTCACCTAGTAAACATTAAATAAATAATTTTTGATTTTACAGACAGCTAAAAAAACCAATTCAGTAAGTTGAAGTGACACAATTACTCCTGTAAAAATAAATTATAGAGACTTGAACCTGAAGAGGAATTCAGAAATAATTTCATCTATTTTTTTTATTTTAAAAATGAGAAAATGATACACTAAAATAGAAAGGGACTCCTTAAGGTTACACAGACAGTAAGTGTTCAACATAACTAAACAAAATTCTTTCTCCTATAACAAGATGAGGCTTAGATTTTATTTTATTTTTCAAAAAAACTAAGTAAATACACAAAGAAAAAGCTAAGATCTTCCTTATCACTAATTTTATTGATCAACTCCAGGATATATAACAGTAAGACCTAGGACCTCTATGGTGACGTTTAGAGAGAGATAATATAAGTCATATCCGAGTAACTGAAAATATTGGCCTATACTGAATCTAATTAGCTTGGCTTTCTTACCAGTGCAGATAAAGTTGTGCATATGATGTAATATACCAACTAAGATATAAATCCATTTGGTGCACATACTGTGTGATTTATTCAATATAAATATGTACATATGAATAGGAATAAGGTGGCATTCTTGCTTTCGAGAAGCATTTTGTACCATCCACCACACTGAATACAGTTAAGTTTTCTTGTTTTATTGATTGATATGACATTCCTTTATCCATTCTTTCCAAATGATTGCTCTGACTTGCAATTTGATAGGACTCTACTACAGTTCTTAGTCTTCTTATAGGAAAATGATACTGATCACATATTCATATGATATTGTAGAGCTTACACTGTTGTCCTGTGTGTGTTAAGACAAGAGAGAATGGCAGCAACTCCCAGAATAAGGACACAAATAATTCTAATGACCTTTTCAACCCAATGGTTTCAAAGCAGTGGTTTCAACAGATGGTTTTAAGGCAGTGGTTTCAGAAAGTAAATTCAAGAGACAAAGCAGTACAACTGTCTGAGTTTCAGTATCCCCATGGTGGACTGTGATGAAAGCAGTAATTTAAAAAAAAATTTAGAGAAGCTGAACTTTTTATTTTTTCAAACAAAATTTTGTATAAAAAAACTCAGTAGTTATATAAAATGGATAAAAGCAGAAATACTCTGTATGAATCAGAAGTGTGGGGCTTTGGTTCTCACCAGCTAAGCTTACTCTCACCTCTCCATTTTATCAATGAAGAAAGAGAATTACAGAGAAGTAAAAATAAATTTTTCTTAAAATTTATTGTTAAAAATGATACAATCAAGACTGGATTCTAAATCTCTTTCTACTCTACCATATTAGCTTGAGGGTATTGAATTTATTAGGGATCTATTCTATTGTGATCCATTGGAAAGATAAAAGAAGTTAAAGATGCAAAGTCTTCCTTGAAGGCCTTAACGATCATAGCAAGGAGAAGAAACAAAATATTTTTTATTCAGAAAAAAATTGTTTTCTGAACATTTCTTACTTTTGATGCACTGGGAGTATAAAAGCTAATAAGACCATAGGCTCTCAAGAAATTCACAGGACTAATGGGGAATATGATAGGCTGAATAATAGCCCCCAAAGATATCCAGGTCCTAATCTCTAGAACTTGTGAATGTTACCCTTTAGTAACAGAAGTTTTGCTAATGTGGTTAAATTAAGGATTTTGGGATGGGGAGATTATCCTGGATTACCTAGATGAGCCCTAAATATAATTACAAGTGCTCTTATAAGAGAAAGGCAGAGGCAGATTTTACTACAGAAGAGAGAAGACTGTGACAACCTCAGCAGAAAGCAATGTGAAGTTGCTAAGGCTTTGGACATGGAAAAAGCAGTCATGAGCCAATGAATGCAAGGAATTCAAGCTTCTAGAAGCTGGAAAGAAAAAGGAAATGAATTCTCTCCTAGAGCCTCCAGAGGGAGCTTGGCCCTGATGGCACCTTGGTTTCATCCCAGTGAAACTGATTTTAGACTTATGACCTCCAGAATATACAACTCAGTGAATATATCTATGTTGTTTTAAGCCTTCAAAATACATAATCAGGTCATAAAGTGAATTGTGAGTGTTCACTTCATCTGCACATACACTAAACCTGGAATGAGAAGGAAGTATATCATGAAACAGAAACATGAAGTGTTTCATAACAGGGAAAGGATAATAGTTCAATACTTGTTCTAGAAAACTTGGCTACCCATATGACCTTCAAGTATATGTGGATTTCTATTTTATACTATATATAAAACTAGGTGCTCAGTGGCTTAAAAGTCTAATGTAAAAAAAAAACTTACTAATCTTTTAGAAGAAAATTCAGAAAAATATCTTTATGATTTTGGAGTAGAGAAATAGTTCTTTAAGGAAACAAAGAAAACATATATTGTAAAAGGAACAACTTTATAAATAGAACCATGGTAATTTTTTAAAAGTTCATACAAAAATATTTTTTTAAGTAAAATGACACACAACACATTGGGAGAAAATATGTGAAATGCACATAATGACAACAAAAAAGGGATTAATATCCAGAATATGTAAAGGATTCCTGAAAATCAGGAAAAGGTCACTCCAATAGAAATGATAAAGGCATTAATTCTAACTCATGATGTAGTGACTCCACAGAGAGGGGAGTAGAGGAATGAAAATTCTGCTCTCTGATTCTCTTTTCTTTTGCTCCCCATGTAAAACTAGATAGAAGTTAAAGACAAGGGATCCCTTTGCTATCTTGCATACAGTTCTAAATCCTGGACCATGTAGCAGAACAGAAAATAATGAAGTGTGGATCTGGCATGACACCAGACCCATAAGATTTTCAAAGTCTAACCATACTATGTGTTGGAGAGTGTGTAGACCAAGAGTAAATCCCATGCAATTATTATGGGAGTATAAATTTATACAACTGCTTTGGAAATCAATTTGGCAATATTGTTAAAGCTTAGCTCACATGTACTTTATGATCCAACAATTCCCTTCCATGCATATGCTCTATAGAAATATACATACATGTGCAGCAAAAAACAAGTATAAGAAAGTTAAAAGCATAATTATTTTAAAACATGTTTTGAAAAAAAAAAGAATCCATCAGTTAGAAGGGTTGATGACTACATCGTAGTATACTCAAGGATACGAAATAGCGGAATCTCACAAACAACATTGAGTAAAAATTCACATCACAGAAGGATAGTTTCAGTATAACTTTATATAAGATTTTTAAAACATACCAAATAATACTGTATGTTATATAGTTCTACATGTATGTGTAGTTAAATGATATTGAATTACATGGAATAATGGATATCAATTTAGAATAGTAGCTATCTCTGAGGGTTGGAGGGGCATTCCTAGGATGCTTCAATATATTGATGATACCATTATTCTTAATTTTGTGGCAAGTAAATAAGTGATCAAAATATCATTTTATTCAATTCTATGTCAGATATATCTCATAATGCTCTTTAAAACATGATATGTCACTGGTGCTATAAAAGAGATATGCCCAAGTGCCTCTAGGAACACAGATTAAGGTCCCATAACCTAGGCCTGGTGGGTGTGATCAGGAAAAGATTGCTAGAGGAACTAGTGTTGATCAAATAGTTTAGAGCATCATAAAATCTCTTGGAGTTTAGTGTAGGAAGAAATCATTGTGGTATGGATATATCACTAAGGAACTAGACTTAAAATGGGCCTGAAAGAATGGGGAGGAATTGCATGGAGAAAGCAGTAGTTGGAATGAAGGTAGCTAAGTGAGAGAAGAGGCAGAGACACATTTCTAAAGAAAGCTGGACAATGTTTCCATGAATGAAACAAGTTCTAGCCAGTTGGGCTTTAAGTTTTATTTATTTAGAAACTAAAATCTCCCTCAGGAAAACTAATGCTCAAAAATTTATGCACAAAAAACAGCTCAAGATAAGGGTATATAGTATAGCTAGCATCATTGCAATGTGTGTTATGCTCAGCTGCTTATGAAGCTTATAAATCCTCACAGACCTGAGATGTCAGAGGGCAGGCAGCATTATCATTTTACAGGGTCAAAGCCTGAGAGAGGTACAATGACTTGACCAAGGTTACTTGACTTATAATGATGGGGTCAGTTCTAGAACCAGTTCTTCCAATTGCAAGTTCAAAATATACTAGCCTATTCCACATTTTCGCAGTTGAAGTGAGATTAACAATCTCTTACATAAGCACAAATCCACTGAAGAACTTTTCAGCAAATTTTAATGGAATGAGAGTGCTCACAGACACATTGCTAATAATTTGTATAAGGCAATGATTTATTGCAGTGGGGTGAACTGCCCAATCCCTTGGGAAGGCTGGGTTGATAAGTAATTGAGATATTCCAGCATGTATAACCTTTTTCAAAGTACACAATCTGATTAAAAGTGTAATCCTCTATTAATAAATGGTTCAAAGGTTACATTTTTTCTATTAGACCAGAAATTCTATAAATGAAATCAGTGAAATAAAGCTGATGAGTTCTCTTAATAAAATGGTCAGAAAAATTGTCCTTTAGTCTCTAGGCTATAGAATTTTTTTTTTAAATGGAGACTGGAAAAATTGTTAGAATAAATGTGTCTAATCTATACTTCATTGTTTTCTCTCCCATCAGCAGATCAGTAAGCCTATCTAAGAGCCCACAGAGGGGACAAAGCATGATATCAGTGCAATTATAGATGACCAAGTGGGTTAAGATTAATCTCATTGGATTTATACTCAGAACTATATAGCACAAATGTAGCCAGTAAATTGAACGAGAAATGGTGCATAAACATTAATCACTTTACCTTTGACTGTGACCCTAACTTTTTGCTTGATATTTTGGGGGTAGACAAAGGTATAATATACATTTTCTGCCTTCAAGAAATTTAAAGGTATACTTGGGAACTATGAAACATTGCAACAGTAAATTCTGAGATATGGACCTTAAGCACTGTATAGAAGACACTAATTACAATGTGTAGCAGATCATTATTACTCAATAAAAATAGGTAAAATGGCACCTTGGAAAATTGTGTGCCAGTGGTTGATTTCCTTCTAAAATATTTAGGAGATATGGTGAATTCATATGTTTCTTGTATGGTTTGAGTCCCACACTATATGAAAGGCAGGAAAGTGCAGAATGGTTCCTGGACTGATTATTCAATTAACAAAGTAGCTTGCTTCTAAAGCCATTGACTTGCAAAGAAGATGTAATTTACTTTAAATAGCTTATACCTTGAACTGTTAATAGTTTAAACAAATAAAACTGATTTGTTTAAAAAAATTTCAAAGCAATATTCTTAATGTGCATTATTCCCCAAGTAATGAAGAGATGATACTTTATATAATCTTTAAATATATGTCAAAAATACAAAGTATTTTATCATGATTTTAAATACAACTGGAAATACTTTATAAATAGAAAAATCTCACAAGAAAAATAATAAAACTAGTGTTTAGGGCTAGGAAAACAAAAGCAGTATGCAATAATTGGATAAACTCAAAGAAAAAGAATAAAGGATATGCAATAACATATTAGATTATTGTTAATTGGAAAAGCCAAGATTTTCCTCCAGGTAGAAATCAGTAATTAGAATATGGTAAATCTCATTATCATCACCAGGGTTGGAAATAAAAAGTGGATTGCATCTCCTCCCTACCAACGTTTCTCTGTCAACAACATTTAGATAGTTCGACTGGTCAGATAAAGCAATGTGAGGGGTAAAATTTTGGTAAAATTTTGCCTCTCAACATTTATCTCCCTCAGAGACAGAATACACCTGCACGCTTCTGAAGTCCTCCTGTCTTCAATCAATATCTATGAGCTCACAGCCACCCACACACAGCAGGATTATGAAGCAAGGCAGAGAGTAGCCTGCCTCAGGAATAGGCTTCAACTCTTGCAGATCTCAAGGATGTACTGATTTCTGCTAATTGGAACATTGTGTAACTAAACCTGTGGCCTACACCACCTACTTTAGCTGATCTCCCTACCTCCATCCTCTCTCAAGCCTTGATTAGCAAACCTACACGATCCCCCCTAGGCTTCCTGCTCCATTATCACTCATGTTTCTAGGGTTACAAGGTTCTATGGATCCTTTTTCTCTAGGGTTACAAGGTTCTATGGATCCTTTTTCTCTGAATTCCTCATTCTATCTTGGAGTTCAGTATGAAAATTCATCCCACATACCAAGAAGCAGGCCCTAGATTCGTGTTTCTGAAAATGTGGTTCATAGATCACCAGAATCAGAAATGCCTTGCGGTGGGCATGAAGCTTGCTAAAATGCAGATTTAAATGCTCAATTCTCAGATCTACTGAACCAGAATGGTGGGGTCAGAGCCCAGAAATTGTCAGTTAAATCAGTACTCAGGAAGATTTTAATGTACGTGAGTATTTAAGAACCAGTCCTTGTTGTTTGTTGTTCCTTCTCCTGGAGATGTCTTACCCCAAGATCTATATATATAGCTTGCTTTTTCTCATCATTCAAGTCTCAGCTCATATGTCACCCCCTCAAACAGGCTTTCCCAAGTCATTCTAGAGAAAGATGTCCTGGCTCCACTTTAAGTCATTGTCTCAACATCCTCTTTTATTTTCTTCACAGTAGTTAACACTATCTAAAGTGATTATGTATATGTTTACTTGTGTATTGTCTATCTTTCCCAATTAGAAAACAAATTGCACCAAGCAAGAACCTGATAGTTCTTCACTTTCTTCTCTGTGCCTGACACATAATAGGTAGGTTCTCAATAAATATGTGCTGAATTAATCAAACATTGATCTAATAAAAATGCCCAGATTCCCAGGAACACCACTATATATTAGGTTAATGATAGAAAAGCTATTTGCCTTCTCCTTCCTACTAATGACCTTTCTCCCTTGTATAGAGCCAAATGTGGAAATATGTAAAATTAAATTTGAACCAGATATGTATGTACATTTTGTATATGCCACTATGGTTGTGTCATACACCTACAACCTTCCAGCAGGCAATTAAGCCTTATAAAACTGACATCTTTGGAGAAATAGTTGTTGAATAAATATTTTTTTCTAGATAAATGAAGTGCCAGAAAATATTAATTAGTAATTTAATGACATTCTTTCTATAATTTTTAAGTACTTACAATATTATGATTCATATTAGATAGCCAAAATATATTTCTCATATATAATTGTTCTTCCTCCATGGTCCTGGTTCATAGTTTCCAAAACCCTTATTATTTCCTAAGTGATGAGAGCTTTAACTTGTCTTTTGTTATATTTATCAGGTGACTTTTGGAAAGTCAGCTAAGGATGGGGCTGGTTGTCAATGGAGGCAACCAGGTGATTAGAGGGTTGGAACTTTCAGTTCCACCTGCAAAGGAGCTGGACATTGAGTTCACTCTCTAATGGTGAATGATTTAATCAATTGTGCCCATGTAATGGAGCCATAAAAATCCATAAGGACTGGGTTTAGAGAGCTTCAGAGTTAGTGAATACATGGAGATTTGTGAAGAGTGGAGCTCTCAGAGAGAGCATGGAATCTCAATGCTCTTCCCCTATACCTTGCCCTATTCATCTCTTCCATCTGGTAGTTCCTGAGTTCTATATCCTTTTATAATAAACTGGTGATTTTATAAGTAAAATGTTTTTTTTTTAAGTTCTGTGAGCCACTCTAGGAAATTGATCAAACCTGAGTAGGTGGTCTTGGGAACCTCTAATTTGTAACCAGTCAGTTAGAAGTACAGATAACAACTGTGGTCTTGTAAGACTGAGCCCTTAACCTATGGAATCTGATGCTATCTTTGGGTACATAGTATCAGAATTGAGTTGACACCCTGCTGATGTCAGAATTGTTTATTGGTATGGGGGAAGCCCCTCCCCACCACATAATTGGAAATTGATTTTCAGAACACAGAAAGAATACTTCTTGGCCTTAATAATGTAGTAAGTGCAGGAAACATGGCATAAAACTTGAGTTAACCTGAACAAAGACTCCCAGGCATTCAGATATCAAGCGTTTATTAAGAATGAACTGAAACTGTACTATCAGCATGTGTAGGATGCAGCAGTCGCTCAGGTTAATAAATTTATTTTGGCAGTTTATCAATGGTTTCCTGAGCATTTGGATTTCTATGGTGACTCTCTTGAAAAAATGTACCTTGTTTTATTGAAATCCAGCAAGTCAAATGATCTTCAATAAATTCTTTTACCACTCTATTTTAGAAATTAAGACTTGTGAATAGACCTTGTTCCACCTATGTATTTGCATATGCCATTTAATTCAAAGTTGCAGCGTTATATTATTATCTTTATTTTACAGATGAGCAACAAAGGCCCAGAGAATTTAAATAACTAGTCTAAAGTCCACACAGAAATGTCAGTATGTGTATACTGATCTTCCTGAAATTGATTATTTGCCTTCCCAGATAAGTGGCACAGGCAAGTCCTTGTTGGATTCTAAGCCCTAGTCTTCTATTGAGATTTGCCCATTGCTAGTTCATTAAATAAAGATGAGAAGGTGATGTCAAGATTAATTTTTATTTGTATTATCTTCCTTATTTTTAAGATATTACATGTATCTCTTGACAAAAAAAGACATTATACATTATTATGATAAAATTTCATACAGTATAGAATGGTATACAATGAAATGTAATTCTTTCTTTAGTCCCAGTCCCTCCCCTCTAAAGCAGCCATAACACAACCACCATTAATGGTTTCTTGTCTGTCCTTCCAAAGATATTTTATGGGTAGAATACAAGAAACCATACACACACATACAAACACACACATAAAATATATCTACATCTATATCTACAAAGCGAAGCATCTTTACTTTGATTTTTTTCACTTGCTATATCTTGGATTCAATTCTTTATCATTATAATCATATGTATTGATTCCTGTTTGGTTGGTTTTTAACATTTTACAATAAAATCTTTGAGTCCCATACACACACTAAAATGGAAAAAATGATACAGCAAGTACACATTATGCATATTTTAGAATTAACAGTTTATAATATTTATTTTATTACATATATATTCATTGATCAATTCATCTTTTCTTTAATGCATTTCAAAATAAATGGCAGACATCCGTTCATTTCGTTGGTAAATACTGAAGAAAGCATATCATCAACTAGACTTAAATCATCAACTAGAGTTAAATGTGTGTTTACAGTTCTTTTCTTAAGGGAAAATTTACATAAAATGAAGTGCAGAAATCTTAAGTGTAACATTTAATGCGTGTTGACAAAGGAATATACCATGTAACCCAAAACTTTATCAAAATATAGAACATTACCATCCCTTCAGAAATTTCCCTAATAGCTCTTTCCCAGTCATATCCAACCCACACCCTCAGTAGAGGCAATGTTCTGATTTTTTTTCACATGTTAGTTTTGCCTGTTCTAGAATTTCATGTAAGTGGAATCATATAGTATGTACTCTTTCATTCAGCACAATAATTTTGAGATTCACTCATATAGATGTTTGTATCAATAGTCTGTTCCCTTTTATTACTGTTTTCCACTGTATAAACATACAATACACATTATTTTACATTTATGTCAATCATATTTCTCAAGTTAATCTTTGTATGATGTGAGGTAGAGGTTGAGTTTCATTACTTTTCCATGTTCATAGCCAGTTTTTCCACTGCCATTTTGTTATTAGCATTGGGATTCTTGGTCTCCCCAAGATAGAAAATAAGAGGAAACCCCAGAAAAATTTCCAGATACATTTTATTAAGGTTATACTTGAGCACAGGAGAGGCAGCACAGGGGAAAGAAAGGGCCTCCAAACTGACTCCGAGCAGGCTCTGCCTGGCTGCTTTTATAAGTTGGGGACAAGAAAGCTTGGAAGAAAAAGTGGGCTTTTTGAAAGTGGTAAGCTTTTGAAAAAGGATGGCTTCCTTTATCTGGCTAAAGTGCCTGGTAACTATGTTCTCTCTTCCACTGTGTGGACAAGATGGCAGACTGCTCATTATTGCCACCCTAGGAAGGTCCTATAGCAGCCAAACATTGATCAATTACACATGCAGAATAGATACCACATCTTTGTGGAAATAAGCAATTAGGAGAAAGATAATAATATGCTACTTCCACATTTTCATGTAGAGGATGAAGCTTATCAGGCTTTCCTCTTCGCCATCCTGTGTTCCTTTGGCCCCAGGCCCAAGTCCCTATGCTGTCTCAATTTGTTCTTTTTAATATTGAACTGCTTTAGCAACTTTTTAAAAAACTAAATAATAGTTGTAAGTGTGGGTATTTTTATGGACTCTGTTCCATTAATGTTTAGGCTGGTACTATACTGTCTTGGGTACTATAACTTTACAGTAATTATTGAAATAAGGTACTGCATTTCTCTACATTTGTTGTAATTTTTTCTAATTGCATTCACTGTTCTAAATCCTTTTAATGCTGCATACATTTAGGGAGTTAGATTATCAGTGTGATAGGATTATGTTTGATAGTGCATTGACTCTGTAGATCAATCTGGGGTTACTGACATCTTAAAAGTATGAAGTCTTCCAATTCATGGACATAGAAAACGTCTCCCCATTTATTCAGGTGTTAATTTTTATCAGCCATTGTTTGTAGTTTTCAGTGTAGAGATATTACACATCTGTTGTTATATTTACTCCTAAGACAATGATGTTTTCTATTGCTGTTGTAAGTTGCATTACTTTAATTTTAATTTCTAATTGGAGCTGTCTTAAATAAAAATATAATTGATTTTATACAACAACCTCATGTCCTGCAACCTTGCTAAAATGACATAAATTAGTTCTAGGAATTTTACTTGTAGATTCCTTGTGATAGTCAACATATACCTAATGAGAGCTAAACATTAAAAATGATTTTTGTTCCTTCTTTGCTGATCTTTATGACTTTTTTTGACTTATTGCAATAGCTAGTACCTATAGTAAAGTGCTGAATGATATGATAAAAGTGGCCATTCTTCTATTGTTCTGAGGCAAAAAGCATTCAATATTTCATAATTAAATATGGTGTTGACTCTACATTTTTTTGAAAATGAATTTTAACTGGTTAAAAAAGTTCCCTTCTATACCTAGCTTGCTGAATAGTCTCATGAGAAATGGATGTTGATTTTTGCCATATGTTGTTTTTCTTTTATTCAATAAATACGGAAAATTACATGGATTTACTTTTTGAATTAAACCAATCCCATATTCCTAGGATAAATGTTACATTGTTATGATATATTATATTTTTATGTTTCTGAATTGTATTTGCTCAAAATGTGTAAATGTTTTGTGCCAGTATTCATGAGGGATACTGTCTTTTCATTTCTTTTTTATAATAATTTCTCAGATTTTAAAATTAGATTTATGCTTTTCCTTATAAAGTAAGTTGTGAATTGATCTCTCTTCTATTTTCTGAAAGAATTTGTTTAAGATTCATGTTTTTTCCTCCTTAAATGTTTGATAAAATTTACGAGTGAAACTATAAAAGCCTGAAATTTTCTTTTTGGACATTTTTTTTAAATAAAAAAAATTAAACTTTTAGAAGATTTATTGTGTAATCTAAATTTTCTGTATTATTTTTGTCTCTTTTGGTAAATTGTACTTTTCAATAAATTAGCCCATTTCATCTAAGTTTTCCATTTTGTTGTCATACAATTGTTATGTTTCTTATAGTATTTTTAACATCTGTAAGATTCCTAGTGATAACCTCTCTTTCATTCATTATATTGGTACTTTGTGTTCTCTCTCTTTTTTCCCTAATCAGTCTAACTAGGGGTTTATCACTTTTGTTGAAATTTCCAAAGAATCAAATTTTAGCTTTGTTCATGTTCTCTAATGATTGTTTTCTATTTCATGGATATCTACTCTTCATTATTTATTTCCTTCTACTTTTTAGGATTAAAGATTATCTTTAATTTTCTTTAGCTTCTTGGAATGAAACTATTTTTTTCTATTTTAAATTTTAAAACAACAAATTTTCCTCTGAGCTTGGCTTTATCTATATGTAACAGTTTATATAATATAGTTTCATTATTATTATTATTCAATTAAAATATTTTCTAATTTCTCTTGTGATTTTTTCTTTCCTCTCCTAGTCATTTAGTAGTAAGTTATTTAATTCCCAAATACTTATTTCTTTTTCTAGATACATTATTGTTATTGATACACAATTTAACTTCCTTGTGATCAGAGAACATTCTCTATATGACTTCAGTCCTATTAAATATATTGTATCTTTTCTTTTGGCCCAGGCATTGGTCTACCTACATTTGAGAAAAATGCGTACTCAACAATTGTAAGCTGTAGCATTCTATAAATATCAACTAACTCGAAGTGGTTGATAAAAAATCCTTCAAATCTTCTATATCTGTACTGGTTTTTGTTTTGTTCTTCATTTACTGAAAGAAGAATGTTAAAATCTATAGCTTTGATTGTAGAAGTGTCAAGTTTTCTCTTTTACTTTGTAAAATTTGTTCATTATCTTGAATTTCTGTTAAAAGGGACATAAAACATTTATTATTGTTATATCTTCCTGAAGAATTAAACTCCCTCTTTTATTGTGAAATGTCCCTCTTTATCTCTGTTAATACTCTTATTGAAGTCTATCTTATCTGATATTAATATAGTGATCCCTGCCTTCCTATGTATATTTTATATCATATATCATTTTTCCTTCCATGTTCTTTCAATTTGCATCAGTACATTTAAAGTGTCTCTCGTTAGCGCATACTTGGGTCTTGATTTTTATCCATTCAGAAAACTTCTGCATTTTAAGTGGGATGTTTATTTACCAAAACCATGTACTTTAAAATTTTATGTAGATAAATTTAGGTCTACCATTTTACTATTTGTTTTCTGATGTCTTATTTTTTCTATTTATTCTATTTATTCTCCTTTTCTTTCCCTTGTTGCATTAATTGAATGTATATTTACAGAAACTTATTTAATTTTACCTTGCTTTGTAATTATAATTCCTTTTTATTTTTATTTCAGTATATACTCTGGAGATTACAGCATACTTCCTTAACTTTTAACAGTCTACTTAGAGTTAATATTTTATTGCTTCACAAAATATGTAGAAACCTTGAACTATACAGGTTCATTTTATCCTTTTCCTACTTCTATGCTATTTTTGTCTTATTCAGCATATATTTATGCCCAAGATCCTTTATCGTCTGTAAGAAAAGTCAAAATTTTATATCATGTTTAAAAAAATGATTTGTAAAGTGATCTTATTGGTTCCAACTTATAATGGTTTATATATTAACATAGTAAATCTAAAACAATCAGTATCCCAGGATCATAGAATGTCAGAGCTGGAAGGGATCTTAAGAATTATCCAATCCAGTGTTTCCCCAGAAGGGCACTATTGTCATTTTGAGGAAAATGATTCTTGATCGTGAAGGACTATCATGCACATTGTATTACTTTTAATATCACTGGCACCTGCCTGCTAAATTCCAAAAATGCCAGCATACATTTCCAAAGTCTCAGTGTGGGGTATTGTACAGCCCTCCAATAACAATCATTGTTATTAAATCATTGTCCAAATGGAGAAACTGAAATTCAGAGAGGATGGGTAAATTGCTTAAGGTTGAATGCTATTTTTTAAAACAGAACTGTGACTAAGCCCTGGTTATTTCAGTTCTCTTTTAACTGTACTGTGTTCTATCTGAGATTGGTCATGAAAATATTTGAACTATAAATAAAATATAAATAAACTAGAAGATATTTTTATTTCTTGTGTCCTAAATCAATACCATCTGTTGGAAAAAATCATCCTGAAGATGTTAAGAGGTGGGGGTTCTAAATATGATTCTAGTATAAATTTTATGGACCTTCCATAGCCATTTAACCATTGCATGAGAGTTGCATTTCCTGTTATTCTCTCTGGTAGACTGATTTAGTCATGTTTATAAAATGTTCCATGCAAAGCCTTCACAGGAGAAAGACTCAATATAATCTTAGGAGAATCATTAGTGCTTTATTTTGTTTCTGTATAAATACGTGTACATTTCTATTTTTAAATTCTTAAAAACTCAGTTCTTAGTGTTTTTTTCTAGAGTTCAGAGAGCATTAATACAATTTTATGTTGCTTACTGTCATAAGCAGTTCCTAAAAGCAGCTTGAAAACTAATTTCCACAGTTGTACTGCCCACACACAACTCATCTTGTCTGTATATTCCCAGTATGAGGTAGGTGTTTAACTCAGTCTGTACAAGATCTGAACCTGTTTCAGATCAGCAGTGTGGTGAGCAGGGCAGGTGGCTTGGCTGTAGGATAACCACTGAGGAGATGAGGCTCTGCTTCAGAATGCCTAGAAGAAAAACAAAATAACACAAAATCTTGAACAGGAAAAGGCTAAATATGTACCAGACACTTTGATTATGCTTCTTCCTTTGGACAAAAAAGAAAAAGTTTAGATGAGACTGAAAACAAAGCCACAAGGCAAATACATGAATAGAAACATTTAGCAGATGGATGGGGCAAAGGGGGTTGGTTCTGAGTGGGTGTTGGCAGAGACTGTCATAATTCTTGGATTCTGTCCAACCAGATTGAAGCTGCTAAGTATGTAAGACTTTTTATTAACATTTTTTAGTAATTAATAGGAAGAATTTTCACTAAGGTATTTCATTGCTAGGTTGCATTAGATTATTTATTTATTTTTCCATATAACAAATATTTATTAAGTACCTACTGTAAGTGTGGCATTTATATCAAATGCTATAGTGAGAAATACAAATAGCATATGATCTTACTTATATGTGGATTCTCAAAAAAGAAAGATCCAAATTTATAGATACAGAAAACAGATTGATGGTTGCTAGAAGCAGGAGTTGTGGAGTGGATAAAATGGGTGAAGGATGTCAAAAGGTACAAATTTCCAGTTACAGAATAAATGAGGATGTAAAGTACAGTATGGTGACCACAGTTAATATTACAGTATTGCATATTTAAAAATTGTTAAGAGAATAGATCTTAAAAGTATTTATCACAAGAAAAGAAAATCTGTAATTATGTATGGTGACACATGTTCACTAGACTTATTGTAATCACTTCCAAATATATACAAATATCAATTTATTGTGTTGTACAAATGAAATTATTGTAACGTTATATGTCAATAAGTGCAAGCTAACATCTTTCCAGAAAATGAATCCAGGCTTCTCAACTCCTGAATTCTACTTTCTATAGTCTCTACATCAACTGTGACCTTAGACTGTTCCACACCAAAATATGCATCTCTTACAATAGTCTGCTTAAAAATGAGCATCTCTTGTACAATTCCAATATCTGACTCCTGGCCATGATCTTCTGATTTTAATCCTCTCCTGTGGCTTGAGGACTAAGTCAAGTAACTCCTTAGGGTACCAGTAATATTATAATCTATGCCTGATGTGTGAAAATAAATTATAGTATTCCAGGTGAAATAGGATGATGACTTAGAGTAGGGGAAAAACTATAGAAAGGGATAAATATAAACAGATTCGAAAAATATTTAGTTGGTGATATTGACAGGACTTGGGGATAAATTAGATATAAATGTTGAGGAAGAAAGAGATGTCATAACAGACTCCCAGGTTTCTGACTTACCAAACTAAATGGGAAATGAAACTATTCACTGAGGCATGGCATATGGGAAGAAGACCCAGCTGGTGAAGGAAGATTATAAGGAAAAATTGAGTTTGAAATGCCTTTGAAAAATTGAATATCAAGTAGACAGAGGAACAGAAGAGTTTCTGGAGGTCTGAAGAGAGATTTGCCTTGGAAATATAAAATTTTGAAGTCATCAGCATATAAATATTAAATGGATCTTTGGATATTAAGGGAAGTCCTTAAAATGGAGTATAGAATGAGAAAAGGTATCTCTATGACTGAATCCTAAAGCACTCATTATTGTGAAGTCAGATGGAGGAAGGACCAACAGAGGACATGTCCAGGGATGAAAGAAAAAAAACAGATTATGTGGTCACCCTCAGTACCTTACAAGTTGATTTGCATTCTTGAATGAGAGGAAAAGGGATGCAGTTATTATCAGTGCACTGGACTTTCTAAGAGAAATGAGATAAGCATATTTATGCTTTCCATCCCATGTGCCATGGAAGAATCAAGTTGAGAATTGCTGCATCGAGTCATGCTATCTTTCTAGTTACAGAAGCTAGATAAATAGAAAGTCTTTTATTTTAAAAATCTCTTTTTAACTGCAGCCAGGAAATTTCAATAATATTGAGACAATGTTTTTCCAAGTTAAAGAGGAGTAACTTTGGAGAATGAGTGATGGAAGGGATTACGGGATTTAAAGGATGGACTATATAATATTTTAATGATGTCAGTGAAATGCATTAAACAAACTTTTAATACAACTTATTCTTAAATCCTTAAATCTTGAAAATGTTCTAGCTTACAGAGCAAAAATATTCTGCAATTTAATCTCAACCATAACTGGCCAATATGTGTTATGGCAGAATCTGCAGCTAACAGCTTGTCTGGAGGACAGAACTACAGAGCCAAATACAGTAGTGAGAGGCAGTCAAGATGTTTTTCCAGCTCACACTTAGTGGAAAGCAGTGGACTAATCTCATTAAAAATATTGAGAATGCTTTTCTTTTTTTCTTTTGGCTGCTAATCAGCTGGGACAGCCAATGATATTCGATATATAGCCACTCTGATTTTTAAAGCTATAACTAGAGTTACTTCAGAATGATGAAAACTACAAGTTCCTATTGCTAAAAACAAAATAGTGCCAAAGATAAAAGTTTTTGTTTTTAAGAAAGATGGGTAGAATTTAGGGTGAGAAGAGAGGGAGAGAGATTGGTTTTTTGGTACATGACCAAGAAATCATTCACTCCTGACATGAGTATCATGTACAGAAATTGTCTAGGATAATGTGTGGCTCCCACTGAATGCCTAATAAATGTTTGCTGGAGTTGATCTTCTCTTTAACTATTTTTCTTACATGAAATAATTGTAATTAACTCATTCTGATCAGCATCTGGCATACTAATAAACAAAATAAGCAACAACTAAAGAAGTGGATAAATATTAACATTTAAAATCCGGTATTCTGCATTACATGTGTGTTTGTGGTTTATCTTACACTAATATCCTAGTTCCTCACAAGTCTTCTGACAATTGTTCAATACTTCTTAGTAGGCAATTGAGTAAGAATGTTCCACAAGTATAGAAATATTGACCTGGTGGTGTTGAACAGCTGTTTATCTTACTTGAGACAAGGATAAGAGAAAATAGATTTCAATTGTATAAATTGAACACCTCCCATAACATCAGATACAATTTACCTGTACAGATTGTTTGAAACTGATACAATACAGACAGATTAAACTTTCAAAAACATAGTTCTGATCTGAATTCCATTCTCAGAAAAAATGGCTTCCCATTGGATGAAGAATAAAATTAAACATTTAATCTGGATCTCTATAATTTGTTCTACCTTTAAAGATTATATCCCGGTCTTTCTCTTCAACAAACCCTAAAACTTGACATAAGCTATTCTTTACATTTCCTTTAATTTCCATGCAGTGGGGTTTCCTCATGCTATGCCTTCTAATGTGTATGTCCTTCCTCACATTCAGGTCCATTCAAATCCTATTCTTTATACTAGACTGGATTTAAATGTTACCTTCTTCAGTGAGATTATCTTTGCTCCTTTCTCATTACATTCTCCTTTATTTAAAAACTTTGATGAGTTTTTATGGCACTAACACAGTTAGGCCAACCATCTCCTTTATGCAATTCTGAAATTCCTAAAGCTATGAAAATAGAAAAAAATTAAAAATTTATTAAAAAGTCCAAACTGATCTGATCTTATTTGGTAGTAAAATCTAACATGAAGTGATCTGAGACTCTCTAGTCTTTACAGTAGTGACCCCTTATCTGCAGGGAATACATTTCAAGATCCCCAGTGAATGCCTGAAACTCCAAATAGTACAAAATCCTCGATATAATATATTTTTCCTATACATATGTACCTATGATAAAGTTTAATTTATAAATTAGGCACAGTATGAGATTAACAATAATAGCAAATAATAAAATAGAACAACCATAATAATATACTGTAATATAAAAGTTATACAAATGTGATCTCTCTCAAAATATCTTATTGTACTTTACTCACCTCTTAGAGGAAGCATCACTATTCTTACGCTTTGAGGCTATTATTAAGTACAGGCATACCTTGCTTTATTACGCTTCACTTTATTGTGCTTCACAGACAGATACTGCACTTTCATCAACATTGAGCTAAAATCCTTTACCAACAAAAATATTATGACTCACTAAAGGCACAGGTGATGGTTAACATTTTTTAGCAATAAAGTATTTTAATTAAGGTATGTACATAATTTTTTAGATATAATGCTATTGTACACTTAATTTTTGTATGCACTGGGAAACCAAAAAAATTGTAACTTATTTATTGCAATATTTGCTTTATTGTGGTGGTCTGAAACCAAACTTGCAATATTTCCAAGATATGCCTGTAAAATAAGAATTACTTGAACACAAGTGCTGAGACACTGCAAAAGTTGATCTGATAACCTAGATGGCTACTAAGTGACTAATGTGAGGGTAATGTATATGGTGGGCAATGGAATGAATCATGTCCTGGGCAGAACAGAGCAGAACAGCATGTGATTCCAACATTACTCAGAATAGTGTGCAATTTAAAACTTCTAAATTATTTCAGAATTCTTCATTTAATCTTTTTGGGTTACTGTATTTATCTCAGTTTAGTGTTAATAATCATATATTTCAATTCAGAAATATAAATGTGTCAATAATGATTTATTGCCCCAAATATTACTCAGTATGGATCTTAATACTGTTTAAGTCTGAAAATTTATGAATTATGAAACATATCTGTTCCAAGTTTTTTGGATAAGGATTGTAAACTTGGTTATATCCATAGTTGATATAACCATAGTTGTTATTTTTTGGCTGTCTAATACCTAAACAACGATTCTATTCTGAAGGAATCTGCCATTGTGTGAGACTTAGTGGGACAAAATTAATCTCCACCATGGATTTTGAAGTGGCCAAGTACTTCAATCTCTTTCTCTTTGGCACCTGGTCATGGATGCATAACCTAGGCTTTATCAATTGAATACTCCCTCCTGGGATTTTAAATTCTAAGGGAGTGACACAAAGAAATGGAAATTAGAGATTGTTCATTGAGATAGTAGAGTCAAGTGGCCAGTGGTAATGGTGTCAATATCAACTGTTCCTATGGAAATGATGGGCTATATTTCTCACTGTTAGTTACCTTTGATTCTTAACTGTTTCTGAACCTATTTTGCCAGACTTCCTGTTGGTTCTGTCAACTATTCATTATCCTTTTAATAAATGTTTTTTTCTCCTTAAGTTAGCCAGAGTTAGTTTCTATTATTTGTATCCAAAAACCTTAACTGATTATAGACTATATTTCCTCTCCATTTTCACCTGTCTTAGTTAATTAGGGCTTCTATAACAAACTACCATAGACTGAGCAATTTATAAACATGGCATAAATTTATTTCTCACAGTTCTGGAGACTGGAAATTTGACATAAAGTTGCCAGCATGGTTGGGTTCTGATGAGGACTCTTTCAGGTTTTAAACTGCTGGCTTCCTGCTTTATCCTCACATGGAGGAAAGAGAGCTAGTAGCTCTCTGACCTCTTCTCATAAGAGGACTAATCCCTTCACCCTCATGACCTAATCACCTCCCAAATGACTCACATCCAAAAAACCATCACATTGGGATTAGGATTTCAATGTATGAATTTTTTGGGGACACAAACATTTGGTCCATAATACCACCCTCATCTAAAGTTGAAACTCCTTAGAAATAAAAGTTACATACTTTTCATCTTTGTATACTCAAAGCAGCCAATAATAACAGATATTTGTTTACTTTTAAATATGACAGTGACAAGATTATGTTAGTATTTTAGAAAAAAAATCACTCTTTGACATGGAAAAAATCAGGTAGAAGAGGACAGTTTGGGAGTATTTCAGTTGGGAGGTGATAGTGTCATTAATGTAGTGGAAGTAAAGATGAAAATAAATTTTATGAATTTGAGATGTTTAAGAAAATAGAAAGTTTGAGATTTAGTGATTGATTGATCATAGTAAATAATGGATTGGGAGGAGGAGAAATGACTTCCAAATATCTGGCTTGAGTTGCTGGTTGAATAATGGTACCATCCAAAGAGCTAGAGAACATAGGAACAGTAACAGTTTGGGGCGGTAAGAGAGATAATTGGGTCAGCTCTAAATGAGTTAAGTTCCAGGAGCAGTGGAAAAGTCTTGTAGATAATGAGTGATGGCTCTAAAACTCAGTCATAGTTAGAGACTAGGTGCTATCACAATATTGATGGTACTTAAATTCATGGGAGTACATGGGATCTCCCAAGAGGAGAGTATAGAGTGAGAAGAGAATAAGACCTGGGAGAGAGTATTGAGGACTATGAAAGTGATCAATTAAAACCAAGGAAGCTTTCAAGAAGGAAAAAGAGAGGTAAGAGCATTTAGCCATGTGTTGTGACTATAAACAATAACACATGATCTTTGTTTTCAAAAGTTGGATGAAGGGGAGAGAAGAGCACATCAATGTAACACAATGTCACAAGTGTTACATCAGGAGTATATTAGTGTAAGAGAGATGAGTGTAAGGAGAAGCATAGTAATATAATGGATGGGACACATACACTATTTTGAAGTGTAGTTGACCAGTTATCTGTATGGTTAGTATATTCACAGGTGTGTATAATGTCAAATTATCATGATATAATACCATGTGTTTAATATTAAAATTTTTGTGATGGGTTTCCTTTCAGCATCTCTTATAGCTGCTAAACAAGATTTTCTTTCTCTGCTATTTCCTTTAAACTGCTTTGCGGTGCTCATTGCTTTTGGTCAATAGAGGTTTACTTTTTTTTTCCCCCAGTGAAAGAAATTCATGGTCTAGTTTAAAATAGTCAAATATCTGATAATTGCTTTAAAATAGAATATTTTAAAAATTTATTATAAATAAATTTAAAAATTTAAAAATTTATTATAAATACATTCCGAAGAGAGATATTTTATTTTAAATTTGGAAGTGGCTGAAAGTGATTGAGTATGAAGTGATTTGCCCATCTTTATCTTTTTAGCTTGCTCCTGATCCTTGATCTTTTTTCCTTTCAGGAGAAAATATTTTAAAGTACGAAAAACTCAGGAATATAGGGATGGAAAGTACAGCATAGGGAATATAGTCAATAATACCATAATAACTATGTATAGTGCCAGGTGGGTAGTAGACTAATTGGGGGCATCACTTTGTAAATTAAATAAATGTCTAACCACTATGTTGTACACTTCAAACTAATATAAAATAATATTGAATGTCAACAGTAATTAAAAAATAAAAAATAAAATTAAAAATTAAAAAAAAACACAACAACTCAGGAGTGAAAAGAGGCTTCCCGGTTTCTAATTTCACCTCTGTAACTAGTTAAATTTGTAACCTTAAAAAATTCACTTTTGTCCTCTGGGTCTTGGGTGCTTCAACTTTACAAAGCAGTTGCTATCTGACCCAGAAACCTCACAGAATTGTTGTAGGAATCAAGGGAGAAATAGATGCAAAATTGCTTGGATAACGTAAAGATCCTTGTGAAGACACTAGTGTTCTTGCAATTTTCTATGTACTCCCCTATGGAGCCGAGTATCCTTTTAGTGATGTTGATACCATGTGAATACTCTGACTAATGAACTATGAGTAGATGTCACATATGTCACTACTAATTCAAATCATTAAGTGTTCATATCCCATCTCTAAGCTCTCTATTCTTCTTCTTTAGTAACCATGGGGATGATATATTGAAACAGTGGTATATAAAATAAAAGGAGTATCTCTCTGAGTCACTAAATGGAGGGAAACCCCACTTCCCAAGTGACCCCCAGTAGATTTTGTATGTGTGAGGAATAAATGTTTGTGTCTTAAGTCTCTGAGATTTGGGAAGCAATATGAAGCTTTTCTGTTTCTTTAGCAAAGATGCTTCATTTCAAAATGTCTTTGCAAACCATCTCAAAATTCAGTATTCTAGCTAAGGTATTAACTTTGCCATAGGTTAGGATCTCACCTCTGCCATTGCTTCTTGCCTTTCAGATTAGTTAAACTAGTCAAAAAGATGACAACAAAGTAAAGAATAGAAGCCTGGTAAATGCTCCGGTAGGGCCAGTAGAATGGGGGTAGAGTGAAACAGGATTGAGAGATATTACTCCTGTAAGGAAATTTTCACTTAGAAAATTGTTTTCATTTCTTCTTTTATTATTTTTTCTTTTTCTTGTGTGCTTCTGCCTTCTATTTATTTTTTACTCTATGCCTTTCTTAAGTTTTTTGAGTGACTACTCTGTGCTCAGGGCTGAAAGGAATATAGAGCAGTTTAAGGTATTAGGCATGCCTTTAAGGAATTTATAATACACTGGGGGAAATAAATAAGCTTTACACACAGCAATGAGGACCAGTGTAAAACGAGGTAATTCAGTGCTAAACTGAGAGAGACAAATTATAAATGCTGTAGGAGATAGCAGACAGAGAAAGCAACAGCAATAATTAGGATGAGGGAGAACTTGGAACCTGGGGACTTGGCTAGGAGACTGCTCAGTAATCCAAGGGTGAGGGAATAAATATTTGGAAACAGACATAGAGAAGTGAAATAATGCGGATGAAAATGATAGTCATTTTGAAAGTAAATGGAATGAGAGCTATGTGAGTAGAAATTACCAAAGATGAGTCAAAGTTTTAAGCCTGAATAGCTTAAGAGAATAAAAGTGTTATTAATAGAGACAAAATTATTTGATATAGAACTAAGTTTTATTGGAAGTTAGCTATGAAAAAAGGAGTTTGTTTATGGGTATAATTGGTTTGGGAAGAAAGAGCTCACAAATCAAGAAGACAGGTCTAGAATCCAGGTAGATCTATTAGTACTGGGACTCAAATGAAAAGATAATATTGGAAATGCATATGATATGTGAAGACATAGTGTGATGCATTGGTTAATACTCCCAACTTGAGAGGATGGAATGGAGGATAAGGAGTCCATGAGAGAGACTGGTAAAAACCAATTGGAGGTGTTCCTTCATTCATTCACTCACTCATTCATTCACTCATTCAACAAGCATTTATTCAGTGAAAAGTATGTGTCGTGTATTTGCTAAAACATATTAATTACTCAACAGGTGCTGGAGCCAGATCGAACAGTTCTCGAGACGCGGAGTGAGGATTGAGAAAAAAAGGGAGAGAGAGAGAGAGAGAGAGAGAGAGAGAGAGAGAGAGAGAGAGAGAGAGAGAGAGAATAGAGTCAGGAGGGCCAACAGTGAATACTGAGCCCTGAGTTTATTAAGCAAAGCATATTTATGCCCTAGGATGTGCATGAGAAGCAACACCCACAGATATTCAAACAATTACTGACCTTTACATAAGTTCTCTCAGAACATCCTTGTTCCTGTTTAAGTCTCTTATTCCTTGGGGCAAGGAAGTTCAACTCTTTCCATTAAGCCAAACTTCCTCCTTCTGCAACAAACTATTCATTAAGCCAAACTTCCTCCTTCAGTAACGAGCCCACCTGCCTTGCAAACTTCTAGCTTGCGGGCAACTTTAACCCTGTCTGTAGGGCATTCAGCAAGAATGGCTCCCAACAAACAGGTGGGTAATTGAGATTTAGGTTAATTTTACAATCTCAACATGCCCAAGATGAAAAGCAGGCACAATAGTAAAATTGGTACATATATTTGAAAAGTTATTTGACAGGCATTCTTTCTATTTAGAGCCTATCTAATACAAGAAAACCAATATAAAAAATCTTTCATTTGAACCATAAGACACTACTTGTCTTGAATGAAGCAGCTTGCTGAGTCTATAGCTATAGCTT
Source organism: Macroglossus sobrinus (assembly GCA_004027375.1). Classification (NCBI taxonomy): domain Eukaryota; kingdom Metazoa; phylum Chordata; class Mammalia; order Chiroptera; family Pteropodidae; genus Macroglossus; species Macroglossus sobrinus. Next base: position 1,144,197 of record PVKZ01000116.1, read on the forward strand.
TAATATTATTATATTAATGCAGAAATAAGAGTTAGTGTGCCACTTATATACTTAGTGTTTATGAACATTACACAGCAGCCTGGATGAGTTTAGGCATTTTCAACACTTCTTTGTCATCAACAAAGAGAGAAGACCATTTTAATTGTCTAAGAAAAGTTATAAAACCTAGACACAGATTAAGTTTTATTTTCAGTTATATTTAAATACCTTACAGATACATAAGATCTTTTGAAAAAAAATCAGGCATGTTAACCAAATGTAATTTGATGTTAAAATATGTATTAGTAGAGAATTGAAATATATATTTCAAATTAAATGATCTCCAAACCTTACTTTATTTAATTGAAAGGGAAAGACTCTCCTGTGAATAAAAGCCTTAGTTTTACCATCCATAACATGAATAATTTGAACTACCTGATTACTAAATCAATTTTTGCTCGGACTTTCTATAAATATGGAGGCAATATCCTGAAGTTACAAAACATTGCTGCTAGTTTGTGTGCTCTCACATAGCTTTTGGTGGTGGCCACTTTTAAAAGACCATTCAATATTTTAATTATCATGACCACAAATTTGAAGCAGTTTTTAGCAAAAAAAAAAAAAATAGAAGTCATTTTTAGAAATCAACAAAATGACTCTGTAGGAGTGATAAAAGTTACTCTCTGCAGAAAGGTTACAGAGTATAGAGGACAGAAGTGTGTAGGGGCTATCAACAGAAATAAAGAGAAAGGAATCATTCTTCATAAACCAGGTTTTCATCATGGCCCCAAAGATTATGGAAGGAGAACCCTGGCCTAGAAAATTACCATGTTTAGTTCTAGGTTGAGACAGTGTACTTTAAAAATTTTTCTATATTGCAGAATTTGTATACAGTTACCCTCATGATCCAATTGCAATATTACTTAGATTATAAGTTTTAAAAATTCCAGGCAATATGTGGCTTCTGTATTACAGAAAGTTGGGTTTCATGGAATGCCCTTGGATGTGAATATACATTGATTCTTCTGTTACTGACTTTAAAAATTTCAGATAATACGTGACTTCTATATTACAAAAAGATGAATTTCCGGGAGTGAAGTGCTTTTCTAAGGGTGAGTGCAAAAATACACTGGAATCTTTTACTTCCACCCAAGAGCTGCATCACAATGCAACTACCTAGGGTTCAGTGGAATATTTAATTAGACCAGAAACCTTGGTTTGCTTAGTACAATTTTTAATCAATCAAGTCAGCTGGCCATAGATCACATACACATTGCTTGTCTGAAAGATAAAATCTCTTCTAGGAAACCAGCTGGGTGTCAGATATTTTTTATATATTTAAGGACAACTTTATATATAAGGATAGAGACAAGACATTTACCAGATTTATTATACCAGTGAATATGCTTGTAATGAAATCAATAAAATACTTATGCTATTTACTGTTGACTAAGCTTAGTTCCTTTAGTTAAGAGTGCTTTATTGATTTTATGGTTATTTTTGAAAGAGTTTGTGTTTAATATCAGCATTTAATTTATTTCCACAAAAATGCAAAGTTTACACTGAGAAGAAAATTTACCATGTTTGAATGTTAGCTTAAAACTAACACAAACTAAGTATCCCTGTACTAAGAAAATAACTCCAGGATGGAGGGGAACCTTTGAGCCTCAGCCAGTAAATCCTGCTTCTTAAGCTATAGTGTGCATAAGACTTTCCCACATATTTCTCGGTTGCTACGGAAACCTCTTTCAGTGTCTGAGCCTTAAACAGCTGATTGATTTCAAAGTCTGGCTCTGAAACCTCTCAGCTCACAGTTTAGAGAGACAAATGGAAACAAAGAAAAACACAGCAACAATGAAATATCAATATATACTATTTCATTAAATAGTTAATAAATTATTTGTCTTGATATATAGAGAAAAGGTAAGGTAATGCAAATCTCCAGTTGCTACAGACTGCACTAAAGATATAGAAACATTGAGTCCACAGACTGTAAAAGAGATTTCTGCCTTCTGGACTTAGAAGAGACACAGAATAAAACTAAAGCTTAGAGATCCTCAGTAACTCCCTCGTACCAAAACAATTCTAGCAGATACATATGTAAATATAAGCAGAGTCAGATCAGCTAAGCAGTAAGCACAGGCTGAAAGTTGAGGGGGAATTAAGAAAGAGTAGGGGTGATTTAGAGTACCCCAAAGTAATCTTAGGAAGTGTTCAAAAAATGCTGAAAGGACATTTAGCCAAGAATGTCCTAAAAGGGCCTTACTGCTTTAGTCTCTGTCTTTGGGCATATGAAGTCAGCATATTGGATGAATACACAGAGGCACAAATCTAGGAGCTAGAGTTTACACTGGAAGATCTCTGACTGTCCTTCGGAATCTCAGGCTAATGAGGTGATTGTTTCACCTCTTGTTATCATCTGGCCCAGAAGATAGGTGGAATTTTGTATATATCTATTTTTACATTTACAACTAGTAATTGTCACAGGTACTAATGGAACTTTGAGTCTGATCTGAAGAAGTAATTTACTTTTATACATTGAGAATCAGCTTTAGTTTTGTGGTGAGAAACTTCCTTTTGAAGAAGTGTGGTAGGGATTAGAAAAATAAAAAACAACAAAACTCTGTTTTTGGATATGCCTGGGTATGTCTTCACATTTCAATGTGAGCATTATATATATATATTGATATTATGATTTGTAAGAAACGTAGATTTGGTCCTTCGGATGACCAAAATACATTTCTCATATGTATTTGGTCTTCCTTCACAATTTCTGGCTCAGGGCTCCTGAATTTCCTAAATGTTGGGAGCAATAAATGTGTCATTTGTTATGTTAATGAGGTGACCTTAGGTTGAGGCTGGTTGCCAGGAGACCCAACCAAGTGATTAGAGAGTTGGAACTTTTAGTCCCAATCATAGACCTCCAGGAAGGGGAGAGAGGCTGGAGATTGAATCCATCTGTCAATGCCAGGGATTTAATTGATTATAACTATATAATAAAGCCTCCATAAAACCCCAAAAGCACTGGGTTTGGAGAGCTTCTGGTTTGGTGAACACATGATGATTCGGGGAGAGTGGCTGCATGGAGAGGGCTTGGAAGCTCTCTACCCCTTCCCACATACCTTACCCTATGTATCTCTTCTATCTGGCTATTCCTGAGTTATATCCTTTCACAGTAAACTAGTGATCTAGTAAGTAACATGTTTCTCTGAATTCTGTGAGCTGTTCTAGAAAATTCATTGAACCCAAGGAAGGGGTTATGGGAACCTCTGAATTACAGCCAATAGGTCAGAAGTACAGGTGAATGTATTTTGAAGGGTGTAATTGTAGGATTGAACCTTTTAACTGTGGGATCTGATGCTATTTTTGTGTAGTTAGAATCAAAATTGAGTTAAATATTCAGATACCCTTCTGGTGTGGGAGAGCCTCCATCCATGGTGGAATTGAGTTCGGGAGCTTAATTTATTTGTATATACATTGCTTTTTGTATTTTACATATATTTAAAAAATATTTATATTCTCTCTTATATATGTCTCTGAAAGTATGGTTCATAATATAGCTCAAATGAATATTTAAGCATCAATTTGTACTATTTACCAGTAAAAATTATTACTGGGATTTTAACTATGTGAAATGCAAATATAATACAAACTATTAAAATAATATTTTGGTAAAAAGATGTGGAAAGAATCATTAATCAATACATATTGAGTCTGCAAAATATCCCAAACATTTCTCCAAAACAAGCAAGTTTGTAAATAGCAGTAATAAGGCTTGTACTTTAATAAAAGGTATAACTCTAGAGAAGTCACTTTGTGTGTGTCCAGACTTGGGTGAAAGATAATTGGTATGTCCAGTTCATTGTGGTATTTTCCACTCAATTTATTCAATGCATTGCAGTTAAATTAATGAATTTGGTTGATGATCCTTGAAAAGCTAACTAGGCTGGTAACTCAAGAGAATGATGTTGAACCAGTATGTCTGGGAATTCGGCAAAAAATACTGTGTTACACTGAATGAAATATGTTCATTGAATATGTTCAAATCCTAAACTGTAGAATCTGTGACTATGTTAATTTACATAGCAAAAGATACTTTGAAGATATGATTAAATTAATGTCTTGAGTTGGGGAGATTAATATGAAATATCCAGGTAGGCTCAATGTAATCAGTCTTATAAAAGGAAAGCAGCAGAATTAGGGTCAGACAGAGAGGGACTCTGCTGATAAAAGATGTTTTGAAGATTAATGAAGGGATTGTTAGGCAAGGAATGTCGGAAAAAGTAAGGATATATATTTTCTGGAGTCTCCAAAAAGAATGCAGCCCTGATAATACCTTACTTTTAACCAATTCAAGCCCACTTCAGACTTCTGAACTTCAGATTTATAAGATAATAAATTCCTGTTATTTTAAGCCTTAAGTTTGTAACAACTTGTTACAGCGGCAACACAAACACAGACACTCATTAAATTCAGCCACGAACTTTACTACAGTCTTAGAGACAAGAGGGAGAAACTGTGGACTAGCTTATAGGATAGGTAAGTGGCATCGCACTTGATAGAACTTATACAAATATGAATGGATATGCTAACTTGGCTAGAGTATGCCACTGACATGCTAGCTGGTTTTGTGTTTAGCCTTGGCCCTTTCATTACTTTCTTTGAAGATATAGAAGAAGGCAGATGGCTTGGATGAATCTCAAAAATATTATCCTGAATGAAAACATCTCAAAAGGTTACATGCTATATGATTGCTTTTATGTAGCTTTCGTTTTTTATTGAGGTGAAATTCACATAATAGAATTAACCATTTTACAGTATACATGTCAGTGGCATTTAAGACATCTACAGTATTGTTCAACCACCACCTCTATCAAGTTCCAAATCATTTTTATCACCCCCAAAGGAAACTCTGTGCCTATTAAGCAGTGACTCCTTATTCAACACTTCTCCCAGTCCCTAACAAACCCAACCTGCTTTCTGTTTCTATAGACTTACCAATTCTGAATATTTCGTATAAATGGAATCATGTAACATGTAACCTTTTGTGTCTGGCTTCTTTCACTCAGCATAATATTTTCAAGGCTCATGCACACTGTATCATGTATCACTACTGTCACTGCTGGGGTGATCTGAAATACGGTTTTGCTTCAGCAGCATGTGGGGAGAAGAAGGAGGTGGATAGTGGAGTATGGTGGATAGTGGCATTATGTGTTGTCCCTCAGTTCTTCTTCACTGATGCAGCAAAGAATTACAGGTTGGCGAAATTGAGAAAAAGTAAGATTTATTGAAAGTACATTTAGAAAGATATGAGCCATGCTAAGGAAGGTTGCAGCCCTGTGGAATTTAGGTGATAAAGGGAGGGGAGAGTTTCCAGCCAAGAGTGCTGTAACAATGCAAAAATGGGAAGGTCTGTTTATATTTGGACCATGATAGGAGGTCCTAGATGATCCATATATAAGGTCACCTTGACTGATAGCTGGCTGCTATATAATACTTTGCCTACTGCGCTTGTGCTGACCCAGAATTTAGTTTGTTATAATTACATTCATGAACTTCCAGGCATAGCCATGATATTATAATGATGGTATAATGAGGCTGAAGTTATGGGCAGTACTTTCTGTGCATGCGTTTGTAGCTGATTTAACCATCAGCTTTTATGGCCTTTATGCTCTAGGATTTGGGATGATTTATAACCCTGAAAGGGAGGTATTTCTTGGAGGTATTCAAGGATGGTCTTCAACAGAAGTTTCTATGGTTACAGAGCTGGGCCTTGGCTCCTCTAGCTCATGCCTAACTGCCTAACATTACTTCATTCCTTTTTATGGCTTAATAATATCCCATTACGTGAACATATCACATTTGTTAATTCACCCATCTATTGGTAGACATTGGAGTTTCCACTCTTTAGCTGCTAAGAAAAATGTGTATACAAGGTTTGTTTGAATATCTTAAAATTTAGGGGATATATATTCAGGAGTGCAATTGCTGTATCATATGGTATTCTATGTTTAACTTGAGGAACTACCAAACTGCTCTCCACAGCAGCTATACCATTTTATATTCCCACCAATAATTTCTAAACATCCTTACAAACACTTGTTACTTTGCATTTTTTTATTATAGACATCCTAGTAGGTGTGAAGTGAAATCTTATTGTGGTTTTGATTTACATTTCCCTAATGAATAATGATGTTGAACATCTTTTCATGTGCTTGTTTGTCATTAAAATATCTTTGAATAAATAGCTATTCAAGTTTTTTACTCATTTTAATATTTTTCAATTTTTCAATTACAGTTGACATACAATATATGAGTTTCACATGTACAACACAGTGATTAGACATATATATATATATATATATATATATATATATATATATATATATATATATATATAATTTGAGAAGTGATCACCCAATGAACCTAATACTCAATATTATTGACTATATTCTTTATGCTATACTTTATAATCCTGTGACTATTTTGTACTTCTTAATCCTTTCCCTTTTTTCACCCACCTCCTAACACCCCTCTCATCTGGCAACCATCAGTTTTTCCTCTATATCTATGAGTCTGTTTCTGTTTTGCTTGCTTATTTGTTTTATTCTTTAGATTCCACATATTTGTGAAATCATGTGGCATTTGTCTTTCTTTGTCTGACTTACTCCATTCAGCACAATAGACTTCAGGGTCATCTATGTTGTTGCAGATGACAATATTTCATTCTTTTTTATGACTGAATAATATTACATTGTATATATGTCTCTTATAGCCTTTGTGTTAAAGTCTACTTTGTCTGGTATTTGCATTGTTACCCCAGCATTTTTTTTTCATTTCCATTTTCAAGAAATATTCTTTTCTATCCCTTTACTTTCAGTCTCTGTGTGTTTTGATCTAAAGTGAGTCTCTTGTAGGTGGCATATTTAAGGGTCTTTTTTTCTTACCTATTCAGCCATCTTATATCTTTTGACTAGAATATTTAATTCATTTACATTTATATTAGTTGTTGATATGTAGTTACTGCCATTTTATTATCCATATTTTTGATCTCTTATTTTTCTCTTCTTTTTTTTTTAAACACTTATAGTACCTGGTATTCCTAGGTGGTCTCCCATCCAAGTACTAACCAGGCTGGATCCTGCTTAGCTTCTGAGATCAAACGAGATTGGGTACATTCAGGGAGGCATGGCCATAGACTTTGTGTCTTCTTAAAGAAGTCTCTTTAACATTTTTTTGTAATGCTGGTGTGGTGGTGATGAACTCCTTTATTTTTTTGTTTGTTTGTTTGGTATACTCTTTATCTGTCCTTCAATTCTAAATGATAGCTCTGCTTTATAGGTAACCTTAAGTGTAAGTCTTTCCTTTTTACACTTTGAATATTTTGTGCCAATCCCTTTTAGCTTGCAAAGTTTCTGGTGAGAAATCAGCTGACTACCTTATGAGAACTTTCTTGTAGCTGCTTTTCTCTTGCTGCTCTTAAAATTCTCTCTTTGTCTTTAACATTTGGTATTTTAATTATCATGTGTCTTGGTGAGAGACTCTTTGAGTTCATCTTATTTGAGACTCTGTGTGCTTCCTGAACTTGTATGTTTATTTCCTTTGCCAGGTTAGGAATGTTTTCTATCATTATTTTTTCAAATAGGTTTTCAATTCTTTGCTCTCTCTCTTCTTCTGGTACCTCTATGATGTGAATGTTAATATGCTTTATGTTGTCCAAGAGGCCCCTTAAACTGCCTTCATTTTTTAGGATTCTTTTTTCTTGTTGCTGTTCTGTTTGGATGTTTTCTGCTACCTTATGTTCCAAATTGCTGATTTGGTCCTTGGCTTCATCTGATCTGCTGTTGATTCCCTCTAATGTATTCTTTATTTCAGTTATTGTAGTTTTCATTTTTGATTGGTTCTTCTTTATGCTTTCTATCTTCATTTTTATGTTTCCTATCTCTTTATTGAAGTTCTCACTGGATTATTGAGTATCCTTATAACAAGTGTTTTGAGCTCTGTATCTGGTAGATTGCTTTTCTTCATTTTGTTTCATTCTTTTTCTGGAACTTTGTTCTGTTCTTTCATTTGGGGCATGTTTCTTTGTCTCCCCCATATTTGCCACCTCTCTGTGTTTGTTTCTATGTATTAGGTAGACCTGCTGTGACTCTCAGTCTTAGTAGAGTGGCCTAATGTAGTAGGTGTGCTGTGGGGTCTCAGAGAAACACCAGGGCAGGGTTAACCATGTTAGCCAGATTGATGGAGATAAGCTTTGATACCTACCTGCATCTGCACACTGGGCGTGGGAGGGCTCAACGAAGGAACAATGGCTCTGCCAACACTTCTGTTCGGGAGAAATTTGTCCCTCCGACCCTTGCCCTGAAGCCAGGCAATTCAGTTCTTTTTCATATGTCCTTGACACCTTTTGAGCTGCTGCCCCACTGCTGCATCTCAGAGCAAATGAGTCCATCAGTGAGTCAGTTTCTGCTTGGGCCTTTTAAGAAGAGTGCCTGGGACTTCAGCAGCCCCCATCTAACTCAGCCACACTATCTGCTGGTTTTCTCAGCCGGAAGTTATGGGGACTTCTCTTTCTGGAACTGCGATCTTGGGGTGGGAAGCCTGGTGTGAGGTGGGAGCCCTTACTCCTCAAGAGGGATCTCTGCAACTGAGGTACCCCTTCAGATTTTTAATCACCACACGCAGGTGTGGGACCAGCCTGTTCCTTGTCTCTGATCTTCTTAACCAGTCTCAATGAGGCTTCTTCTATATATCATTAGTTGTAGGATTTCTATTTAGCTAGACTTTAGCCTATTCTCAATGATGGTTGTTCTGTAGTTTAGTTGCAATTTTGATGTGGTCATGAGAGGCAGCAGACACAGTTTTTACATACTCCACCATCTTGACCAGAAGCCAAACTTTTTATTTATCTTTTTTTTCTGTTGTTGTTGTTGTTCTTGTTGCTGTTGTTCAGTAGCATGTGTGTGTGTGTGTGTGTGTGTGTATACATTCTGAATACTAGATCTTTTTCAGATATATAGTTTTCCAGTACTTTCTTCTATTCTGTAGATTGTCTTTTCCCTTAGATACACAAAGGTTTACTTTTTTTAATCAAGTTTAATTGAACTATTTTTAATTATTTTGCTTGTGCTTTTAGTGTGATATCTAAGAATCAGTTTCCATATCTGAGTTCATGAAGATTTACAAGCATGTTTTCTTTAAGAATTTTATACTTTTAGCACTTTTATTTAGGTTGCTGATTCATTTTGTATTAATTTTTGTTTGTGGTGTGAGGTAGCAGTCCAAATTTACCTTTAGCATACAGATATACAGTTGTCCAACACTAATTACTTGAAGGGACTATTCTTACTGTCATTGAATGATCTTGGCACCATCGTTTAAAATCATTTGTCCATAGATATTGGGTTTACTTCTGGACTCTCAATTCTATTCCATTGGTCTATGTGTTTATTATTATTTTAGCACCACATTGTTTTGATCATTGTAGCTTTATACTAAGTTTGAAATTGGAAAGTGTGAATTTCCCAACTTTATTCTCTTTTTTCCAAAATTTATTAACTATTTGGGGCCCCTTGCAATTTTATTTGAATCTTAGGATCAGCTTTTCCATTTCAACAAAAAGACTTTTAAAATTTTAATAAGTTTGCACTGAATCTGCAGTTTGAATTTGGTAGTACCTGAATATTATCTTAATAATATTATATCTTTGAATCCATGAACATGGCATATATTTCCATTTATTTAAGTTCCCTTTAGTTTCTTTCAGCAAAATTTTATAGTTTTTAGTACATAAGACTTTTACCTCTTTGGTTAATTTATTCATAAGTATTTTATCATTTTGGATGACAGTGTAAATGGAATTTTAATTTAATATTTAAATTGTTCATTGCTGGCATATAAAATTACAACTAAATTTTGTTTTTTGATCTCAAATCTCTCAATTTTGCTGAATTTTAAAAATTAGTTTAATTTTTTTTGTGTGTAGTTTCTTTAGAATTTTCCATATAAACGATAGTGTCTACAAAGATGGATTTTGCCTTTACATCTCAGAGGGTTTTTTCCCCCTTCTCTTGATTTTTCAGCATAAAAGTTAGATTCACCTCAAGCACACTTAATTTAAAAGATAAATTATATTAAGATTAAAACCAGCACAGATCATCATAATTTGTCCTTCCCTACTATTAACTGTTCTTCCTGATGCATTAGTGAAAACAAACAAACAAATATTATAGAGGAAAATAGTTTTTTTTTCCCCTTAAGGTACTCTTTGAAGTCATAAGTCATTAAAAAAATTCCTAGTTTCCTAAAATGAAAGTTTAGTAAAAAGTTGGGTCAAACAAAGATTAGAAAGTATTATAGAAAAGTCAGAAGAAAAAATATATAATAAGTAATCTGAATAAACATTTTTCTAAAGAAGACATACAGATGACCAACAGATACATGAAAAAGTGCTCAACATCACTAATCATTAGGAAAATGCAAATGAAATCCATAATGAGATATCACCTCACATTTATTGAAATGGTTATTATTAAAAAGATAAGAAATAACAAATATTGATGAGAATGTAGAGAAAAGGGAACCTTTGTATATTGTTGGTGGGAATGTAAATTGGTGTAGTCACTATGGAAAATAGCATGGAGTTTCCTCAAAAAATAAAAAATATAACTACCATATGATCAGCAATTCCAATGCTAGATATTTATCCAAAGAAACAGAAACACTGTATCTTTAAAAAGATATATGCATCCCATGTTCATTGCAACATTATTCACAATAACTAAGATATGAAAAGAACCTAAGTGTCTATTAATAGATAATGAGTATAGAAAATATGACTTGCACACACACACACATACATGCAATGGGATATTATTCGGCAACAAAAAAGAATGAAATCTTACCATTTCCAACTATTTGAATGGAGCTATAAATCTTTAGAAGACAGATTTAGGACCTATCACAGCTTCCCAGCAATGGGATCGGTGACCTTTTGTCCTCCTAGTCACTGTAGATATTTGAGCAGAGACTAAAAACCATATGTCATGGAGGAATTTCTACACAGAAAGGGAGGATGAACTTGACAAACTTAAAAATAATTTTCAACACTGAGATTCTATGGCTCTAGGAAGATAAATTGACATATAGCAAATCAATATTTTTGTTATTTAATTTCATAACTGTTCAGAGAGAGAGGAACCCATGTTATACTATTCCATTTGAAGAAGACTTTATAATGTGAACTGTGAACCAAGCAGTAAAATTGGAAATAGTTACTTTGATAGTGATAAAAAAGTAACTAGGCTATACATTTTCATGAACACATGTATGTGTGTGTATGTATGTATATATGTGTGTATGCATATATAATATTCTTAAATGTAGGCTTTGGAAATTACAATCTCTATGCAATAGAGCAGAAATTCTTATATACTTAGTTCACAAGATCTTTTTAAAAATTATATGAGATAACATGTAAATTGTCTAATTCTATTCTCTCGGTAATAAATACAAAATAATTGCACAAATAAGATAAATAGGAACTCCACTACATAGTTTGCACCTAGTACAGTGCCCTGCCATAATTGTATATTAGTTATATTGAATCTTTTTATAGTATATTGATGAGTCAAGATTAGAACTACATTGAGTGGCAATTTTCCTTCAAGTAGATTTTAAATTCTACCAACTACAAGAATGAGTGCTCTTATTGATTCTCTGTTTTTTATAGTTTTAAATCTATCCTGATGATTCTCAAATCTATGTTGTCAACATAGAACACTCCCCTGATACCCACTAGTTATTTCTATTTGGCTGGTCCACTAACACTCTCAGCTCTATATGCCCAAAATATAACTTGTCATCTTCCCTAAAAATCTCACCCCTTCTATTATATTTCCCATGTTAGTCACTAAGGTAAGATCTTTGGAGGAATCCTAGATTCTCTTTCTCTCTCATCATCCCATTTAGTCAATCATCCAAACTTTTAGACTTTACTCCTAAAAGTTTCTTCCATCAACCTTATGTCCATCTCTCAACTACTGCACTAGTTTAAGGTACCATCATCTCTCTTGGGTTAACCTAACATTAGTGTATTTTAATAATTTTCCTGTCCCTAGTCTTATTTATTTCCATGTATACAACATGCGATGTCAGAATAATACTCACTACTGTGCTCAAAACTAAGTATGAGCTGCCTGACTTGGCAACCTAGTTTTTCATGATCTGTCATATGCCTACCTTTCCAGCCCCATCTCTCACAAAATCTGACTTACATTGAACATACCAACAACACAGAGGTGCATTCTGTTTTCCACATAAAAATTTTCCAGATTTAGAAAATATAAACATAGGACATCTAGTTAAGTTTGAATTATAAATAAACAATAAATACCGTTTAGTATAAGTATGCCTCATGTAACATGCTGTTTCTTACCTTTGCTTTTGTTTATGCTGTCCCTGGAATGCACTTGCCAGGTTTAAGATTCAACTCAATTGCTATTTTTTGTAGGGCACTCATCTTCCACACTTCTCACCAATCCTCACCTGCTGTAATTGTTATTTTTGTGTGTGTCTTCTATCAGCAATACTCCTTGAGGACAGTGACCATATCTTATTTTTTTCTTTATTTCCATTGTCTAGCACAGTGCCAGATACATAGTAAATGATTAGTAAATAGTTAATAAATATGTAATTCTCCTGATACAAATATTTATATTTTCTTTTTATACTCAATGGGAAGAATATTTTACCACAGCATGAAAGGAAATTAAAAGAAAATTCTTCCTAAAATAGAGCCCCAAACTTGAAGTTGATAGGGCAGTATATTTTTCCCTAAAGCTTGAAAAATTAAATTTTATGGGAAAAATTTTCCTCTTTATTTTTTAACCATGTAAAACCTATTTTAGTTCATAAATTTTCTACAGCTTCTTTGGCCTCAAAACAATATAATATACTGGCTCATATTGTTTGTTTTTTGATTTATGCTCTCATATATCTTTAAATTAATATTTTTTCTATATTTCAAAGACCTATGGACATGAGAAACTGATATAAATACCAATTAGCAACCTAAAAACATACTCACACTAACAGTTTAGTAGGTACAAGTTTATTTTCCCATTGTCTACATTTTACTGCACTAAAGACAGGTTTTTATTTAGTACTTGAAAAGGAGTATGTTTGAATATCCATTAGAAAGTGAGTCAGCTGCAGCTCTATGCTCATGCAGAAGACAGGTAAACACATTAATCAATGAGTAAGCAAAGTTTAATCATATGGTGATTCTAAACAGGGGAATGAAATTTCTTCTACCAGCCTGTCCTGCTTTCAAACTTCACTCTTCAGTAGTTCATTAAATTAGTTTGTTAGGTTCTGCCCAAACAAAGTACTGCTATAAACTGGGTAGCTTAAAACAACAGAAATTTATTTCACAATTATGGAGGCCAGAAGTCTGAAATCAAGGTGTCATCATGATTGGTTCCTTCTGAGTTTTGTGGGAGAACTTGCTATCTGTGGTGTTCTGTGGGTTGTAGGTGCATCACTCCAATCTCTGTGTTCATCTTCACCTGACATTGTCCATATGTGTCTGTGTCTTCGCCCTATTTTTTTTTTAAATAAAGACACCAGTCATATTGAGTTAGGGCCCACTTAATGTCCTGATTACATCTGGAGAGACTATTTCCACAGGAGGTCACATTCACAGGTACTGAGGGTTAGGACTTCAACATTTTTTGCGGGGGACACAAGTAAACCTATAACAAGGAGCATTCTATCTATCTCTCACATTATAGGCAAAATTACGAGTTGTATGCACTCATGAGAGAATTAGGGGAGCAAAAGTTTCTTTTTCTTTTATTTTCACAAGATTCTAAAAGAGATCCATACTTCAAAACTTTAAGAGCCACAGTCTTAATGAAAGTAACATTGAAGGGAATGGCAAAAAGGGTGGTCTTGATAAAGTTCTGGAGTGTTCTTTGAAAGCTGCTGTGTGACTTCAGGATGAGTGTTGTATATTTAATTCATAGCTTAAGAATCTGTCTTATGCTGAATGTGAAGAGCCTCATAAGAGAAAGTGCAAGCATTAGATTCTTTTAGTGCTGAGAGAAGCTTCATATGCTTTGCCTTTTTCCCATTCATGGCAAGTAATCACACACACACACACACACACACACACACACACGAGAATATTCCAACTTTTTACCTATATAACATGAAAATTGTTATACTTAGCCGTATTGAAAAAAATAATGAAAATCTTTAAAATTGCAGAATCTTTGCTGAATAGATGGCACTGTTATTTAATGAGCCCAGCCCAACTTAATCTTGCTTACCTTTTAAGTCACACACATTGGGTTATAATTATTCTAATCCCACAGTATTTGTAAATTCCAAGAGATTTGTTGAAATAAATTTTTTGATTTAAATGAGCATGAAACCAGAATTCTAGGTATATGATTCAGAATAATTAGAGAGATTACTGAGATTCTGATTTCATACTAATTATGTCTCATTACAATTACATTTTAGGTTTGACGTCGTTAAGTAGCAATTACTTATAATTTGAAACATATTGAATGTAGATATCTATTTCACTAACAACAATTTTAGCCCAATTTGAGCAATTTAACTGTCTTGACCATAAAAATGGTTAGATCAGTCATTCATGTAGATAATTAAAATGTATGCTAATTAGGCTTGCAAATGACACTAACTATTGAATTTAATAGTACACTTAAACTGGAATTCAAATTCGAAGTGACCTGAATACTTAAGTAAATGGTCTTTCAGAAACAGAAAAAAATTAATGGATGTAAGTGCATGAGATGGCATAGTTGGCCAGAATGAGTAGCTGACTCCTAGCGACCTACTTACTTCCTGCCTCCATTTCATTCTATCTCTCGAGATATCATTTTCTCAAACAAAGCTCTAATCATCCATAATTTCTCATTGCTTAACACATTAGGTACAAACTCTTTACTGTGAAATTTAAGGCCCCAAAATTTATTTTGTTTTTTTTTTTCAGCAAGGTTCCCAGATATTTGGAAATTAAACAATATATTTTTACTAACCTATGCTTCAAAATAATTATTAAAGGATATTAGAAAATATTTTTAACTGAATAAAAATCTAAATACAACATATCAGAGTTTATGAGACTCAGCTAAAGCAGTGCTAAGTGGGAAATATATGTCATTAAGTGCTTATATTAGAAAGGAAGAAAAGACTCAACTTAATAACATCAGCTTCCACTTTAAGAAACTAGAAAAACAAAGTAAATTAAATCCAAGGCAAACAGGATAATGATAATATAGATAAAAGATGAAACAACTTAGGAAAATAAATAATATCAATAGAATAAAAGATCAGAAAATCTGAATATCTAAATATCTAAATTAAAAAATGTTATAAAGCAATGGCTTTGGACACTGTCTTAGTCAGCTTACACAGCTTAAGTTCCTATAACAAGATACCATAAACTGGGTGATTTATTAAGAACAGAATTTTATTTCTCACAGTTCTGAGGCTAGAAGTGTGAGGTCATGGTGCCAGCATGATGGGTTTCTGATGAGAACTCTCAGATTGCATGCAGACTGCTGACTTAACTGGTATTCTCACACAGCAAAAAAAGTGCTAGTTAGCTCTCTGGCCTCATATAAGGGCACCAGTCCCATTTATGGGGGCTCCGTCCTCATGACTTAATTATATCCCAAAGGCCTCACCTCTAAACACATATGAATTTTAGGGAGACACAAATGTTCTCTCCATTGCAAATTTAGCCTAAATTATATGAAACTGCACCTATAAAGGGATAAATAATACAGGAGTTTGCAGAAAGGGCAAAAATGACAGGACACCTAATAAGCACATAAAAAAGAATAAATGGCATAACATAGTGGTCATTTGTAATTGTTTAATAGTGTGGAGTAGTCATCAAATTATGTAAATCAACAACAAATGCATATAAATGAAACAAAGTGATAATGTGGGAAAATAAAAAAGTTTTATTGCAAGGAGAAAATGCTAGCTAAATATTAAATGGTGTTGATAAAGAATAGTGTTAGCAAAGATACTACTGCTTATTAATTCACTTGTACTTTTTTGTAGAATGTGAAGCTATATTTTAAAAAGAGAAAAATAAACATTTTAAAAGATTATTCTCCTGCAAATAGATAAATATTGTGTATATATTTTACAACTGAAAATCTACATAAACACCTTTAGATAAAAATGATTTGATAAATAAAACTCAGGAATTGATTAGTTTCAGAAATAGGGCCATGGTCCAAAAAATAAAGGGAAAATGCTCACATAAGGTTAGAGACAGTGTAGTTGTTCTTAGAAAAGAAAAAAAAAAAGGACAGTGATGAGAAAATCCTAAGGCACACAAATAATATAGAATCCTATCAATGACCATTAATGGCTTTGTTAGGACAGTGTGTGAATGAAACCATTAAATCAGTGAAATTGTTGAGTGCAGAAAATGAGCATGTGAGATACAGCTAACAATAAAACATGTAACATATACAGTGGAGAAGCATTATCAAAATGATGAATAACAGCATTTTTTGCATATTTTGCTTGTGAAAGTTAATTTTGTATTAAGAAACTTGATAATAATCTATGAAAGAAAATGATAAACATTCTTATGAAAATGTTGCATCAGTCATAGGAAAATAAAAGTGCATTTTCAGGCATAATTTGAAATTAATGCAGTAATAACTGAAGGACATATTTTTTAAATAACATGACTTATTTAGTATGAGCTTTGACAAGAGACATATAAACAACACTTGTAATAATGAATGTGATAATTATAACTCCTTCTCCCAAAATTGCCTGTATATTATCTTTTATATAAATATTGGATATAATTATATTATGGAGAATATAATGTAAATGTAAATATAATTTCCCTTTTAAAATATAGATTAATATTTTTCAGAAAAAGGGCTTTCTAGTCAAACAAGCAGTAGGCATGCCAGAGACTGGGTAGAATCTGGCAAGAGGTTGATCTATATTGCAAACAAATCACCTAGAGAATGTGTGCTTATTTTTGGTAGTCAAAATCATATTTTAAAATATTTTTATTTTATAATTATAAAGGTAATTCATATGTGTTTCAGAAATGTTGGAAAATTTTAAAACTATAAGAAAATAAAGATATCACTTACATTTCCACTAGTAGAGAAAATTGTTGATATTTTACTGTATGCTTTCCCAGGCATATTTAAGTATGTTTATATTAACATAAATGTGTTCTACAGCCTTTCAATCCTGATTTCAATTGAATATGATTGAAATTTGGGGCTAGATAATTATCATGTCTAGATAATTTAGATTTTAAATTGGATTATAAGATTGTTTCTGGCTATGATGGCATGGTAGGAACTGAACTCCTACTTCATATACCTAAAAACCCAGATACAATTTATATAACAACAATTTTCAGTTTATTGGACATCAGGCCATGAAGAACAGTGATCTATAAGAAATGGAAAAAAAATGAAATAAGTCCTATGATACCCAATTTTATTTCCTGGAAATAAAATCCAGGCCATAGTGCACAGAGAGGTAGCCTGGACAGTCTCCTTGAGTTGAGGAGACGGAGTTGGGAGTCCAGCAAAGCCAAGGTACTAGAATTTGCAGAACAGAATACTAGGGAAGAAACTTCTGCACAGAAAAAGAACTCTGGAACTCATACAGGGCTGAGAATAGTTCCTGTTCCCATTTGAGTGGAAATACTCATAATTCATAGGTCATTTGAGTACTAGAAAGGAAACCAATTTTTCACTTAAAAGAGACCTGAGTCATTCACGATGTATAACTGTATATATAATGTGAACTATAGATACACAGGCATGGGCACAGGCATATATATGTGTGTGTACGTTTGTGTGTATGTTGTGTGGATATGGATGTATGTGTGCATATACATATTTGAAAACAAATTTTTTCTTTGATTGGCAGATTTTTCTGAATGAGTACTTTATTTTTTTCCATGAATTTATCAAGTTTTGTGTGCTTTTGGTTTGCAGGAGAGGGGATGGTTGCTATATATACAAACCTAATTTTACCTAAGCCTATGACTTCAAATCACTTCTATCAATTCAGACTAACCTAATTTAAAGCCTGAATTAAGCTTTGTAATTTATTTTATTTTTCTTGAGCATGAGTTCAATAAACCTCTGCTGGATAAATAAATGAATAAATGAACAAGTGAATGAATGAACCTAAGTACCAGAGACTCAAATATGCTGGTTCCTGTGGAGCCTACCACGTGCATGGACCTTCTGCCTCTATGAAGAAAAGATTCAAATAAATCCACCTTTATATGGGTGAGAGATTAAGTTAATTTTCTGCTTAACCTAATGAGAAAATGGGAAACACAAAACAATAGTGAGACAATATTTTTAACCCATAATTTTGCTCAAAATTTGAAAATTTGATAATATAAAATGGTTCTGAATATGTGGGGCATTAAAATACATTAGTTTAGGAGAAAACGACTTGTTATAGCATTTGCAAAATAAATTTTCAGCAATATTTACAAAAATTTAAAATATTCATACCCTTTCCACTTGTATCTGATTTTCCATATTAAAATGTCTTTCATATGAGAAAATACATTTACCCAATAATTTATGTTCTAAGATGTTGATTTAAGCTCTATTAATCATATAAAAGGGAAACATCTCATGTATTTATCAAGAACAGAAATGTTTAATTAATTATGGCATATATATATATATATATATATATATATATATATATATATATATATCAGAATTCTAGGGAGTAATTACTAAAGTGAGGTAGATCTATATGTGTTGTCAAGGAAAGACCCTAAATCCATTTTATTAAGTGGCAAAGGTGTCAGATGAATATGTATTTCATTACCCATGCATGTAAAAAAACCCAATATATTTTGTATAGCATATCTATGGAGAAGCCTAAATCAGCTTTAAAATAGTACATATCAGATTGTTAATTGTAGTTACCTTTGAAGAGAGGGCTGAATTTTGGGGTAACTTTGTAAAAGGGTGAATTGTAATTGATCTGTATTTTCAGAATATTTTGCAATAAGTGTATACACACAAGTTTTTAAATTAAAATGTTTAAATAAGCCTACCAACAGAAATAAACTCTGGATATTAATTAGTTAAAGCAACTGCTCACTTATGCACAGAGAAATCCTGAAATTTAGGTAGGTTAACACAACCAATTTTTTTTGTTGTTGTTGTTCACTGGATTCTGATTTTTCTTGGCAGAGACTTTCTGTCCTCAGTTTACTGAGGGATCTTCCACCTTGTAGCTTCACTATCTCAACACAGGTCTCCATGTTTCCTGCTGAATGGCAGAGGAAGCATGGAAATGGCACACTGGCTCCTGCCTAACTACTAGAGGACCACCCAGAAAGGAGAGAAAGACAAGATGTGGATGAGCACTTGTAGTTTCCCCCATAAGCTATCATAGAGTAGGTACTGCATAAAACACAACTATTATAATTTGTTATTACAACAACCCTCTTCAATTTTTGAGTTCTTGAGAAAACCAATTTTTTCTTAAAATTCACCAACATTTTCAAATGCTTACTATGTGACAGGTGCTTTCACATACAGGACTACATATAGTTTTAAAAGAATCCTCTAAATGTTTTCAAAATCTATGCTGCCCTTTGCAATAACTTCTATAATCTCGGTAGCCTGAGAATTTTTTCCTTCCTTGTGATGCATAGTCAAAATCTTAACTTGTGAATCTCTTTTACCTTCCACACTCTGAACATTCCCAAACAACTGTATAGGTGCCATTAGACATACTTGCAAACCAGGATTTTCCTTTGGGGCAGATATACATACATGAGGCAATGAAAGGATGGTTAACTATTTTTTTCTTCTTTATTCAGAGTTAACATGTCCACCAAGTAACCATTGTTCATCTCTGAGGAGAACTCCAGGGTTTTAGGAATCTAGTCCCTGTAAGATGTTTGCTTACACATTGATTTCTATGGTTTTACCTCATCTACCACTTATAAGGAACTTATAAGGAGCTTCATTCATCTGTCAACGTGATCAGTGGTCCATTTCAAATAATATATCTTATTAGAATCTTACTACAAATATCAGTGTGGTTTCACAAACACTTATTAACTTCAGGGTTATATGTCCCAAGAACCATAGATTATGTGCAAACCAGACTCTACTTACCATCTCATTAGAAAGCAATTTGAAAATGTGTTAAAGATACCAAGAGGGTTACCTAGACATCTAAACATCTGCCAAGTGTGCTTTTTATGGGGCTTCAGAAAGAGGGATGCAACAGCCAGGAGGCTTCTGCAGGGAGTGGGAATGTTCTGTCAGGGGTTAGGCAGATAATTTTGGGATATTTCACTGGGACCAGGGCACACAGTTTTCGGAAGAAAAGGAAGTGACAAGGTGGTCATCAGACCAAGTTCCAGAGTTGGACAGGAGGGCATATGGAGGAAGAACAGGGGAAGGGTTTTATAATGCAGCAAAGTGTTGGGACTGAACAAAAATGTCAGGACTTTGGCAGAGTCAGCTTTCAAAGAGCCCTGGAGCTCAGGCAGGAGGACCCTACATAAATGAAGCCCGCAGACAATCCTCATATTGTTTGCTCCTCCATGCCACCTTCTTTCCTTAGGCATGCTTTTAGTACCTTGGCCACAGGGCCCTTCTTTTTGTTACCTGAAAATCATTATGGAATCCCGAGAAGAGAAACAAACTAAGAGACAAAAGGTCTGCGTCAAATTGGGAAGAGTGGGAACAGTCTGGGCCTAGATGAACTCAGATAAGGGAACTAGTCCTAGTCCTGTCACTTATTAGATATATGAGCTTGGGCAAATTGCTAAGTGCTAGAAGTCTTACTTAGGTTCTTCATCTATAAAGTGGGTTTGATAAATCCTGATTTACAGAACTGCTGGTATATTTGTAATGCAAGTAAACCATCTGGCACAGAGTCTGACACTAATTAGATCTTTAAGGAATAGCAGTAATTTCTAACATGATTTTGGCCCCAGACTATCATTTGCTTTTCTGCGATTGTGTGTGTGTGTGTGTGTGTGTGTGTGTGTGTGTTCCATGACATCTCAGGAAATACGTAGCACTCTAGGACACAAAACACCAAGAGAATAAAAAATTCAGCTTTGTAAATAAAACTCAGTAAATTTTCTGTTAGTAGATATATTATTTAATTTGGATATGAGGAAGTCTTCCCCAGTTGAATGCAACTCAAAATTCCTAGAATTTGAGTCAAGGACTAACTCTTTTTCTCTATCCTAGCTGCTCTTCCAGAAAACACATTATTTTTATGCATATCACCCCCACCAAATATCTACCCCTTGCTTAGAGTTGGCCAAGTTACACTCAAGAAAACTTAATTAAAACATCTTTTCAGTGGAGTGGGCTCTGGCATTCCCAGGGCAGGGAAAAAGTACAAGTCTTTGGGCACCACTTCAAAGAAATATTACCCTATTCTCAGGAAACCCTCACAGACAATGTGTATACAGCGCTAAGTTTGTCCACTGTGTTAAGTGGCATGAGGATAAGAATACGGGACACTATCTACACCTGCTCCAAGTACATATTTCTCTCTGATTTATTCATGATCCCAAAGGATCTTCTGAGCAGTTTTCCATTTTAGGCTTTTCTCTCACCTATAAAACATACTTATGAGAATAAATGAGCCAGGGAGTTGGAGCTCTCATTTATTAAGATTTAATTTTGCCTACATTCTTTAATCAGCCAAGCAAATTCAGGTATATATATTTAATTTTACAAAACAGCAGACTAAATGAGATACAGGAATCCTAGGATAACCATCTTGTACATTCTTTCGTCTATTTCTTGATCTCATCTACTTTATTGCTGAGCACTTTTACATTTCTCAAGAAATTCCTATTCCAATGCTATGTTATCCTGCTCCAGATCACAATATGGGATGAAAGGTTCCCTGAATTCTTTTATAGAACAGCAAAATTCTTATCCTTAAGCCTGTTAAACAGCAATAAATACATAACCAATATCATTTGTGAACCTAGACTCTGAAGCTAATAAATCTTTTAGGAGAAAGAACATTTGAAACATACCAAAAAGAAAAAGAAAAAATCTGCAATTCAGCCCACCACTACTTGGAACCTTGATTGCCCTCTTCAAACACAGAGTATCCTCAGAGTTCACTCAGGACGGGACCTGACACTAGAACTGGGTGTGTCAGTAGTACCATTGCTGGTGGCAACTCTGGTACCAGCTTGTTCTCTCTCATCTCTCAAAGCTTCCTCATACAAGATTGTGAAGTAAGTTGGGTCAGTCCCAATGGCTTTGGTGAAAAACTGCAGGACTTTCATCTTGTTGGTTTCAGCGTGAGCTCTGGGACCCCACAGGAACTCGTAGCGAGCAGGATCGCTGTTGGGCACCTGCTGGTACTCCAGGTACTTCTCCTGCACTAAATCTTTGGTGATGAGCTTCCTGGGCTCTCCATAGATGAAATCTTTCTTCCCAGCATATACTCTGATCATATTCAGCACTTCCCAGATTTTTTCCTCAGGGGCACGGTTGCCCTCCATGAAAATTATGCCCAGGACAAGTATCAGGAGGCCGGTCTTGGGCATGCCTTGGACATCACTTAACATCCCATCATAGGTGAGGTCTAGTGTTCTGACAAGCACATAGGAATGGCTGGTGGGGTCCATTTCCTTCACTTCAATGCCAAAGACAACCTCCATGCACTCACAGACTTTCTTGAAGACCACAGGGAAGTGGTCCTTGTGATCTTTGAGGATGCTTTTCAGCATTTCTGCCTTCGTGATGGGCTCCTTTGTTACATACTTTTCCATCAGGAACTTCATCAATTCAGCCACCTTCTTGTGTACTACATTAGTGAGCAAGGACGCGGGGTCTGGCAGAGGCTGCGGGGTGCTGGGCCCCTCCTCTTCTTGGCTTCTGGAACTCTCATCAGGTTGACTCGATGGAGTGGCTATTATGGCAGTGGGGAGGAGCAGGCTCTCTGGGAACTTTGGGGAACACTTGGTATTCCAGCAGCAGGCACCATCTCTGGGGTGCCCTGGACCAAAGGAGTGAGAGAGGAGGCGGCAGATTCTTCCTCAGTTATAGGAACCTGTGTACCCATCAGTTCTGGAGCCTCATTTTGGGCCTGAAGTCTTAGTTCAAGCTTGCTGCACAGGCTCTTCAGACTATGAGACATGATAACTTGCGTTGGGGGCAGCAGGCAGGAGTGTGAGCAGGAGGTGGGTGATGGGGACAAATGGCCTGAAGGAGAGAGGAAGAGTATGAGACAAAACTCTCAGAATAAGAGCTCACATTCCTGAGACCAACAGGAGGTACTGAGGGGATACTATATTTGGCTCCACCTGCCCAAGACCTCCCTGGGGTGGCAGTGAGGGCTGGATGAACTCTGTGGGTATCCCTCTCTCCTGAAATAGGGGAACTTCACAGTCCTTACTTTGATGACTGGCAGGGCCTGAGACTCCTCCTTCTGTTGACTTGAGATCACTCTCTTTAAACTAGGGCCTTACTTCCCTGAGACAGCAGTGGAGATGAGGGGGTGCCAGATTTAACCACCATGTTCTAGGTCCTATCATGGGTGATAGAAAGAGCTGGGCCCCATCTGTTCTTGAGTAGAAGTTCACCCCTTCCTCCAACCACAAATTAATTCCTGGCAGAGCCTTAGACTCACCCTTCTACTAAATGGAGTTCAGACCCTTGAAACCAACAGGTGGGAGGGAGGGCACACCAAATCCTGACACTGTGCAGCAGGGCCTCTCATGGGCTTTCAAGGCAAGGAAGGGAAGAAACCTTATCTCTCCAAGGGCAGGGGAGGGAATGACCCTCAATCTTTATCCAGGGTCCTCACTTTACTCACAGAGCCTGGGGCTCCTTCCTGGGCTGACCTGATGTAAGTACCTCTACTGATGTGAAGTTACCTAGTCAGACCAAGATTTTCACTACCTGAAGACCAATGACATAAAAGTGAAGAGATGCCATATCCAACCATCCTGCCCAAGATCTCCCAAGTCAGAGAGTGGGGACTGGATCCAATATGCTCTGGGGTGGTAGGTACACTTAGTCAACTCTTAGGTACTCATCTCAATGTACAGCAGGGGCTAGGACTCCTTCCTCCAATTACCAGAGAATTGGTCTTTTAGACCAAGGCCTGCAACTTCCTGAGGCCCCTTATCTATAAATGGGGTGGGAGAAAGTTGGAGGTTCAGCCTGATGGCATTTCCTAGGATGCCCAGGGCTGACAGAGGGATCAGGGTAAATTTCTGCAAAGATACCTCTGGTTTCTGTGATGAGGCATATCTACAGTCCTTCCTGAAGAATTAATATTTACTTCTGACGGAGCCTGCACCCTCTGCCTTCTGCAGACCTGGGAATGCTGCCCTCAGGCCAATGTTCCCATCTCCCGGATATCATCCACAAGGAGTACGGAGCATTGCGGGAGGCACCTCTGCCTAACTGCTCTGCCCTGGGCCTCCAAAGGCTGACCACAGGGATGTGTCCATCGGGTTGTTTTCTGTCTGATGGGAGGTCCCCTCTACCCTATATAAGGGTCCTCACCTTAATGCCTGGCAGAGCCTGGGGCACTTTCCTCTGACGACTTGAGTCCGTGGTGACCTGAGTCAGTACTGCTCAGAAAAAGCCGCATATCTCTCACACTCTCAAGATGGAGGTCCGGATACAAAACAACTGAGGCTCTGCCTGGGAATTTCCAGGGTAGAGAATAGGGGCAAAATGGGGACTAGGGCAGCTTCTCATTTCGGTTTGAGATCCTTTCCTCCAGTCTTATATTAGAGTCCTAACCTTAAAGGCGGGCAAGTCCTCAGTCTCCTCCCTCGGACTCTTCCCTCTGCTGACTGGACTCCAGCACCAATCTTCACATACCTCAGGCTCCCAAGGTGGAAGTCTGGACATGTCGCAGCCAGGAACCAGGCCTCCCAAGGATGATTGCAGGAGCAGAGTGTGAATGAGGGCCCCCTCTATCCGTGGTGGGAGGATCTCTCACT
This sequence comes from Macroglossus sobrinus, assembly GCA_004027375.1. Lineage (NCBI taxonomy): Eukaryota > Metazoa > Chordata > Mammalia > Chiroptera > Pteropodidae > Macroglossus > Macroglossus sobrinus. Next base: position 1,169,218 of record PVKZ01000116.1, read on the forward strand.
GCTCCCTCTGAAGCCTCACATTGAAGCCTGGCAGGGCCTGAGACTCCTCCCTCTGCTGACCCTAGTCCAGCTTCCTCAGAGGAAATTTTGCCTCCCACAGATGCTCAAGGCAAAAGTCAGAATACAACAAATGTGAGTATTCTGCCACACATTTCTCAGAACTCAAAGCAGGAACAGAGTGAGGAGTGGGATGCATACCACTGTACTTGGAATGGGACAACTCTTCAGCCTTGCCTTAACTTCTACTGTCTGAACCCTTCCAGTAACCTGAAGCTCACCCCTCACATCAAGACCTTTACCTTACCAAGACCACCAAGATAGGAGTGAGACAGGTTCTTAGCCTGACAGAGCTGCATAGAGCCTACCAGACTGACACCAAAGGCAAAGTAGGTTTCTGTGTGGCTCCCTATGAGTTCAGGGGTGGGGATTACTCTCAGTCCTCCACAAGGTATTTATATTTTCCCCAGACAGGGCCTGCACCCTCTGCCTTCACAAGGCCCATGTCTCTTCAAGATGCACATCGTGGAAACACAGAGGGTGTAGATGGTGGTCCCTCTTCTTTACATTCCTGCCTAAGGCTTCCTCGGTATTTCTGTGGGAACCCTCTGTCTCTTGTGGGTGACTAATTCTGCCCTCTATAAAAGTTCTTATTTTGATATCTGGCAGTGCTTGGGATTCCTCCCTCTGCTGACCTGAATCTTGCTATATCAGATCAAAACCATCACTTCCCTGAAAATGTACCACTCTCCTGGTGGAAGTCAGGGTCTGCCGCATCTGGCCATTGCACTCCAAGATCTCCTAATAGCTGGAGTAGGGTGGACCTGGGATCAGTCTCTTCTGTGGTGTGAGTTCTTAGTTCTTCCTCAGTATCATGATTTTGACTCCAGGCATTGAGTTGGTCTTCTCCCTCTGCAGGTCTGAGTCCATCCAGCTCAAGCCAACAGTTGGAAGACAGCAGCCCAAGTTTGTCATCTTGACACATACAGGTAAGGCAATAATTCTGTAAATTATTTGAGAACAATTGACATATTTCCAATATTTCAGGTAGTAATTTTATTTCCTTTGGATATATACCCACTTCTGTGGGAATGCTGGATCACATGGCAGTTCTATTTTCAATTTTTGAGACACCTCCATACTGTTTTCTGTAGTGGGTGTCCCAGGTTACATTGCCACTGACAGTGTACAAGGGTACCCTTTTCTTCACATCCTTGTCTTTTTTTTCACATCTCTTGTCTTTTTTTTAAATGTCATTTATTTTTTATTCTTTTTTTGTGAAATTCACAGTAGACAAGATGGTGCAGAGTTCACTTATGTTCATACTTTGCTCTAGTTGTTGACATAAATTTCTAGCCAGATTTTTCATTATTATAGTCCTGCAATAAGTTTTACTTTAGTTCACCTTATCTGATCTAATCACAACTATTTCTGTATTAGTTTGCTAGGGCTGCATAACAAAGTGCCACGGATTGGGTAGCATAAACAACATAAATTTATTTCTTTTTATAGTTCTGGAGACTAAAATTTCAAAATCAAGGTGTTGGCAGATTTGTTTCCTTCTGAAGCCTATGAGAGAAAGGTATATTTCAGGCCTATCTCCTTTTCTCATAGATAGCCATTTCTCTGTGTCTTCACATCACCTTTCCTCTAGACTTGTCTGTGCCATATTTCTTTCTTTTTCTTTTTTTAGAAAACACCAGTGTGTTCGCCTCCCATAGTTATATTTCTTTCTGTCACCACATATTTGACCCCCATTACCCTGTCTACATCCCCTCTACCCTCTGGTATATCTTATCTTTTTGATAATGGTCATCCTCATCGTGGTTTTGATTTGCATTACTCTGATTAGTGATGCCGAGCACCTTTTCATATACCTGTTGGACATTTGTGTGTCTTTTGAGAAGTGTCTATTCTGGTCCTTATCCCATTTTTTATTCTGGTTGTGATTTAATTAATTATTTAATTAATATAGCTTTTGAGCTGTTTGAGTTCCTTATAAATTTTAAATATTAACCCTTAATCATATATATAATTTGCAAACATTTTTTCCCATTTCACAGGTTGCCTTTTCATTCTATTGTTTCTTTTGTTATGCAGCTTTTTAGTTTGATGCAATCCTGCTTGTCTATTTGTGCTTTCGATGTCATATCCAAAAAATCATTGCCAAGGTCAATGTCTGTGTTTTCTTGTAGTCGTTTTAAAGTTTCAGGTCTTACATTTAAGTCTTTAATCCATTTAGAGTTGATTTCTGTCTATTGTGTGAGATAGGGGTCTAATTTCAGTCTTCTGTATGTGGATATTGAGTTTTCCTAGTCATGTGTTGAAGAGATTGGCCTTTCCCTGGTATGAGTTCTTGGCAGTCTTGTCCAAGATCAGTTGACTGTAGATGTATGGATTTATTTCTGAGCTTTTTATTGTTTCATTGTTCCATGTGTCTGTTTTTATGCCAATACCACACTGTTTAATTACTGTAGCTTTCTAATATATTTTGAAATCATGAAGAGTGATGCTTCTAGCTTTGTTCTTCTTTGTTCTTGCATTGCTTATTTGAGGTCTTTTGTGGATCCATATGAACTTTAGGACTTTCCCCCCCTATTTCTATAAGGAACACTGTTAGAATATTGATTGCATTGAATCTGTAGATCACTTTAGGTAATAAGAACATTTTAACAATATTAATTCTTCCAATCTATGAACACAGAAGTCTTACCATTTATCTGTGTATGCTTTAATTTCCTTTGATGTTTTATGGTTTTCATTGTACAGATCTTTCACCAATTTGGTTACATCTATTCTTACATATTTTATTCTTTTTGTTGCTATTGTGAATGGAATTGTTTTCTTAATTTCCTTTTCAGTCGTTCACTGTGTATAAAACACCACTGATTTTTGTATGTCGATTTTGCATCCTGCAACTTTACTAAATTTGCTTATTATTTCTAACAGTTTTTTTCTCTTGAGTTACACACACACACACACACACACACACACACACATTCATGTTATTTCAACTTGAAGAACTCCCTTTTGCATTTCTTGTAATGTAGGTCATGTGGTGATGAACTCTTTCAGCTTTTCCTTATCTGAGAAAGTCTTTATTGCACCCTCATTACTGGAGGACAGCTTTGCCAAGTACAGTATTCATGTTCATATATTTTATTATTCTTTTTAATGTCTAAGGAATCAGTAGTGATGATCATTATTTCATATCTGATATTGGTCATTCTGTCTGTCTTGTTTATTTTTGGTTAGTCTGACTAGAAGTTTATCAAGTTTATTGATCATTCCAAAGAAACCGTTTTGAATTTCATTGATTTTTATTCTATTTTTCTCTGTGCTTGCTTTAAAACTTTGTTAAGTTGTACTTTTATTTTTACTTAGGTAAAAAAATATTTTTTATGTCTCTCTTTGGGCTTTTTCCTTTGACCTATGAATTATTTAGAGGTGGTTATATAATTTCCAAAATTTTGGGAATACTCTAACTACTTTCTTGTTATTTATTTTCAGCTTAATTCCATTGTGGTTTACGAACATACTTTATATGATTTCTATTCACTTAAATTTGTTAAGGTGTGTTAAATAGCTCTGAATTGGTTTTATCTTGATAAATGTTTTATGTCTCTTCAGAATAATATGTGTTCTCTTGTTGTTGTATGGAGTATTTTATAAATATCAAGTAGATCAAGTTGATTCAAAGCACTCTTCAGATTACCTGTATCCCTACTGATTTTCTGCCTGTTTAATCTATCAATTACTAACAGAGTGATATTGAAGTCTCCAAATATATTATTGGATTTTTCTATTTCTTCTTTCATCTCTACCAGATTTTCTTCACATATTCTGACACTTTGTTTTAGTTATATATCCATTTAATAGTGCTGTATCTTTTTGGATAATTAACTACTTTTTTTTATTATGTAATGCTTCTCTGTATCTCTGATGATTTCCCTTGTTCTAAAGTGTGCTTCTTTGAAATTGATAGAGCTTTCTGTTTATTATTGTTAGTATGGTGTAATTTTTTCATCCTTTTACTTTTAGCCTATCTGAATTTTTATATTTAAAATGAATTTCTTATAGACAAAATATGATTGGATATTGTTTTCTATTACTTTGATTGTATATTTTAACTTGTGTATATAGATCATTCACATTTAAATTGATCATTAATATAGTTGGATTAATAGTTACCATGTTTGTAACTGTTTTCTATTTGCTTCATTTATTCTACATTTCTTTTTTCCTCCTTTTTTTCTGACTTCTCTGATTTTAATTGAGCATGTAATATGAATCTATTTCATCATCTCTTAATGAATCAATCTCTTAGTATATCAAATATACTTTTTCCAACTTTATTGAGATATAATTGATTTATAATATATAAGTTTAGGGTACACAACATAATAATTTAATCTACATAGATATTGCAAAATGATTATCACAATAAAGTTAGTATAACACATCTATCACCTCATATAATTACTGTTCCTTTTTTTATGATGAGAACTTTTAAAATCTACTCTCAGCAACTTTCAAATATACAATACAACATTGTTAACTAGAGTTACCATGCTGTCTATTGCGTCCCCAGAACATATTCTTCTTATAACTAGAAGTTTGTACTCTTCGACGACCTTCACTCATTTCCAACTCTACATCCCACCCTGACAATCACCAATTTGTTCTGTGTTTTTAAGAGTTAATTTTTTATTCCACCTATAAGTATCTGTTTTTCTCTGATTTATCAAATATACTTCTTTTTAAAAAAATTAATTATTATCCAAGTTTACAGTATATATTTTAAATTCGTATAAGTTCATTTTCAAATAACACTTAACTGCTTCACATGCAATATATATATATTAATATATATATTAAAGATTATTTTCAATTCCTTCCACCAATTCCTTTGCGACCTGCTATTATTCATTTTTCTTATGCACATGCTATAATTACCCAGTATATTGTTACTAGGCAGTTGTCAATTAGATTAAAAATAAGAAAAATAAATCATTTTATTTTTTCTTTACTTATTCTTCTCTAATGCTCTTCCTTGCTTTATGTAGATCCAGGGTAGAGCCTATTTATTTTCCCTTCTACCTGACGAACTTCTTTTGGACATTTCTTGCAAAGTGCATGTATGGGCAATGAATTTCCTCAATTTTTGTTTGTATGAGAAAGGCTTTATTTTATTTTCACTTTTAAAGAAAAATGTTGCTGGATATAGAATTCTAGGTTGGTGGATTTTTTTCAATGCTTTAAATATTTCACTCACACTATTCTTTTCTGCATAGTTTCTGATGAAAGGGTCACTTTAATTCTTCTATCTGGGCTGCCATAATAAATTACCACAAACTGGGTGCCTTCAAACAGAAATTTATTCTTTCACAATTCTGGAGGGCTGGAGTTTCAAATCAAGATGTTGGCAGAACAGTGCTCTCTCTTAAGGCTTCAGGGGGAAAAATCCTTCCCTTAGTTTTTCTATCTTCTGGTGGCTTCAGGCATTCCTGGATTAGTCATTATGACTTGGGGCTGCATAATTCCATTATCTGCATTCATCTTCTCATGGTCTTTTCCCCTGTGTCTCTCCTTTGTGTATGCTATATCTTTACCTCTTCTTATAAAGACATTTGTCATTGAATTTGGTGCCCATTCAGATAACCAAAAATGATCTCATCTAGAGATTCTTCACTTAATTACATTTGCAAAGAACTTTTTCCCAAATAAAGTCACATCACACATGTACCGGGGAATGTCATATATATTGAGGGACTACAATTCAATCCACTAAAAACTCTTTCTCTATAGATAAGTTGTCTCCCTTGTCATCATTTATTTAATGTTCATTAGTTTATATCTGCAATGATTTGTACTTTTCAGTGTACAGTTTTTATACATCTTTTGTCAGATTTACCCCTATGTGCTTTGTATTTTCTGATACTATTTTAAAATGTGCTGTTTTTAATTTCAGTTTCCAATTCTTCATTGCCAGTATGTAAAAATATGATTGATTTTTAAATTAAATGTATTGAGGTAGCATTGGTTAATAACATTATATAAATTTCAAGTGTACAAGTCTATAATACATCATCTCTATATTGCATTGTATGCTAACCATTCAATGTCTAGTCTCCTTCCATCACAATATATTTTACCTCCTTTCCCCTTGTAAAGATAAATGAACCCCTATGTTAATTGCAGCATTATTTACTGTAGCCAAGACATGGAAACAACCTAAGTGTTTTTCAGTGGATGAATTGATAGAGAAGACACGTTACGTATATCCAATGGAATACTACTCAGCCATAAGAACGGATGGAATACTGCCATTTGTGGTAACATGGATGCGTCTTGAGGGTATCATACTAAGCAAAATAAGTCAGATGGAAAAAGTCAAGAACCATGTGATTTCACTCATATGTACAATATAAAACAGAAAGCAACAAACAAACAAACTCATAGACACATAAAACGATGACGGTTACCAGGAGGGAAGAAGGGTTGGGGAAGATAAAGAGGGTAAAGGGGGTCAAATATATGATTGAGTTTTTTTCTTTTTTTTCTTTTCTCTCTTTTTTTATATTAATTTCAGGTAAACAGTACAATAGTTAGACATTTATATAATTTATGAAGTGATCCCCCTAATTACTCTAGCATCTATCTGACACTACACGTAGCCATTACAATAATATTGGCAATATTCCCTATGCTGTACTCTACATCTCTGTGACTGTTTTGTAACTACTAATTTGTACTTCATCTTTTCAACTTTTTCACTTAGATGCCCATCTCTCCTCCCTTCTGCCAATCACCAGTTTGTTCTTTGTATCTGTGAGTCTTTTTTTTTTCATTTAGTTTGTTCATTTCTTTTGTTCTTTAGATTTAGCATACAAGTGAAATCATATGGTATTTATTTTTCTCTGTCTGACTTATGTTATTCAGCATAATACCTTCTAGGTTCATCTCTGTCATTGCAAATGGTAAGATTTCATTTTTAATGGCAGAGTAATATTCCATTGTATATATGTACCATAACTTCTTTATCCAGTTATTTATTGATGGGCACTTAGGTTGCTTCCATATCTTGGCTAATGTGAATAGTGCTGCCATGAACGTAGGCGTGCATAGATCTTTATGAACTAGTGTTTTAGTTTTCTGGGTCAAAAGGTAGTTCTATTTTTAATTTTTTGAGGAACCTTCAAACTGTCTTCCATGGTAGCTATACCAATTTGCAATTCCACCAACAGTGTACAAGGATTTCCTTTTCCTCACATCCTCACCAACACTTGTTGTTCTTTGATTTATTGATAATAGACATTCTGGGATATACAGTAGGGCAATTTTAATTCATTAAAGCCTTTACAGAATGAAGGCAGTGATTTTAGGCTGGAAACAGAAAACTAAGAAGAGCTTCATGGATATTGGGAAAATAAGGAGGGGTAGAGAAATTACCTGATAGTAGCGAATAAGTAAATGGTCTTTAAGACACGTTAGGGAAATTTATAGGAAGGGAAACTTAAACACTCACCAAGACTTAAAGGTAGTCACATTATCTTGGAGGCATCTTAGGTAAAACATCCAAAATAGTAGGTCATGCATACTGAAGGATGAAAAAGAACAGATGAACCATAGGGCAACTGTGGTGAAAGGCTTGGAGAAGACATCCTTTCTCTGTCATGTGGGCTGGCTGTCAGAATTGAACAAGGGGAAATGAAGAAAGGTAGAAGGTTATTTTGAGTTTTTTCAGAGAGTGCTAAAAAAATACTCCCTTTCTCCAGTTAGAACATTTTGTCTTCCAATGTCTTTTTACCCCTCCACCTCACTGAGGTATCAAAAGTGGTGTTTTTTAATGTCCAAGTCACCCCAGAATTGCTATTGCAGGGGAAATTTCTTGGTGACCAAACAAAACCTAAGGGTTCGGTTCTTCATTGTCTTGGAGAGAGATTATATTATTATATATTATATTATATATATTTATATTTATATATATTTAAATATATATTTTATTATATATAGATTGTATATTTATATATATATATATACAATCTATATATAATAAAAAAATTATACATTCAGATAACTGAAATTTTTGCCTTGTCATTTGGCTCTGATTAAATATATAATCAGTTTTAGCATGCACCTGAAAAAATATAACTAAAACATTAATGAATCATCATTTCCAAAGTTTTCATAAATTTAAAAACTAAACATCTTATCCTACTGAATTAGATTAATTTTTAGTATTTCTTTAAATAATTTAAGATAAATAGTTTAACATATATATCAAGCTAAGAAACATGCTTAACAGTAGGAACTAAATAGAGATTTGCAAAAGTAAATCTATTTTACCATAAAATAATGAGCTCGCCTTGTAATATTTTAGATGATTGAGACATGCTTAAAATAGACAATAAAAGTCACATGCATTCTCTTCCCATTTCCACTGCCAAAGGTTACCACTGTGAACATTTTCTATGTATTATTTCAGATGACTTTTATGTTATGTTAACATCTATATGAAAAATTTTAAACTGTGGTACCTTGTTTGGCTTACTATTGTGCATCTTGCTCTTTTCACTTAACGTTAGATCTTGGACATTTTTCCATGTTAATGTATGTCTGTCTCTTTATTTTCATTGACTGCATAATATAGATCTTTAAAATGTTTCCAGTTTCTGATATATAAACAATATGGCAATAAACATCCTTCTATCATAGTGTACTTATGTGACAGTTTTTGTAGGGATTGCTCAATCAAAAATGCATGCGCACTTTATAATTTGTTAATTACTGTCATATTTTCCTACAGAATTGTGCCAATTTATACTCTTGAAGTATTCAAAAACACTTTTATCCCTTATATTCTCACCAAAGCATTTTAAACTTTGCCAATATAACTGGAGAAATGATAAGTTAAGTGTTTTGTCTTTTACAACTCTTAGTAAAGATTATTTTAAATGCATGTTGGACAGTTTATTTCTTCTGAATTCCTTTTTGGTTGCTTCCCTATTTTCTATTAGGTTGTTTCTTTCCTTTATGCACCTGTAGATCTTAATATGACAATGATAGGTGAAATTTTTAGAGCACCTAACTATGTGCCAGGAATATTTTAAGTACTTTATATTTATAATTTCATTTATTCTTTACAAGAACCCAAAGGGGAAAATAATACATTATCTCTATTTATCTGACAACAAAACTGAAGTACAGAATGGTGAAGTAACTTGCCCAAAGTAATATAGTAAGTGGCTGCATTTGAATTTGAACCCTGGGAGTTTATATACACAGTTCACTCTTCTAATTGGAGTTACATTGAATTTATAGATTAATTTGTTAAGAATTGATATCTTTATTGAGTCTCCCTGTGACCACCACTCTCCATTTATTTAAATTTTAAATACCGTTCAAATAAAATTTTATAATTTTATGTATAATGGTTTTGCACATTTTTAATTGGAGTTTTTTCTAGGCACCTTTTTGTTGCTAATATAAATGGTATTTAAAATGTTCAATTTCTAACTCTTTGTTGTTTGTGTGTACAAATAAATTTTTTTGTATGCTGATAGCACTTTCAGCAATATAGCTGACCCTGCTCATTAGTCATAAAAATCTTTTGTATGTTCTCTTGGTTTTCTATGTAGATAAACTTGCTTGTGATTAATATCAGTCCTATTTTCTTCCTTCCTAAACATAACACCCTTTGATTCTTTTTCTTGTCTTACAGTGCTAGGAACTCTAATACAGAGTTGAATAGATAGATTCACAATGAATATAAGGTGTGGTGAAGTGCTGCAGTTAATAAATATGCTACCAATTATACAGTATTGTTATATTTCCAGTACTGTTCTAAGTGCTTAATATAGGTTAGCTCATTAAATCTATCTAAAATACTGTGAGGCAGTCACTAGTGCTGTCTTTATTCTGTAGTTGAGGAATCTCAGGCACAGGGAGAATGTTACTTGCTTCACGTCACATGGCCTGTAAAGGACAGAGTCCACATAGTGTACCACAATGCCAAACTGAATTAAAATTTTTCTAATGTATTTATTTTAAATAGCAGATGGAACTGTAATGTCACTTGCCTATAATAAAATGACAGTATAGATTACATTTATTTTGAGGTTATGAGAAATGCAAACTACCTTAAATCATACCTTTATGGAAATAGGAAAAGTGGTCTCTACAAGCTAGGTAATGTCTCCATCTTCTTTTGCCTATATAATCACATGCAATGTAGGCTGGATTCTCCAATAAGATGAGCAATTAAATATTAAATAGCCATCTAAAATAAAACAGTGATTAAAGAATAGTGAATAGACTGCTTAGCTCTGTGTAATAGTGAATAATATAACAATGTGTGTTTTTCCAGAAGGAATTTATAATCAGGACTTTTACATACAAAGTCTGGTTAGTTAAAGGAACCTCACACTGTTTACTAAATTGGTGTGAGATCACTGGTATATCCTTTTATTCATGTATAATTATACTTGGGTAGCATTGCTAAGGTAGAGAAGAGCATTTTCCTATCCAAAGCCAGTCAGAAGCGAAATGTTAGTGCCTATCATATGGAATAGGTCTATTTTGGTACCTCTACAATGGAATGATAAGTTGACAACTAGCAATTTGAATTGGCTCATAGGTGCTTTAAACCCTATGGTCCACTTATTTATAACTTATGAGTGACAATGAGTGGGTAAAAGTCATGCAAATTTTGTTCTGATTACATTTCCTCTGTAAACACAAGTAAAATTTTACATAGGTGGCATTTGCTATTATGGTAGAGTGTAGCATTTCTGAAATTAATTCGATGCTAGTGTTATGAAATATGGCAGTGAGTGGTCTGTGAAAAAAGGATTCCATAATCAAATTAATTTAGCCTCTCTACTCTATTCCACAACTCAATCATACTTCTGCCCTATGTACAATTATTCTGAATATAAGTACTTAGAGTTGTCCTATATCAGACCTATTTTCATCAAACTTACAATAAATATACCTTAAGAAAAAGGAGTATGTTCTTTGTATTTTATTAAGATACCTTTTTCCTAGCAGAAAAGACAAACATGTAAGCAAGCAGTAACTATACTGTGTGATAAGTGATAAACTAAAGTACATAATGATATAAATATATAATAGAAAAGAGAAATAAGACTTCTAGAAAATTTGGTAAGGTTTCATAGAAGTGGTAGCCCTTAGGTTAGAAAAAAAGGTGAATAGGAGTTTTCTAGGCAGGCAAGAGTCCTTAAGTACAGATTATTTTTTTACGACAAGGGTATGGTTGCTCTCACCTCCTAGTGCTCAGCACTAAATCATCCTTCCATAACTGGCTTCTTTCTTGTCCAAACCATTATACTTTTAGGGGCCTTAATTCCATGATAAATCTCCCTATGTCCATAACTTCTACATAGAATATTTTGCTCTCAAAAAAGAATATTTTGCTCTCAAGGCATGCAGAAATGTAAGAAACCATGGAAAACTGTGTCCCAACACTTGTCATCTGAACTGTAGACATACATATGAAGCAGAATACTGGACATCTTTACCTGGATGTCCTAAAACAAACCTCTAAATATGTTAGAAATTGAACTATTTTTTCCCAAATATTTGCATAATCTATTCTGGTAATGTTCACTTCTTATCCCATGACTGAAGATAAACTTAGAAGTCACATATGGAACCTTATAGAAGCAAATACAAGAGAATACCCTGGGAGGAAAAAAACAATGGCATAGATGATAGAGGCTCTCTGTTCATTCTTGTGGTGACCAAATACAAGTTGTGATAGAAACAAGGAGCAAAAGCAAGGAAAAATCACCTGGGATCTAGAAGAACAAGCCATATAACTACAGAGAAATCCAATAAAGCACCCTGCAATGGCAGAAGGTAGGACGGGGTGAGGACGCGGGGCTGCCCGATCCTGAGTAGCTGAGATGGAGGCTGCAGCTGTAGCAGTGGCAGACACCTCTTAAAGGGGCCACGTCCGTGAGTGGATTTTCGTGGTGACGGACCTACTCACTCTGAGCACCAGTGACGATTCAGCTGCATGTAGGGGGCACCAGGGATTAAACAGGGAAACATTGTCGGAGTGAGGGCCAAGGCAAGATTCACTCGGTACAGAAGTGCTAGCTGTATCCATTGTTCCCTGTTGAGTCCTCCCCACTCCCAGTGCACTGGACACAACGCCACCATAGTTTTGATGTCATCAAGCTGAATAACAGAAGTCGTTCCACCTAGAGGATTCTCTGAAAATCCACCTCCCTTAACTTGCGACCCCACCCAAGCCACATCCAAGTATATCCACAGTGAATCAGGTGCTTTTTGCTCAGTAGTGCCTAGACTCACACTAGAGGCAACTGGCCTCGTTTTCTGGTGTGGCCTTTTGAGGCAACTATAAGCACAGCATCTGTGGATTGCTTGTTGAATCTTAACAAGTGGCCCTGGAGCAGCGGAGGCTTAGATTAAGTTTGGCCTGCAGCTGAACCCCTCTTAGGACTGTGTCACTGGACACTTACTTCACAAATTTATACTAATAAAACTGAGAGACTTAGGAGCTTTGCTTAGTGCATAGAAACAGACATGGAAAGGCAGCCAAAATGGGAAGCCAAGTAGAAACCACATAAGAGAACAGAACAGAGATCCAGATATAATGGAGTCAAGCAATCTCACAAATGCAGAGTTCAAAACACTGGTTATAAAGATGCTCAATGAACTTTTGGTTAAATTCAATGAGAACTTTAACAAAGACATAAAGAACCTAAAAATGGAAATGGCAATTATAAAAGGAAACCAGTCTGAAATGAAGATCACATTATCTGAGATTAGAAGTATATTAAATGGAATAAACAAAGTAATAAACAAAGTGAACAAAGAAAAGGCTCAAATGCCTTATCTAGATGACTAGAAAGCCAAGGACACTCAATCAGAATGGCAAGAAAAAATGATATCAAGACTATAAAAATAATTTAAAGAGGATTGGGACACTATTGAGGGTCCAAATATCCGTCTTGTTGGCATAACTGAAGAAAATCAAGATGTTGAACAGATGTTTGAAGAAATAATGATGGAAAGCTTTCTTAACCTGGTGAAGGAAATGGACAGAAAACCCCAGGAAGCTCAGAGAATTCTAAAAATGAGAGATCCAAAGATGCCCAAACCAAGACATGTCATAATTAAAATGCCAAAGGTTAAATACAAAGAATATTGAAAGCAGCAAGAGAAAAGCAGATAGTTACCTACAAGAGAGCACCCATAAGACTGGCAGCTGATTTCTCAAAAGAAATCATGCAGGACAGAAGGGCTTGACACAAAATATTCGACAGGATGAAGATCCAGGATCTACAACCAAGAATACTTTATCCAGGAAAGCTATCATTTAGAGTTGGAGGACAGATAAAGAGCTTCCCAGACAAAAATAAGCTAAATGAGTTCATCATCACCAAGCCAGTGTTACAGAAAATGTTGGAGAGACTTCTTTAAGAAAATAAAAATACAAAAGACTTCAGATTAAAATACACACAGACTAAAAGGAAGGGGATGGAAAAAGGTATTGTTTTGATGGACCTAAAAGGTATTTAAATCAGACAGAGAAAGATAAACACTATATGATTTCACTTATATGCAGAATCTAAGGAATTAAAAGAAGAAACTAATCAAAAACAGACTTACAAATATGGTGGACAATTTGGTGACAGACAGAAGGGAGGGAGTTTGGGGGGCTGGGAGAATGGGGTGAAGGGTTAAAGAAATACAAATTAGTAGCTGATGATGGTCTCAGGGATGGGGAGCATAGCATAAGGAATGCAGTTAGCATTAATACGTTGGCTAAATGGAGGGTCGGGTAGGGAGGGAACAATTGGGGGCGTTGTTTTGATGAACTATATAGATGTCTAACCAATGTACTGTAACCTGAAACTAATTAAAAATTTTTAAAAAGCCAAATAAATGGGAACACCCTAACTTTGCCTTTGGTGACTTGAAGGTGGGCATTAGAGAAAGCTTCATAGAGGAGATGATGATGAAAATAAACCTAGTGAATAAAAAAGAAAAGTGAAGGGTGTTTAAGGAAGAGAGAACAGTGTACCCAAAATACATGCATTTAAGAAACTATGAGATGTTGAAGACTTGCAGTTACATTGTATGGTATATATTAGGTGAGGTAAGTAAGGGTAAAAGCAGTTTCAGGAGGAGGGCAGGCAGGTAGCTGTATAGGGTGTCATTCTATTATGGGTGCTAAAGAATTTACTTGTTAAACAGTAAATTACACTAGTTAGTTTTTGTTTCTACCTACAATTAATTATAAAACTGACAAAACATAAATCAAACCTCTTTTTACTGAAATATTCTGAATCTCAAGTGGAAATAAAAATGTTCCTAGTGGCTCTGACTTTTCATTGCTAAATGGTTTTTGCAACACACATGTGCAAGTTGTAGGTTCCAAGCACAGGTGACGCAATTAAAGCCAAGACCAGTCAGAGATTAGTCACCTAAATTCAACAGCTAAGTATAAGACTTTATTTCAAGAAAGAAATTTTATCTAGTAGCTACATTCTAAGTGATTCACTGTGCCTCCCAAGAAGTTGCCAGAATTTGGAAATTATATGGAATAAATTGATCTCATTAGTCTTTTACTTTAAATATAAAGAATAATATTTTATTAGGAAATTAATTTCTTTCCATCTTCACTTTTATAAATAGTTGAAGAAGTATTTAAAGAATATTGACCTGATCGGGTGCCAAATTATTAGCCATCCTGGGAGTACCACTTTTTATTATTTTGACTCTGAATATAGGGCAATAATGAGATGAGGCTACAGAGATCAGCAGGGCACAAATAACTAGCAGGCTGTATAATTTGTCCTATATATCCATTTTATCATTTAGGATTCACAGAAAAGATTTAGCTAAGATTTAGCTAGGATTGACACTGAAAGATTTAGTAAATGGGTGTAATCCCATTTACATTTTCAGACAAATCATTCTGCTAGCCATGCAGAAGATAGCCTGAGCAGGGAGAAGAGAGAGTACAACGAAAGGCAAGAAAACCAGTTATGAGGCTACTGACATAGTCTGGGTATAAAATAATGAACTAATAATGGATAATCAGTACTTGCAGGAATGAAGAGATTCAGATTTTTTTAAGAGGCAGATGCTGCAAGACTTGGGGACTGATTGGGTGGGAGATAAAATGGGAGTATGAATCCAGATTGACTTATTCATCTATTCATTCCAAAAATATATAATCTCCTACTTTGTGCCAGAAACTGTTAGGGATTAGAAATCCAAAGACAAGTAAACACAATCCTTGTCTTCAGGTAAAATAAGTGGAAATGCATATGAATTAAAGGACAGCATGATGGGACTATAGTAAAATTATGTATAAGCTGCAGTGGGGAATAAAGAGGAGGAAGTAAATTATATTACCTGGGAACTTTGAGGAAGGCTTAAGAGAGGAGGTAACTCTTGAGCTACATCTTCAAGAATACATGAGTTGGTTGGATGATCATACATCATCCTGGTAAAATTATTTCTGGAAGAGGGAGCTGTGTGTGCAAACGCTCATAAGTTTAAAACAACGGAATCTTATTTGCATAATGAAGCTTCAAGTGTTTCAACCTGAACAGTGTAGGTGAATGAAAAGGAGAGGGAGAGAGAGGACATAAAAGTTAAGGTTGAAAGGCTAGAATGGCTAGCTCATAAAGTGCTTTGGAAAACCCCATGCTGATGAATTTGGTTTTGTTCTTAAAGGCAATTAGTTGGAGGCTTGTAAACAGAAGTGACATAGTCTACGTTGTCTTTTAGAAAAGATCATGCTCTTTGAAAAAAGTTCTGCTAATAAAGTTGATTATGCCTGTGTGTGTGTGTGTGTGTGTGTGTGTTTCTCTAATATCTACTGTTTTATCACCTACCACACTCAAGTCAAACAGAAAGGGTTTGAATCCTGGAGCCATTAGTCACTAACCTTTGGACCCTGGACAAGTCATTTTACCATTGATTCTTTTTCTTCTTTTGTCAAATGGGTATATTAATAGTGCCACTCACATCAGGTCCTGGTGGGAATTAAGAGAATGAAAGTGAAATGTTTGTAACAGTGCCTTAAATATCATAAGCCTCAAACAAATAACAATACTATTTTTGTGTGTTTCCAAGACAATCTGCCTTAGCAGACTTTGACCTTTCCAAGGGTAAGAATTATGACTATTTTTGTGTTTCTAGGCCCTAGCATAATACATAGCTATAATGGACAAGATGGTGTGCCACCCAGTGAAGCACTTGCTGCCCCAGCTGTTGGGAGTACTGTCAGCAGACAGCCTTCAGTTGTCAGTCACTTCAGGGATCACCTCAACTACTCAGAGCTGCCTTGCTCAAGTTCACATCCTTTCCCAAGGTGGCTCAGACACAAGAATTGATTTAGGAGTATACAGACCTGATGATATTCACCAATAGAAAGGGCAACTCTGAAGGGCAACCATAGCTTCAGAGATGCCTGTAGGGTCAGAGAAGGCTATCATTGAACTGCATCATAACTTGATTTCTTCCACTGCCCACTCCTGCTTCCATTCCTCTCCTTTTCATAGATGTTTATCTCAAGGGCACTCCTTAGCAGACATTCTACACATTGAAGTCCATCTAAGATCTTGCTTTCTAGGGAATCCAACCTATAATTGTGGCATTTAGTAGGTAGTCAAAAGGTTAGTTAAATGGATGAATGAATGAATGAATGAATGAACATCTTATTTCTGTAGTTGAATGTGAAAATTGTGAGCTTTATGTGCTATCCAACTTTTCCTCCCTTTATTTTTATAGAAATGTGGTAAACAAGGTGCTCTGAAAGGAGAATATTGTGAATCCAGGAATAAATTATACTCTGGCAGAGTGCAAGATTTCTGTGCCAAAAGTATTTCTCTTGACTTCTCTCCTTGTAATTAAACCTTGGTCATCCTTGAGTATGTCTTAAATATAAATGCTTGGATTTTAAGAGAACACTAATATAATATAAAAGAAAGCTGTGTTGATAATGTCTTTGTTAAGAAATATTTAATGCAAGAAACTTAAAAAAATATTATGTAAGGTAAATCAACTCAGTATACCTGATGAAAATGTAGTCTCTTGTTTCTTAGTTTTCATGTTGGTAAGAAAAGACTTTTAATTTCTTTGTTCATCATGTTGTCATATACGAGGTGTTTATGTCACCTTGTATATGGCAACATGATGAATTATATATATACACATATATTCTATGTATTTTATATATTCTATATATAAAAGGTCTGGTTGTCACAGAGAACTCATTTCTGTTCTGTGGTGAGAAAGAGATTCAGGCTGCTGAAAAGTTGAAGAGTTCCCTCTTGCATCTCATCACAATTTTGAAGGCATAGGTCTAACAACACTGGACATGCTTATAGCTATTCTAATTAGAATTTTCTCCCCTAAGAAAGGTTTGGATGAAGTAAGAGTTGTGGATAGGGACATATATGTAGGTGCGCACCATAAATTTTTGTACATGAAAGAAATTTCTAGACCGAGTTAATTGAGAGCTGACCTGATCAGAGGCAATGATTTCAATGAATGTAGATGGACATATAAATTCTGGTTTTCAAATGAAGAAATGAAATTTTGAAGATATGAAACATTTAGATGATAAAATGCAATTTAAGCAGGAGTAGTCGAATGTATTACTTAATTGATATCACTGGGCATGCAAAAACCAAATGAACTTTAAAAATGGTCATGCAGATAGACTTTCTGATTCAACAAATATATATTAAGATCCTACTATATACAATCATTACTAGTTTGGAGAGGCAGGAACCATGCTGGATCTGGCCCAGAGCTTCTACATTGCAGGGTGCTAGGCTTTAGGCTTGTCTCTCTCAGCTACTAATCTAGCATGCTCATGGCATGACTAGCAGCATAGTATGGGCCTCTAGGATCTGCACATTCCAACCATGACCTAAGCTTGTCATTGTAGATAAGAGCTTCACCTCTGCCATGAGAGGAGTCTTGACTTAAATTCCTCCAAGAGGAAAAAAATTCCTCTGAAATTTCACATCATAAAGATGACATGTTATAGAAGATACATATGCCATATTCAATATATAATGAATGTACGTTTAATGTAGTTCAGTAAGCCCATATGCCAAATGGGCAAATCGGTCAGATCCTGGATATTTATTTATGGAGTTTAAGAAAAGGTCTTGAAGCTACTTTTATTCATATGAACACTATGGAAGAAGAAAGAATTAAAATTAGTTCTGAATTTCATAATACTCAAATTCAGCAAATCGAAGTGACCAAATGAGAGAAACAGTTGGTTGCCAATTAGTCATACTTATAGGATGTCTTGCTTGAGATTCCTACAATACTTTTGCTGTGGATATGAAGCTAGTAACTCAAATACCTATTAAAAGATTCCTTTCAATAAGTTGAAAGTAGAGCACAAATCCCATGTCTTGGTCCAAATACAAGGGATGTCCAAAATTTATTAGTAAAGAAAAAATGAACTAAAGCAAAAATGCAAAATCCCTAAAACTGGAGTTAATTTTGCTTTGGATTTGATGTGATGAGAGATTTTAATACCTCAGATTGGTCTTGGAGTTAATCATTTCTAGTGTATCCTTTGAATGTCTTTATAGTCATTCTCAGATTAAGGGCTATCCCAGTAGTTCAGTTTCATCCAGTTTTTAGCTTCAACATTGGCTTTCCCTTGTAAGTATATGGCCATTAAATAAAAGTAAACATTCATTAAAAAAATATAGGATATCTCAGCTCATTTTATAGCATTTAAGATTAAAACTATGGCTCTTAAGCAGTCAAATTGCATCTCCAGAGGTGTTAGCTGTGCAGTTACATATGTATCTATTCATTCAGCAAAATTTTTAACAGCTTTGTTGAAATATCATTGACATATAAAAATTGTATGTAAGGTATATAACTTGATGTTTTGATATACGTATACATAGTAAAATTATCACTCAAATCTAGCTGGTTAACATATCTATCACTTCTACATAATTACCATTGTGTATGTATGTGTGTTTTGAGGAGACTTAATTTTAGAGATATCCTCTTAGCAAGTTTTAAGTATACAGTAAAAAAGTATTTTTTAACTATAGTTTCTGTGCTGTACATTATATCTCAAGAACTATTCACTATATCTCCAGAACTATTGCATAACTGAAAGTTAGTATACTTCGACCAGCATCACCCCATTTCCCCTTCTCCCCATGCTCCGTAAAACACCATCCTGCTCTCTGCTTCTGTAAGTTTGACTATTTTAGATTCCAAATATAAGTGAGATCATGCAGTTTTGCCTTTTTTGTTTGGTTTACTTCACTTAGCTTGATATCCTTCAAGTTCATTCATGTTGTTGCAAATGATAAGATTTCCTTCTTTTGAAGGGATGAATAATATCCCATTGTTTATACATATGAGAAGTAGGAATGCTGAATTATATGATAGTTCTAGTTTTAATTTTTTTGAGGAAATCCATACTGTTTTCCATAATGGTTGCACAAATTTACATTCCAACCAACATATAAGAGTTCCCTTTTCTCCACATCTTCACCAACACTTGTTATCTTTTGTCTTTCTGACAACAGCCATCCTAATAGATGTGAGGTGATATCTCACTGTGGTTTTGATGTACATTTCCCTGATGATGAGAAGTGTTGAGCACATTTTCATACATCCACTGGCCATTCAAATTTCATCTTTTGAGACGTGTCAATGTAGGTCCTTTGGCTATTTTTAAATCAAATTATTTGTATTTTTGGTATTGAATTATATGAGTTCCTTATATATTTTTTGATATTAACTCCTTATTGGATAAATGGTTTGCAAAATATTTTTCCCATTTCATAGGTTGCCTTTTTAATTTTGTTGATTCTTTCCTTTACTGTGCAGAAGCTTTTTAGTTTGATGTAATCTCATTGTCTAATTTTGCTTTTGTTGCCTGTGCTCTTGGTATTAAATCCAAAAAATTTTCACCAAGACCAATGTCAAGAAGGTTTTTCCCTATGTTTTGTTTTTAGAGTTTTATGATTTCAAGCTTTATGTTTACGTACTCAATCCATTTTGAGGTGATTTTTGTGTATTGTATGATATAAGGGCCCAATTTAATTCTTTTGTGTGTAAATGTCCAGTTTTTCTAATACTATTTGTTGAGGAGACTATCCTTTTCCCATTGTGTGGTTTTGGTACTTTTTTTAAATATCAGTTGATTCTAAATGAGTGGGTTTATTTCTGGGTTCTCTATTCTGTTCCATTGGTCTCTATGTCTGTTTTTCTGTCAGTAGTATACTGTTTTGATTATAATCACTTTGTAATGTAATTTAAAGTCACATTTAACATACTTTTTACTCCATATATAGTTACAAGAAAAATGATGCAAAAGTTGGAGACCTAAGATAAATAAGACTGTCCTTGCATTCATGGAGCTCATAGTCATTAGGTCATGAAAAAATAAACAGGACACTACAATCCAGTATAAGTGGGACTATGATAGAAGCTTGAAGTGAGAACAAGAGGCTTTTACTGTCCACAAAGTTTACACCTAATTAAGAATGGAGTAAGGAAAAAATATGAAGGTAGCTAGACAGTGAAGAAAGTGGTGATGCACAAGACAAGTCTTTCATGACCATAAAGATTAAATCAAGCAAAAAGACAGGGAAAGGCATTCCAGGCAGAGGAATGAGTATGTGCAAAACACTGAGCTAAGACTAAGAGAGAGTCAGGATGGGAATTCTGGAAGTAGCAAAACAAACAAACAAGAACTTCAATAGGATAGGAAAGTTCAGTTTTATTCCTAATGTGATATCACACCATTAAACAATTTATTTCAGAAGTCACCTCTATATAAATTGTATATTTCTTTTACTTTATAATTTATACATTACCTAGAAGAATTTTTGATTCTTGAATATTTACTATCAATTTCATGATTTGATAAATAAATGTCAAAGGGCTCAGCTTTTATAATCATCTATATATGAGGATTAATATAGCTTTGATGTGAGAGTTTCACTATATTTTGAGTATTTAAATTCAGAAAACAATATTTACCCTTTTTAAAATCACACTTTTCTTAAACATTGGGCCTTGGATTTCTGAGGGAGAAGGTACATGGAGTTATTGCAAATGATTCTGTTAACCATATGCATGTACATTTTTGTACATACAATATTTCACATGAAGAAGCCAGGAATAGAGTATTTTGTGTAAGGCATTGAAAAATCTGAAAATAAAATTAAGAAAACAATTTTATTCACAGTAACACCAAAAGAAAACAAATGATTAGGAACAAATTGTACAAAATAAGTACAAGTCATGTACACTGAAAACTATAAAACATTGTTGAGAGATATTAAAGATTTAAATAAATGGAGAGACATTTTGTATTTATGGATTGTAAGTCTTAACATTATTAAGGTGACAAATTGATCTATAGACTCATTACAATCAAATTCTCAGCTGGCTTTTTTGGAACAGAAATTGATAAGCTATCCCTGAAATCCATATGGAAATAAATGCAAGGGTCTCAGAATAACCAAAACAATATTGAAAAAGAACAAAGTTGGAGTGCTCACATTTCCCAATTCAAAAGTTACTGTATGGTTACATTAGTAAAAACTGTATGGTAGTAGTGTACAAAAAAGGCATATCAATTAATGGAACAGTAGTGAAATTCTTGAAATATCTTTATGTATATCTTTATGTTTACAGTCAGATGATGTTTGACAGGGCTGACAATTCAATTTGATAAATAAGTGATCATCTTTTGAACAAACGGTCCTGGGACAACTGGGTAATGTATACAATAAAAAGAATGTATAACATTCCTTACACAACACACAAAATGTAATAAAAAATCTATCATACCAACATGTAAAAGGTAAAACTATAAAACTTTTAGAAGGAAATCTTAGTGACCTTGAATTAGGCAAGTTCTTAAATATGAAACCAAATGCATGATCCATAAAAGACTATATTGACAAACTGGACTTTATATAAATAAAAAACCTTTGTGCTTTAATAGACAACATTAGGAAAATAAAAAGATAATCCACAAACTGGGAGAAAAATATTTGCAAATCATATATTTGCTAAAAGGCTGGTATCAAGAATAATTTAAAAACTCATAAAGTTCAATAATAAGACAATTTAATTAAAAAATGGACAAATGTTTGGAATAGACATTTTTGCAAAAAACATACATGGATGGTAACTAAGTACATGAAAAAAATGTGCAGCATCATTACTCATTATACAAATGCAAATTAAAACCACAATGGTATAGTGCTTATCTATGCTGCCTCCCAAAATCACATTAAAAAAACAAGAAATAAATAAGACATGAATAAATTATGACCACAAAGACAGACATTTTGTTTCTCAGTTTTGCTGCTATAGTTATATTTTCCTTGCACCTAGCTCTTTCATATATTTTCCCTTCTTTAACTAGTTTCTTTTGGTGAAATGTTATTATTTTTTAAATAAATTTTTATTTTTAATTATGGTTGGCATACAATATTGTATAGATTCAGGTGTACAACATAGTGATTAGACATTTATATAACTTACGAAGTGATCATCCTGACAAATCTAGTACCCATCTAATGCCATACATAGTTTTTACAATTCTAACAATATTTTAAAATACATGAAAAAATGTGCAGCATCATTACTCATTATGCAAATGTGAATTAAAGTACAATGATATATTACTAAAATATAACCACCAGAAAGGCCATGCATTGCTAGTGGTAATATATAATGTTACAGACACTTTTAAAAAGAGTTTGACAGTTTTTTAGATAGTTAATCACGAACATACCACACAACACAACAGTTCTACTCCTAGATATCTATCCAAAAATATATATTACAATATTGATTATATTTCTTATGCTGTACTTTACATCCCCATGACTATTTTGTAGTTACCAATTTGTACCTCTTAATCCTTTCCTCTTTTTCACCTAACCCCCCTCCATCTGGCAACCACCAAAATGTTCTCTGTATCTATGAGTTTGTTTCTGTTTTATTTGTTTATGTATTTTATTCTTTAGATTTCACATATAAGTTTGTCTTTCTCTGACTCACTCCATTCAGCACAATACCCTCTAGGTCCAGCCATGTTGTTGTAGATGGCAAGATTTTATTCTTTTTTATAGCTGGGTAATATTCCATTGTATATATGGACCACTTCTTCTTTATCCATTCATCTATTGATGGACATTCAGGTTACCTCCATATCTTGGCTATTGTCAGTAACACTGCAATGAACATAGAGATTCACATGTCCTTCAAAGTAGTGTTTTAGATAAGTACCCAGAAGTGGAATTACTGAGTCCTTCTTTGTCTCTTGTTATAGACTTTGTTATAAAGTTAATTTTGTCTGGTATAAGTATTGCTACTAGTTTTGCTTTTTTGTTTGTTTCCATTTTCATGAAATATCTTTTTCCATTCCTTCATTTTTAGTCTATGTTTGTCATTCAATCTGAAGTGAGTGTCTTATAGACAGGATATGTAAGGGTCTTGTTTTCTTATCCATTCAGCCATGCTGTCATTTGTGTGGAATATTTTATTCATTTATATTTAAATTAATTGTTGATATTTATGTAGTTATTGCCATTTTATTATTCATATTTTTATTATTGTGTTTCCTTCTTATTCTAGAAGAAATCCCTTTAATATTTCTTGTAATACTGGTTTGGTGGTGGCGAACTCCTTCATCTTTTCTTGTCTGGGAAGCTCTTTATCTGTCCTTTGCTGGGGGGAGTAACACCCAGTAAAAACTTTTCCATTTTCTATTTCACTAATTCTTTCTTCTGTTGAAATCTACTGTTTAGCTCCTCTAGTGAGCTAGAATTTTTATTTAGTGCTTTGTAAAAATTATCTCTACCTCTTTATAGATATTCTATATTTGATGAGACATGTAATCATAACTTTATTTACTTCTTTAAGATTTAACAGCCTGGCAAGGGCCCCACTGGATGGTACAAATTTATTTAGTGTGTCTCTTAGAAACCTGGAGAAAGATATGTCTCATGCTATAGGAAGTGGAAATGCCAGAATTTCCTTGACAAATGGTAGAGAAAGGAATAAAAAAGCTCAGAAAAGTGGGCATACTGTAAGGGATATATTTTGTAGGGATATAAAACCCATCAGAACATTATGTTCCACAGAGGAACTGGAAGAACTCACCATTCACCAAGATCTTCATGAATGTGCTAGAGAGAGGGGCACTAGCATCACTGAGAGATTCAGCGGTGGCTCTCTTTTACAGGCCAGCGATGATAGCAGAAGTGATCACTGAGCTTGGCTTGTTAACAGCTATGGAAATGATAGGTAATAGAGTAATAGAGGCTAGAAGCCAAAACTGTCGACACATTCTCCAATGAAGATGATTTAAAAAAAATTATGTGATTTTGAGGCATATCTAGTTACTACTCCAGTATTCTTTCCATTACATCAAAATGACTCCCTTCTTGCTTATTTAGCTGTGCTTATAAACCAACAATTATTTTTTTCCTATAGCAAAAGTAACTGTTCATTGCAGAAATTTATGAAAAAGGGTATGAAAGAAGACAATAGAAATAATATTTGGTATCACATATAATACTAAAATGAGCATTCTAGCAGCTAAATCTCTATGTATTTCCATGGTTATTTCTTTCAGGCAAATGCCTATAAGCAGAATTGCGAGGTCCCAGCTGATGAATGTTTTTAAAGTACTTTGGTGCAAAATGCCTCCAGAGACTTATCGTATTATCTTCCCAATTTCAGTTTATCAACATTCCCATTCCCCATTCCATTGTCAACACTAGTTATTATAATTTTGTAAGTTTTTTTCCAGTTTAACAGTTGAAAATTATGTCTCTATTTACATCACTTTGTTATTTGTGAAATTGAACTTTTTCATGTTTTATCTCGTCTTCATGTTTGTTTGCCTTATGTATTTCGTTTTGAGTTCATATAATTCTCAATTGGGGGAAAATGTTAGTCTTTTTTATTTGTAATCATGAT
The DNA here is from genome assembly GCA_004027375.1 of Macroglossus sobrinus. Classification (NCBI taxonomy): domain Eukaryota; kingdom Metazoa; phylum Chordata; class Mammalia; order Chiroptera; family Pteropodidae; genus Macroglossus; species Macroglossus sobrinus. The sequence goes on from PVKZ01000116.1 coordinate 1,194,241, forward strand.
TTACATAGTAAGACTTTTTTCTTGCTGATTTGACTTCAATTTTTTTTTCATAGTGTTTGTTCCTTACATAAGGTTTTATAGGTTTCCTGGGTTTTATTACATCATGTATGACAGCTTTCCTTTTCCTGTTAAATTGACATGACATTTTAATCATATATTTATATATGATATATTCTTTAATATTTCTCAAGTTTCTATTCTTGTTCATTGATCTGACTTTGTTAATATTATGCTCTTAAAATTATTTTGTAATACAATGCCCTATAATTTTTTCTTCTATGTAATTTTCTTGCTGAATCACATATTTATTCTTCCTGATAAGTACAAGGTTAATTTTAAGTTTGAGAACAAATTTCACTTTTTTAAATATTGTGTTTAATGTATATAGTAATTAGAAGAAAAATGAACACTTGTATAATATTGAGTCTTCATATTCAGTAACATGGTATGAGACTTAATTTATTCTTATGCAGTTTTGTTTCCTTATATAAGGCTTTGTGATGTGTTGGTGCATCTTAAATATTTCTTCATAATTTATTCTTAGAATAATAAAGTTTTTAGGTATTTTATTTCTTCTCCCTACCACCTTCACTGTATGACTCTCTTCTTTACCAAAAATTTTATTTAGTGATCTTATGCTAACAGCCACTTTCCTAGCCTAACAAATAAATATACTATACATCTTTTGCCAAAAAAAATGGACCAATATATAAGAGAATTAAAAAGGAAGGAAACACTGAGTTAAGAGGATATCCAAGAATAGGATAGTTGTACTTTGGGGCCTTAGAGAGGATGCTTCATGAAAGTTTGAATCGTTGATTCAATAAAGTAGTTTAATTGATTCTCAGGGTTTGGTCTAATAGATTGTTAGCTTCTGTCTCCAGGCAGTGGTTATTATAAGCCTGGCATTTCACTTCAGTGATGAGGAAAAATTCTCTTTAGCAACTTGAAAAACCATTTGGACTGAGGATAGAAATGGTATCACTCAGTGGGAAAGTATTAGTGAAAAGTAATCATGGTTTTCATCATATGTATTGTTCCTATTAATGAGCTTAATATCCTAATGGAATTGTGTAGCATTGTGTGTTCTAGGGTGTACATGTGTTTTAATGATGAACACTTTGAAGTTATACTAATTATTTAACTTAAACTAAATTTTAAAGTAGCTTTTAAAACCAAGAGAATAAACCCTGTGTTACTTTTATCATACATTGTGGCTCTTAGTTATATGCAGTGTGGCACTTTATCATATACTCCCTTTTCTTTTGAGATATTGATATTTTGAGAATATTAATCTTCTCTTTCCAGTAAGGTTGTAAAACTACTGAAGGCATACATACAGAGAAACACTATATGACACTACATGATCGAAGTTCCTATAACAATGCATTAATATGTTTGGACTAAAATACTGCCAATATTTGATTGATCTTCAGTTTTCATTTGCTATATTTCACACGCACGTTCAGGCTTGCATTTAGATAACACTTTGGCTATTGCATGAAGACTAAGTTTAAGGGAGATGAGAGAGGAGACAAAGAAAAGTTAAGATATTGCAACAATGAAGGGGAACGGCAACAAGAGCCAAGATTAAGTAGGCCAGTGATAATAGGCATGGAGGAGAGGGATCAGATTTGAGGCCTGCTTAGGAGGCAAAATGTGCAGGATTTGTTTGGTAGGAATATGCAGTCAAAAATAATTTATAGAGTTGATTTGAATTCAGGAAATTTAGGTTTGAATTTTAGTCACTTTTTAGTTGTGTGATTTGGACCACTTGTGAATTTATTTGCATGGTCTTTGGTTTTCTTTCACCATCTGCAAAATTGAGGATAATAATACCTATTGCATAAGATTGTTGTGTGGGTTAAACTGTATACAGAACAATGCTTTGTCAATTCTAAAGCACTGCATAAAAGTTAGACATTATTTACTTCATTAAAAGTATTATATTTCAAGGGAATACTGATAGATACTTATAGATCCATCTACAAAAAATAAGATCAACTAGTAATATCTGTATCTGTTTTATTTGGTGTGAGAGGATATCTAAAAGGAGATATTCATGAAATATTTTTAGTATCATGTAACTTGTTTTTCTTGTTGCCAATAAAGATACTATGATATAATAATAATAATAATAATAATAATAATAATAATAATAATAATAAAATTAAAAAGCTAGAATGCAAACTTTTATTTTCAGGCTTAAGAACTTCTTTTAGTATTTTTTGTAAGGCAGATCTGCTAGCAGTGAGTTTTCTCAGTTTTTATTTATATGGAAATGCCTTTATTTCTCCTTCATTTTTTAAATATAGTGTTTGCTAGATATAGGACTCTTGGTTGATAGTTTTCTTTTGAGCATTTTGAATATGTTATCACACAACTTTATGATCTCCTGCGTTTCTGATGAGAAGTCAGCTGTTTATCTTTTTGGGGCTTCCTTATAAATGACAAGTCATTTTTTCTCTTACTGCTTTCAAGATCTTTTTTTTTTGTCTTTAAGCACTTTTACTATGATGTGTCTCTTTTGGGGTCTTGGCTTTTATCCTATTTGGAGTTCATCGAGATTATTGGACATGTAGATTAATGTTTTTCAAGAAGTTTCAAAACTTGTGAGCCATCATTTCTTCAAATACATTTTCTTCTCCTTTCTTTCTTCACCTTTTGTCATTCCCATTATGTATATGTTGGTACCCTTATTGGTATCTCATATTTCCCTGAGGCTCTCTCTCTTCTTTTTTTTTCCCTTCTCTCTGATCTTCAGATTGCACAATCCCTTTTGATCTATTTTCAATTTCACTCATTCTTTCTTCTGTCAGTTGAAATTTACTGTTTAGCCTCTCTAGTGAGCTAGAATTTTCATTTGATGCTTTTTTATAATTTCTACCTCTTTACAGATATTCTCTATTCGATGAGACATTGTAATCAAACTTCCTTTACTTCTTTAAGTATTTTTTTTACTTCTTTAAACACACTATTAATGACTACTGTGAAGTCTTTGTTAAATCTGACTTCTGTTCCTTCTTACAGGTTGTTTTCTGTTGTCTGATTTTCCCCTTATGTATGTAAATTTTTCTTTTACTTTGTATTTCTCATAAATTACTTGGAAATTGGACATTTTAGATAATGTGTACTGGCCACAATACCACCCCAGGCTTGTTATTGTTGTTGAATTACTTTAGCAAAGTCTATTTTTTTCTAGTAATGTGAGGCCTCTGGTGTTGCTCATTAAAGGGCACAACCTATAGGCATGCACACAGTCCCCCTGAGATGACAGTGGTTTCAGTGGGTTTCTCTTTGACTGTTTATTTCCCAGACTACATGTAGATAATGATAAGTACCACTAATTGCAGGATCATTACTATATTGCTTTAATTTTTTAAATAAAGTATTATAAATATTTACTTTTCCTCAGAATACTCTAACTCTTGGAGAAAGAAGGCAAGAGATTGGAGAATACATTGTAGCATTAGCTGTCAGACGAGTTAAGACACAAGACTGAAAACCTTGAGTGTTAACAGGTATGGCTTTAGCAGAGTTACAGTTGAATGGTAGTGATAATAGGCGTGGTTATGCTGATGGTAAAGAATGGGTGGTGAGGTTAGAATTTTAGAAACTCTTATTATAAATACATCAAAATTATTAATAAAGGGATTGGAAAATAATAGCATAGATGATAGAGGCTTTGTTCATCCCTTTTGCAACCAAATCAGTGTTGTGACAGAAAAAAAGGAGCAAACAGCAAGGAAAGTTGCTTGGGATCTAGATGAACAGAAGCCCTACAACTATGAACAGAAATAAAAAAAGTCATCCTGCAACAGAAGGAGGTAGGAGCGGGTGAAGACACAAGGCTGCCTGGTCCCCAGAGGCTGAGTGGGACAGAGGCTGTGGAAACTGCAGAAGCTTCTTAAAGGAGCCTTTTCTGAAAGAGGATTTTTGCGGTGACCAACCTGCTTGCTCTGACTACCAGCTCTGGGTCAGCTGCATGGGGGCACCAGGGAATTACGGGGGACACTGAGTTGTCAGAGCAAAGGCTGGAGGCAAGGCTATCTTTCTGACAGAACTGTTGGTGGTATCCATTGTTCCTCTGTTGAGCCCTGCCCCTCCCAGTGTGAGGACTCAGTGCCGCCAGAGCAGAGATGTCATCAAACTGGATAACGGAGGTCACTCTGCCCAAAGGATTCCCTGAAACTCCACTTCCCCCAACTCCTGGCCCCACCCAAGTCACATCCAGGTGTGTTCTCAGCAAGTAAGGTGCTCCTTGCTGAGACTCCAAGACTCACACTAGAGGCAGCTGATCAGTTTCTGGCATGGCCACTTGAAACAACTATAAACACAATGTCTGTGGATTGCTTGCTGACTCTTAATAGCTGGCCTTGGAGGGGCACAGGCTGTGGGTAAACTTGGCCTGCAGCTGAACCCCTTTCAGGACTATGCCACTGAACACCTACCACACAGAGCCATGCTAATAAGACCAGGAGACTTAGGAGCTTTGGTTGGTACATAGAAACAGACACAGAAAGGCAGCCAAAATGGGAAGACAAAAAAGCAGAAACCATACAAAATAACAGAACACAGATCCAGAAATAATGGAGTCAAGCAATCTCACATATGCATAGTTCAAAACACTGGTTATCAAGATGCTCAATGAACTTAGTGGAAGTGTAGATGAATTCAGTGAGAACTTTAACAAAGAGATTAAAAAACATATAAATGGAAATGGAAATTATAAACGGGAACCAGTCAGAAATGAAGAATACATTATCTGACATGGAGAGCATATTAGAGGGAATCAACAGAGTGGATAAAGAAGAGGATCTAATCACTGATATAGAGGATGGGGAAGCCAAGGACACTCAATCAGAACAGGAAGAGAAAAGTAGCCAAGACTCTAATAATAATTTAAGGAGCCTACGGGACAGAATTAAATGTAAAAAATATCATGTCTACAGGTACTGGACGTAAAATAAGAATTTGAAGAGCTATTTGAAGAAACAGTCATGGAAAACTTCCCTCATCTGGTGAAGGTAATAGACATATAATCCCAGGAAGTTCAGAGAATCCCCCAAATGAGGAACCCCAAGAGGTCCACACCAGGACACATCATAATAAAAATGCCAAAGGTTAAATACAGAGAATCTTAAAAGCAGCAAGAGAAAAGCAGTTAGTTACCTACAAGGGAGCACCCATAAGACTGGCAGCTGATTTCTCAAAAGAAACCATGTAGGATTGAAGGGCTTGAAACAAAATATTTGAAGTAATGAAAACCCAGGATCTACATACAACCAGTAATAATTTATCTATCAAAGATATCATTTAGAGTCGAAGAACAGATAAAAAGCTTCCCAGACAAAAATAAGCTAAAAGAGTTTATCAACACCAAGCCATAGGAAATATTAGAGGGATTTCTTTAAGAAGAAAAAAAAACATTTATCAAAAGCAGAAATAAAAAAATGGTAATAACTACATTCCTATCAACAAGTACCTCAAGTGGAAAAGAATTAAGTTCTCCAACCAAAAGATAGAGTGGCTGAATGGATAAGAAACAAGACCCCTATATATGCTGCATACAAGAGACTCATTTCATATTAAAAGACACACACAGAGACTAAAAGGAAAGGGATGGAAAAAGATATTGCCTTGATGTACCTAGAGAATATTGTACTACATAAAATAAATCAGAGAAAAAATATCACATAGTTTACATACAAGTGGAATCTAAAGAACAAAATAACAAAAACAAAAATGGAAATAAACTCATAGGTATAAGGGTGGCTTCATAGTGTAGTGGTTAGCACATATGCTTTACATGTAGGAGGTCCTGGGTTCGTGCCCCAGGTAGCGCCACGGATCATGCCCCAGGTGCACCAGGCTCCCTGAGTGTGCTGGGAGTGCCAGGCCCCAGGAGCACCAGGCCCCAGGTGCACATCACGAGAGTGTGGGAGGAGATGCCCTGACTTCAGAGATCCAGTTCTTAAGGGGAAATGGCAACATTCATGGGTCAGGGGTGGAGGTGAGGGGAGGTGGGAATTAAAGAGGGGAAAAAATAAACTCATAGAGAATATTTTGAGAGCTACTAGATGGGAGGGGTGTTTTGGGGGAATGGTGAAAAAGGGCACAGGTATTAAGAAGTACAAATGGATAGTTACAAATTATTCATGGAGATATAAAGTGTAGCATAAGGAAAATAGTTAACAGTGTTGTAATAAATATGTAAGGGGGAAGAGTGGTTTTAATTATAATGGGGTGATCACTTTGTGAGTTATATAGATCTCTAATCATTATGTTGTACAACTGAAACTAATATATTATTGTACGCTAGCTGTAATTGAGAAAAACTCATTGAATTGTACAGTGTAAATATGAACAACTAATTATCTATTACATTTCAATAAATCAGGAAAAATGATGGAAAACAATGAAAAAGAAGGGAAATGATTAATAAATGAAGTCTTCTAGTGTTTGCTAAAAAAAAAATCTAGCTTGGTAAGCATTAGTCTCTTCTTTTCCTGTACTCTGTAAAGAGGGTTCTGCCTTATCAGACTCACTCTTAAAGTTTTGTGACATAGAATAGATCAAGAGTAAAGAGGGGGAGTAGGAGCATAAGACATTAATAAGAAGTATATAGAGCATAGCTGGAGGCCCTTTATAAGGGTTATGAAGAGAAGAGCTGTGATTTATGAAGGAAGTAGATGAAAGAGAAAGGGGACGTTTTAAGGAAGTGTTGAGTTGGTTTACAAGTTCATATTCACAATTTTGCTCATTTTTCTCTATCTGTTCCTGCAGAATCATTGTCCATTCTTTTCTCCTCTGTTTTATGCCACTTAAAGGTCTACATACTACATCTCCTTGATCTCTAGTGAGGCTTGGGTCAGGTTCAGGCAATGGAAGACACTAGCATGAGATCAAAGAATAAAAGAGAGAGAAGTTGGGTAGGGTATTGATTTCCTACCCCACAGTCAACCTGGCTATGCTTTTGACAGTGACCACAGTCCTTTACTAAGAGCCACAATCCCCATTGAGTAGCCCTCTCCCATGGCTATAGCTCTTACTGAGTTCTAGTAACACTACTTCTCACCCTTGGTTCCTTCAATCCTAACCATGGTAGCAACTTCCCTCTGTTCTTAGTCTCAGGCACTTTACCATCTTTGTTGATTTCTCTTACCCTGCTTACCCCTTGGTAAAAGTGGCCCCATATTAAACTCCCTCAGTTACACCCTTTGAATAGATCATCAATGTCCTGCTGGGACTCATACTGACACAGCAGTGTTTAAGAAATACAAGTAAAGGCTTGGTTTAGTCTGAAATTACTCTTGATTGTTTAGACTGTTTTGGGCTAGGATACAAATCCAGGTGTAAATTTAGAATAACAACTTTGTAAGCATCTTACAATATTGGATATTTTTAGCTTCTTAGAGTTCTATAACTCTAACTAGGAAAGGGACATGAGAAAATGAATAATGTTTCTAGCAGAGTTGTGAGGTAGTACTGGATAAATTTAGAAAAGAAATAGATTTCATACTTACTGCTCTATCTGTGGGCTTCATGATTTTAGACATGTAATTTGATTTCCTAATGGCTTTGACTTGCTTAACGAAGTCAGCTAATGCTTTCCTTTAATTTTAATAGAAATTAATTTTATTTCCTTCTTGCCTTTCTAAATTATCATTTCTTCTTTATTACCAAAAGAGCTATAGTTGAGACATGAAGTCTGTGTGGGTACCCAGAATCAGTTTTTATTAGGTTTAACATTAGTATATAACTACAGAACATAATACTTATTAAAAGAGATTCTGGTGCACATAGCAACTTTGTGGCAAAGTTTGATTCCAGGCAATTTAGGAGCTACACAAATTTCAGCCTTTTGGGTATCTTTTTCAGCTGTTTCTGTTGATTGGTCGGTAACACTGGGTGGCCAACGGGAAGGCAGTTGAAGAAATGGAAAGAGTTGTTTTCAGTTCATTCTTGGCTCTTCATAAATCATCACTCTTTCTGTCTTTGTACTGGCCTTTTGTCTAATAGATATGTTTATGAAGAGTTGCATGTGGAGAAAGGCCATTCTAAAATGCTCTGTTGAAAGAAATCCTGGTGTGAGTGTTTTCATAAAAAAATAGTTTCTAATTTGTCTCCAAGCAAATTTAATATGTAAATTCTGATTTTACATATAAAATATGACACATTTGTAACATGTTTGCTTTTTATCAGCATTCTTAAAATACCTGCAGAGACTGGCAGGTACTTTTAGCTAGACTCTGGTAAGCAATTGTGACTCTCAGCTATTTTCTGAACTAAATTCTTTGTAATGTTTGGGCTTTAGGCCGCTACTTCATTAGGTTTGTCTAAGAGAAAACTTTGTGACTGATCCTAGACAAGGTACGTAGGGCAGCCTGCTTTGGAAACACTGCTGATTGCATACTTATTTCTTGGTCTCTCTCTTATCTATTCTAAAAAAAAGCATGCTAAAAAGATTTTAGCTAAATTCTTCAATTCCTAGACTTCTCTGATCAGTTAGTATGAGATCTTCAAAAATGGGGATCATTATCAGGCATTTGGGGGCAAAGCTGAGGGACTGCTGAGTCTCCCACAGCATACCCATACCCTACCCATACACTATGAAGCCCATCTGGCTGAAGTCTTCAAAGCAAAGATGCATAGAGTGGACTAAGGAACCTTGAGGAGTCATTAAAATTTCCCTCCTGCTTCTTATACTGGCATATTAAACATTCTAGTTTAATGAATTGTTTATTTAATAGTCCTTCTAGATGACCTGGATTGTTATAGAAAAGCCTTTCAGAGCACACAAAGCAAGAATGGTTTGTCTTAACTATAGTTTGGAGAAAAGCAGTATTGTGTTTAGTCCCCTTTTACTTTCTGGTCTTTGAAGGCCCATGTCTGTGTCTGTCACTTAAGCCTTGTACACCAAGATGCCCAGAAAAAATGAGGGTAAAGTGGGGAGAAAGTGAATAATCATTTATTGAGCACCTATTATATTCCAGTCACTTGTGCAGAGGGCTTTACAATACAGAATTTTAGTTAATCCTCATTAAACCTTAGTAAATAGGTGATATTATTCCTCCCATTTGACAAATGAGAAAACTGAGACTGTGTTGATTAAAGTCAAAATACATATTCAGTGGCAGATCTTGGATATGAACCCAGATTTATTTGGCTCCAAATTCTGTGCTATTTTTATCATACCATGATATCACCCCCTTTGTAAGGTACTCATCTCTCTGAATTTCCTGGACATTTTGAACCAGATCTTCATAGCAGGACAGTGTCCCTGATAGTATTATATCAAATTGAAAAATATGTTTGGCTGTTACAAATCATCTCTCTGCCTCTTGGTAGTGCTGCACCTATATTATGAGATGAAGTACAGGAATCATGAATCTCCAAGATTCTCCTATATTTCTTATAGGAATGGATTTAATCTTCTATTTTAAAATCAGAAAGTTTGCACTTCAATGCTACTTTTCTCACACAGCCTCTCTCACACCCCTCAGATTGAGGAGGTGAATGACTGGTGTTTGCATTGTTCTGTGGTACTTTCCCTTCTCACTCAATAACCACAAGCTGGACTGAAGAGACAACAGGCTACTTGCTATAGCCATGTGACCAGAGATACTAACTGCTTCCAGACATCAAGGAAACAGGTAGGTTGTAGGCCTTACCCTGGTGTTTGTAAACCTCAGTGATGCCATTGCTAACTGCTTTGTACTACTGTTGCTTCAGCTGCTCCACCTACTACAGATACTATTCAGGGGAACCCACCTAAAATGTCTTTATTGGTACTTGAAGTTTCCTAAACATCTTTTGGCTGTATGGCTTTTAAATTAGTTAGAGCTCCTGTGGGTCCTGGTTTTGGTGGAGATGTGCAGTCATGAGAACTCCCTTCAACTAGCAATAGGAAAAGACAGAGACGATGAGGGGAGGCTTAATAGGCTCCTCCTCAGACTCCTAAACCATTTGGTATCTATTAGTTATTTTAACTTGTATGGACCCCTTCCCCAAGTCATCTCTGCCTTATTAACTTTGTCATCCCTTAAATAGCTGGCAACAAACATTAGGCTATCAAAAATAAAATAGGCCACTGTGAATAATGCTGCTATGAACATTGGTGTGCAAATGTCTTTTTAGATATGGGTTTTCAAGTTTAATCATGCTAAGCAAAATAAGGCAGATAGAAAAAATTGAAAATTGCACGATGTCACTTATATGTGGGATATAAACATAAAAGCAACAAACGAACAGGACAAACAGACTCATGGACATGGACTATAGACTAGTAGTTACCAGAAGGTAGAGAGAGGAGTGGGGAAGGGGGAAGTAGACAGGGTAAAGGGGATCAAATATGTGGTGACAGAAAGAAATCTAACTATGGAAGGTGAACACACACAGTGTGTGTGTGTGTGTGTGTGTGTGTATGTATGTGTGTATATATATATATATATACACACATATATATACATATATATACATATATATATATATACACACATATATATACATATATATACATATATATATATATATATACATATATATATATGTGTGTGTGTGTGTGTGTGTGTGTGTATATATGCCTTACTGTTAAAGTGTACAGCTGAAACTTATTGGATTTTGTTAACCATTATGTCACCATAAAAATTTAAAAATAATAATAAAAAAATAAAAATAAATAAAAAAAGAAGTAAATAAGGAACTTTGCTTCCTGTGAACTCCCCAGAGTTCTGTCCAGTACTCTCTGGAAGAGGCCTTCTTATCCATGAATAGTGGATATCAGGCTAAATTATGAAAGGAAATTCTATGTTTCAAAAACCCCTCTGAGAAACACTATAGCCTAATTGGGCACTGGCCAATTAGAATAGTAGCAAACAATAGGTAGATCTGTACAGGAAAGTACTAGTTGAATGTCAGCCATATTGGGAATTATTATTATTTTACTGATAGGGATGTGTGATCAAGGAAAGTCAGTGAATTGCTTTAGCATTCATCTAGTTAACCCTTTGCTTTTCATTATCAGACAGAAACACGAATTTTCATTTCTTCCGAGGCTCTACGATGAAACTTTCATGGGCCTGAGCAGAACAATTACTAAAAGAAGATGGAGATTTGGCTGCTTCTCTAAATTTCTTTTTTCCTTATCACTACCTTGTTCTCTTGTGATGTTGTAAACTGGCCACTGATTCCATTCGAAGTCCTTAGTTCCTTGTTCTTTTCTATAAAGTTTTCAGCTGGTATTTGTGGCTGTGCTGCTGGGAACTAGTGGCATGTTGATCCAAGTGTCAATGAGGAAGGTTTATATGTCATTCAGTCTGTTTTCCTGCTGCCAGACTTTAAATTACATGTGACAGTGCTTTGTCACTTCTAATATTTCCTTGTATCCTTCAGAGCATGGCTTCCACAGATCTCTGAGAAGGGGGAAAAAAAAGAGTTGATGCTTCTTGTCCTCTCCTCCATTTATCTGATACTCAACATATCAATATGTTTTCTATGGCTAGTAAAGGAGAATAGCAGGACAATGTACTTTACAGGCAAAATCCTCTAGAGTTTTCTTGTATGTTTCCACCTCTCAAAGATTTAATGCTGACTTTGTGCTCTAAGTGGTCAAAGCAAATCAAGAAGCAATTTGAATAAAGGGAAGAGAAACCTGGTTTAAAGAAGGCAAACACAAGAGCAGTGCAAGGAAAAGAGGCAGGTAGCGAGGAAAGTGGGACTTCTCTCTTATTTCAGAAGTATGGCAATGATTAATATTGAAGATTTCTGTGACCAGGACTTGAGATTTCTAAGATTCTGCCTGTCTTTGGCCTCACAGCTTTATCACTATGAGAACTTGTCAGAGCTCTGCTCCTTTGTATCATTCATAATCTGTTCCGTCAGTTGTAAGGTCTTGAAGAGCCACACAATTAATATCATTCTCTAGCTTTGAGACACTAAAATTGAGCCCCCCAAAAGAAAAATAAGCAGTCTCATTAGTAAACCTTATTAATACATATATACAATTGTTCTCTTAGTTTATTTTAAAATTATTTAACAGCAGTTATAGCTCAAGAAAGATGAACTATAACTACTTTAATAAGAATATGAGTAGGACACATGATATAATTCAAAACCTAATATAATGAACTACCTAGTTTGAGACTTCTCTTGGTGTTTATCTACGTTGAATCATTGCTATGAGGTTAGAATTAATAAAAATAGGCAAAGAAAAAGGAATGTTGTGATAGGAAGGAGCAAATAGAACTTCAACTTCAGCAAATCAGTGACCTAGCATTATTTAATAACTATTTACAAATATCTATAATTGTAAAGGAGACCTTTTTGTATGTTTCACTGAAAAATATTTTTTAAAGGGTTGTCATAATTTTTCCCTTTCCCCTTTCCCACATCTTCAGTTAATTTAATACTATAGATATAACTGCTTAGTATCATAACCTCTTAAAACTAGATATGCTGTTTAATCATTCAACATCCAATATATAATACACTGATCACCTCTACCTTCTGTCTAGATTTAAAAAATAGGTTTTCAATGAGTAGTCATATTATTTTAAATATTTTCCCTCTCTCCAATTTCATATCTAGTTTTTTTTTTTAGATGAGGTTAGTGGTGATTTAGTGGCAGAGTCAAAATTAGAGCTCACATCTCCTGATTCCCAGACAAGCAGTCGTCCCAATGTCCACTGTTTCTTGCTATGGAGGCTCCAAGTAGTAATAATACAAATACTCAGTCTTACAAGGAACCTTCTTGACACTTGTTGACAGCTACCATAGTGCTTTATATTTCATGGGAAGTTACTATGCCTTCAGTGAGGAACTGAATAGCTGGGAAAATTGCTAAAACAAGCATGTAGTTATCTTGACAGTGCATATGCTCTTGACTTTCCCTTTTAGAGCAGTAATAAAAAACAACAAAAAGATAGACTAAAATCAATAAGAATAGATGTATGTGTATTTATTAGGCAGCATCAATAACATAAGGAAATGAAGAATAATTTTTTAGAACATTTTTTGATTATAGAAAATATTTCTTTTGGCAATATGCACAGTAGGATCCTTTTTTATAAAAATATATTAAAATTATATAGTTTCACCAAATGGTAACAGGAGTAATATCTGAGTAGTAGGATTTCAGGTGAATTTCATTTTCCTTTTGTGCTTATGTATTTTACAAATGTCCTACAATGACAATGAATTAGTATAGTAACTAGAAAAAAATTAATTGCTTTGAAACTTGCAATAAATATATATCATATAAATGATTGGGAGCCACTGAGCTATGTGTTATCAGAAAGTCACTCTATGGACTATTCTTATTTTTTATGTCATACAAATGAGGCACCTTTATGTACTAATTCTTCAACTTTAAAGTTATATAATTTATTTTTACTATTCTAGCACATACATGATGTGGTATCAGACCACCTCTCCTGTCACTTGAAGTAAGGTCATATAGTTTAAAGAAGTTAGGTTAACTACATTGACTTAATAAGTGTACATATATCGACTGTTTTTAGGAACTGCCTAATTAGACGAATGTCCTTACAAGGAACTACTTAATCATTTTATTTTTCATACCTCTATTATGCTGGCATCATGATCCAAGTTTAAACCATTTTACTATGCTTCAGTGTTATCTGGCTTTAATGAGTTCCTGGAGGTCTCTGGATGGATTTTCCTGCCAAACATGATTCAACCTAAAACTGCAAGTGAAGCATTGAACTCGGGGCCTTTGTCTGCCAATAGAATTATGCTTAGAGTAGCATCTTTTACACTCAGAAGATTCTCAAATGACAAATTCCTAATATTTTACCACAAGACCATTCAGATGAATTCAATGTGGTAGTCCTGGTTCTAAAAAGCTGTATCTAATTATCTTCACATAGCTATGGTACACAAAAATATCCCATACCTACCTTTAATAAGTGAATCAAGCCAATGGATTTTATCTTTATTTAACAGGTATTTACTGTATTTATGTACTGTACAGTTATTAACAGTATCTGTGTAACGTTTGTGTGAACAATGATGGAGAGTTGATACCATAATTTTTGCATTCAAGTTGCTTTCAAAGGTGTTGGAAGAGACAAGAAACAGCCCCCTCCCAAAAAAATTTCTAATAAATGTGTACAGAGGACATGGGAGAGTGTATTTTAGATTGGAGTGACAGGGACAAAAGGGAGCCATTCTTTACACTGTCACTATATAAAAGAATGAGTGAAATCAGTTAAGTTTTAGTAGTAGTCCATGTCTGAAGTGATAAGGACTTGGATTAGGGTGATAAACATGGAAAATGGAGACACAAGAGTTCTAGCGCATTATAATAAAGAATAACCAACTGGGTTAGTGACTAATTGATGGAGAAAAGGAGTTGAAGGTATTAGAGATATTTTACTTTAAATCCTGAATGGCCTGGAGCAGAAAGGATCTCTTTGTCAGAAGTAGAGAAATCAAGATGCGGATCTTTTATGGGGTGAGGTGATGAGATGTAATTGGATTTCTTTGTGGTATTTAACAAAGCCTTTCCTAGTATCCTATGCATAAGGTAGATAAATTGGGACCAGACAATTGTGTTAATATATATTGGGTTGATTTATCTTTGTTCTAATTAATAGATTGATACTAACCCCTGTCTAATGGGTTTTCATCTTATGCTTTGTCATATTAATCATTTGTATTGAGTGCGAACACAGTGGACATGCTTATCCAACCATTAGTGGATACAAAACCAGTAAAAATAATTACTTATATAGGAAAATAGATTTTGCCCATCTCTTTAGCCTCTTGATATCAGGTTTTGGATTGTGATTTTAATAAGATGAAGTTTAATAGTAACACATTTCAATGTCCTTCTTTTGTTTATAAAACAAGCGCTACAAGTACAGTAGTACAGTTTTGGTGTGACTTGCTTTAAAAAATTGAGGAACATGTAAGGAAAAACCTAGCTGTCTTACTCAGTAGGTTTCATGAGCATTATGAGGCTATATTAATAGATGTTCAGTATCTAGAAGATATGATGGGTCTGCTTCATTTTGCACAGGTCAAAAGAAGTAGGATTTTACCCTGTCCTTGATTTGACACTTTGAAGGACCTACACTGGATGTGCTCAGAGGAGAAAGACAAGAATGGTGAATAGACTAAACTTCAACATCCTCCAACATTTAAAGGAACTAGAGATGTTTAATCTCAAGAAAGCTCGGAAAAAAAAATAACCCAGAGAAGAAATATGAAAAATTTTTCAAATTGGCTCACTAGGTATCCATTCCAACCCTCATCTACCACTCTTTACAAAAAGTTGCAGCTGTGCTGCTGACCAATGATGGAATGGGATGCCTCAGAAAGATCATTAACTATGCTCAATTATAAGGCGAGCAATCACTTGGTGAGGACAAAAATATCAGGAGATACTTTAATGATGCAATTTTTAAGTCTTCTTCCAATTAGCTGGGATTGTATTGGTATATACAGAAAGTATTTGATTATCTAATCAAAATTATTCTCACTTTGATGTGAATATCAGATAGACAACGCTTTACCGAGGCATACAAAACCTACTTGATATTAATCCAATTGTGAAAGTCGAGAGCAAAGGTCTTTGAGGACAGAGAACATTCCATTACTTTGTATGCACTCTTGATATTCCTCTTGACCACCTAATCCCTATTCTTTATGGTTTCAGATAGATGAGGCTAATATTAATGCAGATATTTCATAATGTATTTAATTGTTCATTACTTGTATAAAATGAAGAGGAAATAAAAACATTAAAGACATAAAATATTATATTTGGACTCATTTGAGTCAAATTAATACTCTAAAGCCATATTAATATATAACTAATACTCTCCATAGAAAATTTTATCTGAACTATTGTTCTCTTAGACAGAATAGATAACTCTTTCTCTTCATTCAAGTGTCAACTCAGATGCCACTCTGTAGAAAGAAAGGCCTGATCATCCTAACATAAATAACAACCCCAGTCACCTTCTCTTTCATTACTCCATTTTATTTTTTTCATTTCGCTTAATACTATGTGAAATACTATCAGGACTTGAAACCATACTCCTTATTTGTTTTCATGTGTGGTGTCTGTCTCTCCACTAAAATGCAAATTCCATGAGGGCAAGGAGTTTATTTTTTACTGCTGTATCTCTAGAATCTAAAATAGTGATTGACCTACAGTGAACTTCTCATAAATATTGTTGAAGGAAGTAGGAAGGAATGGATATATTCTCTCAACAAGATGTGATATCTCCCTTCTCTGAATCTTCCTTCATTGTGCTTATACTTCTTAGAGTATAAGCAGAGTATTAATATTCTGCCTTGCATGTGACAATAAACTCTATGTCTTACTTATTTTTTTATTTCTTCTGCAATTCCTACCATATAATAAGGGCTCAATATATATATTTGCCAAAATAAACATGATCAATCATACTCAATAAATTCTTTATCATAAATATATATATATATTTGATAAAATATATATCATATATATGATAAAATAATATTTTATGTATGAATATATGTATGTGACTATCTTTTATTTAAAAAGAACTGCAAACAAAAGAGGATCAAATATAATGGGGATACAGACCATGTAAGAAGTAAACAAATAGAACCATATTTTTAAGAGTTCTTAGCAAAGGTATGTGTGATGGTTTATTTTATGTGTCAACTTGGAGGATGTTTTTGGATGAAATTAACATTTAAATCTGTGAACTTTGTGTAAAGCAGATTGCACGCCCCCCATATTGTAGGTGGGCCTCATTCAATTATTTGAAGGTCTGAATACTACAAAAAGACTAGCTTCCCTGAGCAAGAGAGTATTCTCCAGCCAACTGCCTTTGGACTGAAACTGCAATATCAACTCTTCTGGATCTTCAGGCTGCCTGTCCACACTGCAGATTTAGACTTGCCAGCCTTCATAATTACACAGCCAATTTCTCAAAATAAATCTCTTTCATACACACATACATACACACACATATACATGCACATACATACACACTTTTTTTGGTTTTGCTTCTCTGAAGAACCCTGTGGACATTTAATTTATTTGTTCTGCCCATTTCATTGATGGTCAAATTCTGTAACTGAGGTTTCATTCTTTCAGCTCATGATTTCTTGTTTTTCTGTTAAAATGAGAATATTCCTAGAAGAACAAATACCTGAAGCCTTATTAGACATTAATACTTCTACAAATGGCTTTCAAATCATTTCCTTAGAACAGGTTTTGATAAGAGAAGGGATGAAGAGGAGAAATAAGATTGAGAGTGAATGAGTTTCCAAATCTTGGCAAATGGAGATTGATGAAATATTGGCTATGACTTGGTTTAATCTACAAAAGAGGTTTTAAATATATTGTGCCTTACATCTGACATGCTTAAAACTATAATTTCATCTTTTAGACCTCATCATGGCTAATACTTATACTAATTGACCAAACCATTACTGTTACTACCTCTCAGAATAATGTAGTATTTACACCCCCAGAGAAAAGCCTAAGGACGTTAAGGAAGACATCTTAGGTCATTAGAATGATTGGACATTTCTTAGGCTTTCACAGCACATAAGAATGATTAGGATGCACAGGAAAAATATACTTTGCGTATACACAGCTCTATTTGAAAGGGAAATGTCAGAACTCTGCTAAGTCACTCCTTATGAAAGAAGCAAAAGGAAAATTAAGTTCAGTTGACTTAATTACATAAAGCTTGTCATTTTGAGGGGGATTTCTAAGTTGGGAGGATAAAGAGGAAGCCATGTTTATGAGCATAAATACTGACATTCTGTTTCTCATCATAGAAGCCACATAAATTCTATAATGAGCCTTATTCTATAATGAGCTAAACTGGTCTCCTACTATTATGTAATACTAAATATCTGCTCCCCCAAATCTAGAGACCATCTTCTGCCCTTAACTGTCGCAATCCACTTTGGAGGATATGCCTCAGAGCTCTGTATTCCAAAGTCTCTTTCTCTCCCTGCCTGTACTTTCCTCCTCCTCGCCTTCACCCCTCACATTTTCTTCTGCTTCCCCTTCTTACAATTGAAATATTTACCACCTCATTACTAGAAATGAAACTAGCTTTTTAGGGGCAGTGTATAAATTTAGAGTCAGAACAACCAGAATTTTCACTAGGTCCTCTCCTTATTAGCTGTGAGTTCAAAACATCACCAAGTTCATATACTTCTTACCATCTGTCCTGCAACCACTCCGAACCATGCATTCATCATTTTTCATGTTAACTACTGCAATACTTTCTTAATTGGTCTTTATGATTTTCACTTTTAACCCTATAAAGTTTTTTATCCACAAAACAGCCAGAAATATCCATTTTAAATTTAAATCAGATCATGACACTCACCTGCTAAAAGCTTTCCATAACTTCCCACTTCACTTAGATCAAAATGTAAAATCTTTCTACATATTCAAGCTCCTTTGACATCTTCAATCTTATGTTCTTATTTGCCCCTATTCTACTCACACTCACTTCTACTCTTTTCTGTCATTCCCACCTTAGAGCTATTGCTAGTCTTACTTCCTGATGAATTCTGTCTTAAAATCTTACACATGACTGCTTTTTTCTTCTTATTCATATCTCAACTTCAGTGTCTTCTCTGAATGGCCTTCCCAGATCCCAATCAAAATGTATTTCATAATGTATTTAATTGCTCATTACTTGTGCAAAATTAAAAAGAAAAAACATTTTAGGCATCAAATGTCATGTAATGTGACTGAGTCTGAGAGAGAAGCTATCATCTTCACCCCTATCACTGTCTTTCACACAACATTTTTTATTTTTCTTATGTAACTTATCACTAAGCTAAATTTTCCTATTTATTGTGTCTCTCCCATCTATAATGAAAGCTCCTTGTGGGACCAAATGTTTGTACATTGCTGTGTCTCCAAGGCTTGAAAAGTGTCTGATATATAGTATGCACTCAGGGAATAATTCTTGAGTAAATGAACAAATAGAGATAATCTTGTGCAAGTGGTTTAAGCATATGACCTTAGAACCAGACTGCCAGGATTTGAGTCCTGATTCACCGATTAACAATCTTTTGCCCTTAGGCAAGGTGCTTAACTTTCCATGACTTGGCTTTTATCTTTAAAAGTGCTCCAACCAAAGTAGAGGGGCTGAATGGATAAGAAAACAAGACCCCTACATATGCTGCCTATAAGAGTCTCATTCAGATTAAAGGACACACACAGACTAAAGGGAAGGGGATGGAAAAAGATTTTGCCTTGATGGACCTAGAGGGTATTGCATTGAATGAAATCAGTCCGATAGAGAAAGAAAAATACTGCATGTTTTCACATACTTGTGGAATCTAAAGAACAAAATAACAACAAAAACAGAAATAAGCTCATAGATACAAAGAATAGTTTGAGGGCTACTAGATGGGAGGAGAGTTGGGGGGAACAGTGAAAAAGGGCAAAGGGATTAAGAAGTACAAATCAACAGTTATAAAACAGACATGATGATATAAAGTGTAACATAGGAAAATAGTCAACAATATAGTAAAAAATATGTAAGGAGGAGAAGGGCTGCCTGTTTTAGTGGGGTGACCACTTTGCAAAATATGTGAATCCCTAATTACTAGGTTGTACAACTGAAACTGGCATATTATTGTATACCAACTATAATGGAAAAAAAACTCATTGAACTGTATGAAGTAAATACAAGCAACTAATTGTCTATTATATTTCAATAAAGACAAAAAAGAAATTTGAAAATATATAGAATACTTTGCATATTCTAGGAATTATTACTTGGGTTTATCATTGGATCAGTGTACTGACCTTTAGGTTGTTTACATTTTAATGGTTTACCTAATAGGTGAATTATAAGTAGTGAGAGATGTGTGGCAGAAATAATTCCGGGAAGAATGAATTAATATATGTAAAGTGCTTAAAACAGTGGCTGTCACATAAACATGTTACATACCTAGGGTTCCTTACATTATACAACCAGTGATGTCTGTGTTATATAAGCCTACTTCTTGATATTGGCTCAGTTTTTTTCTTTGAAACTCTAAATTCAGAACATTGTCAAGATGCGATATATGGAAATATTTTAACTGAGAGAGCTATTGTGTAGTGAAAGACCATTGGACTTGAACCTCAGTTTTAGATATCTGAGTATTGTTTTCAAGTATGATTTATGGTAAAAGCTTATATTCATGGGTTTGTTATTTAGAGACCACTATTTGTATATTTAGAGACCACTATTACGCTGATAGAGACAGAGCTTTATAACTATTATAACAAAAAGGTTACTGTATTGTGACTCAAAAAATGCATTCTCTTTTGCAGTAAGGAGATTCCTATTGACTACAGATAACTTGTCAATATGGCTCAATATGACTGAATTCACTCAATATGACTAAAAACAGAGTATTTTTCCCTCTAGTGCACTATCTAAAAGGATAATTTTTATGAATATATTTTTAAGAAGAGTAGTAGTGTAGGAAAAGCTGCAAATTTTGAGTCACAGGTTCACCGTAATTTGGCATTTTGTTATAGCTAAGAGCATTTGTTGTGTTTAATGGAAATGTAATACATTATTTTCTGTGTGTTCTTATCATATCTAATTTCATTTGGAGTCAGTAGCAATAGAATTTGGTGTTGAATGTTTTGTATGTAATTTTTATTTACACATTTCTGTACTTACTCAACCACTATAATGTGGCTGAGTCTGAGAGAAAAGCTATCATCTTTCAGCTTCAGCCATTTCCAATTTTTCTTACTATTTTGATTTTTGGTATTTGATTAAAAAAATGTGGACTGTCAAATGCTAAACTGGGCAACATCATGTCCATATACAAGAACTTTCAAGGAGTGCAAAGGTTAGACCTACATATAAGTAGATATCAAAATTATGAAACTACAAAAATTGTTCTCTGGAGAGTTTTCACCTCCTTTTTAAGTACTTCACTACCAGAATGTAGAAGAAAGATGTTGATTTTGGAGCCAACTGGCCTAACTTTGAGCACTGGGATTTGCCACTTACTAACTTAGTGACCCTGGGCAAGTTACTTCAGCACTGAAAATCAACTTTATTATCTATAGGGTGGGGTAAATCATGCCTACATTTGAGGAAAAATAAGAGTTAATCATACATATAAAGTTCTTGATACATAGTAGGTCCTTAATAAATGGCAGCTATTACAGTTGCTTTAACATTTGAAAATCTATCATTATAATTCAGGATATTAATAGAATAAAATAGAGAAACTATATGATCATTTAAATAGGTGTAGTAAAATCATTTGAGAAAAGTCAACATTCTCTCAGGATAAAAAAATTCTCAAAAAACTAGGAATCCAAGGGAATTTCCTTATCAAATAATTGACATCTAACAAAAGCTCTACATCTACTGTGGTAGACTTTCTGCAAAGAATGCCACCTATAACTCCTCACATCCATTTAAATACATGTCACTTCTTCCCAAAAATGGTGAGGCCTATTCTCTTGCTCCTTGAATTTAAGCTGGCACTGAGTGTCTGCTGATCAATGTATGTGGCAGAAGTGTCCTTGTGTGACCTCTGTGCCTAGGCTGTAAAAGGCAATAATAAGATGAGTAATTACCGAGGGTAGCGGGGAAGATGGGATGAATAAGCAGGGCATGGAGGATTTTAAGGTAGTGAAACTAATATGTTGATACTAAAATGGTACATACATGTCATTATAAATCTGTACAAACTCATAGAATGTACAACACCAAAAGTACACTTAATGTAAACTATGGATTTTAAATGGTAATGTGTCAGTGTAGATTCATCAGTTGTAATAAATATATCACTCTGGTAGGGAGGTGTTGATAATGGTGGAGTACATACATGTGTGGGGCACAGAGTATATGGGAAATCTCTGTACCTTCTCAATCTTTCTGTGAACTTAATCTGCTCTAAAAAATAAAATCCATTAAAGATAAAGAAGGAAAGAAAAAAGGAAAGAAAGATGGAAGGAAGGAAGGAAAAGCCACAGGCTGACAGAAGACTTAAAAACAATATACAAAAAAACCCCTACTCAAATCAAAACATAGCATATGATTTCACATATATGTGAAATCAAAGGAAAAAAAGAACTGATCAAAAACAGACTCAGAAATATAGAGACAATCTGGTGATAGCCAGATTGGAGGAGAGTTGGAGAGCTAGGAGAATGGGGTGAAGGGTTAAAGAAGTACAAATTAGTAGTTGATAAATGGTCATGGGATTGGGAAGCATAGCATAAGGAATGTAGTTAGCAATAATGTAATGGTTATGTGGAGAACTAGAAGAGAGAAAGAACAATGAGGGGGATCATTTTATAAACTATATGAATGTCTAACCAATATATTGTATACTTGAAACTACTAAAATAAAATAAAACAGCTAAAAAGACAAACAACCTAATAAAATGTACAAAATACTTGAACAGAAAAAACTACATGTAACCAGTAAGCACATGGAGATTTGTTAGCGTCATTAGGTAGAAAGGAAATGAAAATTAAAACCACAATGAGATAACACATCCATTCAAACAGCTAAAATTGAAGTATGTAACAATACCAAACGTTGCTCAGGATGTGGAGTAACTTGAGCTCATAATTTTTAGGTGGAGGTGTAAAACAATACAACTGTTTTGGAATATAGTCTAGTAGTTTCTTATAAAGTTCAATATATACCTACGCTGTGACCCAGAGATTCCATTCTTAGGTATTTACCCAGGAGCAATGAAACATGTTCATATTAAGACTTGTACAAGAATGTTTATAGAAGCTTTATTCATAAGAGTTTAAAACTGAAAAAACCTAAATGTTCACCAAGAGAGAATGGTTAAACAAATTTTATTATAGTCATACAATGGAATACTAGACAGAGATTTTTCAAAATAATTTTTTTTTTATTTTTCATTTACAGTTGACATACAATAGTGTATTGGTTTCAGGTGTACATCATAGTGATTAGATATTTATATGAAGTGATCATCCTGATAATTTTAGTACCCATGTAACACCATACATAGTTATTGCAGTATTATTGACTGTATTTCTTATGCTGTACTTCACATCCCCATGACTATTTTGTAACTACCAATTTGTACTTCTTAACCCCTTCCCTTTTTTACCCATCTCCCAACTCCCTTCCATCTGGCAACCATAAAAATGTTCTCTATATCTATGAGTTTGTTTCTGTTTTGTTTATTTTGTTCTTTAGATTCTACATATAAGTGAAATCATGTGGCATTTATCTTTCTCTGTCTGACTTACTTTATTCAACCCATACCCTCTAGGTCCATCCATGTTGTTGCAGAGGCAAGATTTCATTCTTTCTAATCACTGAGTGATACTCCATTGTACACACACACACACACACACACACACACACACACACACACCATCTCTTCTTTATCCATTCATCTATTAATGGACATCTGGAATGTCTCTATATCATGACTACTGTAAATAATGCTGCAATGAACATATTGATACAAATGTCTTTTCAATGTAGTGTTTTGGGTTTCTTTGGAAAATACCCAGAAGTGGGATTACTGGGTCCTTCTTTCTTTCTTGTTATAGCCTTTGTTTTAAAAGTTATTTTATCTGGTATAAGTATTGCTGCCTAAGCTTTTGCTTGTTTGTTTGTTTCCATTTTCACGAAATACCATTTTCTATCCCTTTACTTTCAGTTTGTGTGCGTCTTTGGTTTGAAGTGAGTCTCTTGTAAGCAGCATATGTAAGGTAGACAAAGATTTTATAAAATGTACAGTGATATATGCAATAGTTTGAATTACTCTCACAGTATGTTGAGATAAAACCAGAAAAGTTTAAAAAGTAAACACTTTATGACTACATTTATACAAAGTATAAAAACAAGTAAAATAAATCTATAGTAATAAAAATCCAAAGATAGTTGCATTAGGGTTGGATTGGAATTGATGGGAAAGGGGAAGAAGGGTATGTTCTGAGGTGATTGAAATATTCTATATTCTGATTAGGTAGTATTTACACAGGTATATATAACTGCCAAAACTAATTTAACAATACATTTAAAATATATGCATTCACTGTATGTAAATTTTACAATAACAAAAAAGGATAAATGAGAGAAATTATTAATGATGGTACAATTATTATTATTGTCTCCCAGTGTTGAAATTATAACCTAAGTGTTCTTTGTCTTCATCATACATACTATGTTATTCTACAGAGGCTTATCACACAAAAATTAATAAAATTAATGAACTCCATATAGGGTTAAACTTCATCCTTCATCTTTAATAAAATTCTAATTTCATCAAGACCCCCATTAAAAATGGTTCTTGAGGACGAATATAACTGCATTTAAATGTAATGTACAGCAGTTTTTTCAGGTCCTGGATCATGGCATAATTGAATTTGCATTGAGTGTAACCAAATAGCTAGGTAATATCAGGCAAGTCATTTTACCTTGTTTTTCTCATTTGTAGAATGAAGAGACTTAATGCCAATATTCTATATTTCTACAAAATTAATTAAATATTTCACCAGTACTTTAGCAGAGGGGTACAATGGAGCACATACATCTGGAACACCAGACTGTGAGAAGCCACTAAAGGCAGTTTTGCCATTCCTAACCTAGAGATGACCTGTAGCAAGAGAGGGAACAAAATCATTGCATTGTCATGGGACACCATGTAGTGCTTCATATGGATTGCTAAAGAGATGAGATCATTAATGTTAACTTCTGTAAACTACCTCTTTTATTTTAACATTGTCAATACTTGGAGGGGATTCAACTTAGACATTAAACAGACCCACCTACTATCTGCAATTGTTTGTGGTCACAGTAATTTGTTGGGGTCACAGAAACTGAGTTAGTTATGTTGTTTTAAACTATAATTGAGTTCTACATTGTTACTACCATTTACTTCCCATATCATATAAGAAACAAGGTAAACCAGAAGTGAACAAGAATAATAAGCATATTAAGTGAACAAAAAAGATAAGCACACCATCACCTTCCATATGTTTTCCCTTCTTTAACTCTTCTACAGATGATGGGAAAGGAAAAAGAAGTAAGGTCACATGTTAGGAGTATGTATGTGTGGAGGAGGGTGCTGTCTAAGCTTTTGATTAGACACAATCTCATGCTGCCTTTTTTTAAAATCTAGACTATTTGCATTTATGTTTACCTCCAATTATGGTTTTTATAGTGTTGATCATTTTTAAAGGACTCTAGTATGTCTTTTAGATTAAATTTAGTTTCATAGAATGTAATAAATATTATTTAATAAGTTCTACAATTTAATTCTTAATTAACAGTCTCTTCCTAGCCTGTGATTTTCAAGTAATCTGTGTATAAAAAAAACAAGAATCTACTCAGAGCTTACAGTACTAGGATGGCTTTTAAAGATTCATAATTAAAATTAATGAGGTCTCCATCCTTAGAGAACTCACAGCTTGAATTCAAGAAGCAGCTCTTTGTCTACACATATTTGGAAGGAAATATCACTGTCTATCTAGCAAACAAAACAAGTAAAATTTTGCACATCAATTTAAGGAAACTGGTAACAAACATCGGCATTGGCATCTGCAATCCTTTTTCTCCTCTCTGTCTCTGTTTCTGTGTGTCTGTGTGTATGTCTGTGTGTCTGTGTGTCTGTGTCTGTCTCTCTCTCGTGCACGTGGCTCTTACTATGAACAATTGGCACTCAGGTTTACAGTGGCATAGAAAAGCAGAAAGCTAGGGAAGGTAGTTTGAATTGTTGATCCTAAAACACATCTATCCAGAACATCGAGACAGATGAATGAATGAAAACTGGCTTTATGTTAATGATTTTTAATAAATATCTTCATTTGTTCATGAAAACTAAATTAGTTTGAACAAATTTCAGGGAAATAATTCACATGGCTAAAAATAGCCACACAACTTAATAATAATAAAGATCTTCCAAGGAATACTGAGGAAGAAAAGAAATTTAGTTCAGTTTATGGTATAAAATGATATTTGCATTTCTAGTTTTTAAAATTTCAAGCAAATCAAAGCAGAAAGCTAGCCTCTTAAGGGAAAGACTGACTGAGGAAAAATGTGATCAAGGCAGAACCATCTGTGGCAATTTAATGATGATTTCAGACTTATACCAAAACACACTTAATAAGAAAGTAAGAGCTAAAGGGAAGACAATTTCAAAGAATTTTAACACTGAAGAAAATATCTGTGTATATAGATATAATTAACTGATGACTTTGATTTTAATTCTTTTGGAACAGGATGTCATCTGTGGAAATGGGAAAGCTTAAGAAGAGAAAACAAACTGCCTTAAGGCCTTTGTTTTTTCTTATTTGGGGGCAATTAAAAATATTTTTCTACCTCTTATTTGACATCTAAGTCACATATGGTAAAAACAAATAGAGACCCAGCTGAAAAGCCAGGGAATTCTACACATTTTAAACTCAGTTCTAACAAATCATTTGCTGAAAGCGTTTTTAGAACATTACTCTGTGAATTAAAATGCTGTTTTTCTCTCAGTTGAGAAGTTTGACCTTATTTGGTGAGGTGAGACTTTCCCTGAGTCAGGAGCAAACAATACCCAGCAGCCTATGGAGAAGAATAGTCAGGGATCCCAAGAACTCTGCCATCAAGGTATGGTCCTGTCCTATCTAAGGAATTATACAAACCCAAATATAATACAAAAGAGGGCATGAGTAACTGGTAATTCTAGAGAATTATATTTTCTATTACCAACTGAAATGAGCAAACAGAAACTTGGATAAGTCAGAAGTGAGATAAAATCTTCCTTAGTCCATGAGAATTAATCAAAATAATTTCCCTGGGTGAAAATCTTACTTCACAAGTAATATCAATAATAATACTGAGATCGAGAAGCCTAACTTTGGGCTAGGTTAATTTAATATGCTCAATAAGTGATAAATACAATAAAATCAAAATTAATATTCTGAATTGGCTAGGTGCTGTTCATTGGGAAGACTTTTCATTAATGATTTTACTAACTGTTCCAGGAGCATGGTTATGATTTCTTTAAGTCAATGATTACATTTCAAAGGAAGTAGATCACATCCTCTCTTCTCAACCAAAATTTTCTGATAATTCATTGTTATCAGTTTTTAAATAATAAAACTGAATAGTTTTCCACTTTGGAAAATGACCTTTTATTTTACTTTCTTAAGTGAAAAATGACTTGTGTGTTCATATGATGAATCATACATGTAGTATCCTAGTTACAGTGCTGTTGATGGAGAAGTTTAAAAGCATCAGGTTGGGAATCCACAAAAACAACTCTAGGCCACTTATAATATCACAATGCTAAAAAAAATACAAATGTAATTGTATCATATTTAAGCCATCCTTTTTTGGTTTGTTTTCTAGAAGCTTGATTGGAAATTCTAGTATAAAAGGATAGCAACTTGAATTCCCATGAGCAAATCAGCCTCTTTGTCAAGTATGTGCTAAGTAGTGAGGGACAAAGGGAATGCCCACCCAGCCAGGCCATCCAAATATCTATCCTGCCAATCGGTTGGGTGAAAATGTTGGAACAATATCATTCTCACATCCTCTTAGAAATGGCTGTGTTAGAGGAATGAGAAGACAGTTGGTTAGTTCTTAGCTGTATAAAGTTCTATGCTAAATTCATGCTGCCTTTGGAGTATTTGGTAGTCATAAATAGTTTCTAATTATAAAGGGAAGTTGGAGAAAAAAACCATTAAAGTAAAAGGCAGACAGATCAGTAGCTAAATCCACTTCTATTTAAATATGAGCTGGCTTGATGCTTAAATTTTCTGCTTTGATGCACAACATGGGGTTTGACTACACCAGACTAATCTTTCAACTGAAATTCTTTCACCTTAGTAATTTCTTAGTGAATAAAGGACCATGAGTACAGGATACTGAGGGCCACAACATTTGTCGAATAAAGTCCAAATAAAGTCCAGAATGAGTGAGGCTTCTCACTGTCCCAGATTCATCCAAGTCATAATCATTTGATAACATTCTCAAATTAATGAAACTTCTCATTAGAATCAGAATTCTTCAATGCTTTAAAGTCCAAAAGTGAAAGCAGCCTATTGACTGTTCTAATGACTGTTCTGTCCATTACAGAGTTGTGTTACCCATCTCCACTTTAGGATCAAAGGTATTTCTTAGATTTTGTGTGGTAGACTTAGCTTGTTTCTTCAGCTGTATAAAAAGACACAACAGTGCCTACCTCATATGGTATGGTATTAAATAATTTATACATATAATACTTAAAATAGTGCCTGGAGCATATTAAGCATGGAAAAGTTGCTGCTATTAAGATTACCTAATTCATTCAAAATTATTTTTATAGCTGATAGTTTTGACCATAACCTAGATAAATCAAACCAGCCCAGACCAGAAAAATATCCTAGGAGACTCACAGAATCTTGAGGGAAAATAAGTAGTTGCTTATTTAAGCCATTACATTTTGAGACAGTTTATTACATAGTGATAGATAACTGATACAGAATATTATATTATGATAGTGCACAACAAAGACCATGAGTGTAAGATTAAGGTGATTCTAGTTATAGTGTAGTAGCAATTTTTTTAAACAGCCATTGCTAAGGGCATTAAGATCAACATATGTTTGAGATTAAATCAGCAATGCAAATGATACTGATGGAAGCTAGGCTCTGAGTATGCACTACAACTCCTACATCAAGAAGACACCAATTGCCAAGCACATGAAGTGGACACACAGGCCTCCTGAGAATAAAACAGTGTACACTTCTGGGAATCAGTGATCAAAGCATTTGTGCCATCTGACAGCTTAACTACAAAGAGTTCTCAAAAGCTTTCCCTAAGGTATTCTTTGAGAAACTGCGAATTTACAAAGGGGAACCAATGTCATTTTATTTAGATATCAGCATTATGTCAATTTACTTAGAAGCTGAAAATATTGTTTTTCTATAAGGAAAAGAAAGTTGAATCAGTTGAAAGAACTTTAAAAAGTTTATTTATTGAGGAGAACTGGGAAAAATGGCATAGATGATAAAGACTTTGTTCATCCCCTCTTGGGACCAAATCAAAGTTGTGACAGAAATACAGAGCAAACAATAGGCAGAATCACTTGGGGTTTAGATGAACAGAAGCCCTACAACTATGGAGAGAAATAAAAAAAATCACACTGCAACAGGGTGTGTGGATGTGAGGCTGCCAGGTCCTGAGCTTCTGAGTGGAACAGAGGCTGAAGCTGCAGCTACAGCAGCTGCAGATGCCTCTTAAAGATGCCATGTCTATGAGCATACTTTCATGGTGATCGTCCTGCTCATTGTTAGCACCATCACTGGGTCAGCTACTCGGAGGGTACCAGGGACTTACAGGGGGACATGGAGTTGTTAGAGCGAGGGCTGGAGGTGAGACTTTCTCATGGGAAGAAGTGTTGGTGGTATCCATTGTTCCTCTGTTGAGCCCTCCCCACTCCCACTGGGTAGACACAGAGCTGCCATAACTGAGAATTCATCGAACTGGATAACAGAGGTCGCTCTGCCAAGAGGATTCCCTGAAACTTTGCCTCTCCCAACTTGCAGACCTACCCAAGCCACATTCAGTTGTGTCCTCAGCAAGTCCTGTGCTGAGTAGCACCCATACTTACACTGGTGGCAGCTGACCTTGGATTCTGGTGTGGCATTTTGAGGCAACTATAAGCATAGCATCTGTGAATTGCTTGTTAATTCTTAACAAGTGGTGCAGGAGGGGCACAGGCTGGGGCTAAACTTGGCCCTCAGCTGAACCCCTCTCAGCACTGTGCCACTGGCCACCTACCATACAAAGCCACACTTATAAGACCAAGAGACTTAGGAGCTTTGTTTAGTACATAGAAACAGACACAGAAAGTCAGCCAAAGCAGCAGAAACCATATGAGAGAACAGAATAGAGATCAAGGAATAATGGAATCTAAAGAACAAAATAAACAACTCAAACAACAAAATGAAGATAAACTCATAGATACAGAGAATATTTTGAGGTCTACTAAATACAGAGAATATTAGGGTTTTGTGGAGAAGGTTAAAAAGGGAAAACAGATTAAGAAGCACAAATGGATAGTTACAAAATATTCATGGAGATATAAAGTGCAGCATAAAGAAAATAGTCAACGATGATGTAAAAAATATGTAAGGAGGAAGAGAGGTACTAGATTTAGTGGGGTGACCACTTTGTGAGTTATATAGATCTCTAATTACTAAGCTGTACAACTGAAACTAATATATTATTGCATGATAACTACATCATTGTTCTCTAATAAACCTCATGATAATTCTAAGTGATAAAACCTTATGGATGGAAAAATAGCACCACCAGGAAACTCAATGATTGGTGAAGCATGTAAAATAATTCCATCAAAATGATTATTCTTAGCCATAAAACAGAAGTTTGGTGGTGGTGGGGATTATTTGTAATCTTAACATTTGTGAAAAGAATATGTCCTGTGTAAATGCAAACAACTGCTTTATGTAACTGTAAAAAGTTTAATACCTAACCAATTCAAAAATTCTCAATTGTACAGAAATATACTAAGGCAGCAATTTTGTGAGTTGGTGTTTGAACATTGTTATATTTATAGAAAATTATTGTTGTTCTATTTAAATCATTTAGCGTAAAGTAGATAAAAACTAATTGACCAAATTTTTTTTACTTTTCATCCAGTGATTTTGATATTATACAATCTAGTGTTATGGTTTGGAATTTAATCCAATAAAAATATTTGAGGCAACTTAATGTAATTTAATTTATAGTGATCATTATTGCTTCATGAGTCATTTTTGAACTTCAGCTTTTAAAAACACAATACAACTCAGTAAAATCAACTGTTTTACCTTCATTTAACTGACGGTTCTAAATCTATAAATGTACACTGTTATTCTGTCCACATAACTTTTTTTCCCCTTAAACCAGTGGATGTCTTTTAGAAAGCTGAAGATTCCATTTTTTTAAATTGTTATTTAATGCAAACATTATTAAAACTTGCAATGAAAATCTTTACTGAATGGTGAGCTCCTTCAGACAAGGAACCATGTCTCAGTCATCTTTTTGCCACCATGACCTGACACATAGTGGACAGTTATTACATGTTTATTGAATGTATTAGTTGGCAACATCTCATAATCCTTAGCTCTTCCAGGACAAGTTGTGCTTCTCTTCACTGTACTCATTTCTCTCTATAGTCCTACTTACTGTAAACATTTGTTTGTTTTTCTCTGTCTTCTCCAGGTATATCTCAGTTGCAGAAACAAATCTTTATTCATGTATTCCCAGTAACTAGCACTAGTACCAGTTTCTGACACATAGTATTAGATACTCAGAAAAAGATTTTTGAACTAAGTATATCTTTGGAAATTATATCCTTTTCAGAAGGGTGGGCTTCAGACTAAGAGAAGATAGGAAGATTCATCTCTTATGATCTTATCTCTCCCCTTTGATTCCTCTTAATGGACTGTGGGATCCTTGAAGGTAAAATATGAGGCCTAGCCATCTCTCTATCCCCAGTACCCAGCACCTCTTTAGGACACAGTGCTCATATATTGAACTGAATCAAACTCCCACTTTTAATCTTAGGTTGGACTTCATTATAGGTTAACCTAGCCCAACCACTAGAGACAAACATCTTCCTGGTTTAATTCAATAAATGCAATCAAATTCAAATCTTGAATGTCTGTAATAAATCTTAGAATTTAAAGTGCTAGATTAGAGTATTCTCCTTTGATTACTTTAGCATTCTTTGATTTGAACATGGTCCATTAATTTAAATTAAATAAGCAATTCAAAGTCTGTGGACAATAAATTAAATAAATGTAAATGTTAAGGACTGTAATCCTTGGCTATAGTTTAAAGAGAGTAAATATGTAAGACATCAGAACCAAATATTCCTTATGATGATGTTAATGAGATGTTTGAGATTGAGAGTAAAACTGGTACTTATTTTTAAAACCCCTAGATACTAGAAATATCCTGGCAACAAATCCTCTCTATTTCTATGCGTGTAAGCTGTCCTAGTTCAAGTACAATTTTTAAAGTTATCACCACATTATTTACATTGTTATGCTATTTTTAAAGAATCAGGTTGTGATGATGTTTTATAAATTTTTCTGCTATTCCATAGTAGGTGCTTTGTTTCTGGTGATCATTTGTGGATGTTCATTACAAAGTTAACTACATTGCTTTCATTCATCTGCTAGAGTTTGCAAGAGCTTACCTCTGCTACAGAAAACTACAATTTGGTCAAAAGTAACAATTTAATGGATAGTAATAGCAAAATACACAAGTTATTTGAATCAGTTGAGAGATTGTTTAATGGAGCTAATCAGTAAAGCAACTAAAAGTAACCAATGCAATTT
Source organism: Macroglossus sobrinus (assembly GCA_004027375.1). Classification (NCBI taxonomy): domain Eukaryota; kingdom Metazoa; phylum Chordata; class Mammalia; order Chiroptera; family Pteropodidae; genus Macroglossus; species Macroglossus sobrinus. Next base: position 1,226,592 of record PVKZ01000116.1, read on the forward strand.
TCTAACACCAAACAAGCATGTTTGTTGCTGACATCTTTTTTTAAATTTAATTTAACTATTTTTATTTTTAAGCATTTCATTTTATTTTAGTTTTATTTTCAAATATACAATATGTTGGTTAGACATTTATATAGTTTACGAAAAGATGCCCCTGATTGCTCTATCTCTGGCTTTACACATAGCCATTACCTTACTGCTAACTGTATTCCCTATGCCATGCTCCCCATCACACCACATTATCACCACATTATTTACATTGTTATGCTATTTTTAAAGAATCGGGTTGTGAAGATAGATTAGCATCTGTCTTTTACTAATTTGTACTTCCTTAACCCTTCACCCCATTCTCCCAGCCCCCCAAATACCCTCCCTTCTGGCCATCTCCTTTTGGTTAGTTTGTTCTTTTTTGTTCCTTAGATTCTGCATATAAGTGAAATCATAAGGTATTAGTCTTTCTCTGACTTATTTCACTCATAATAATAACCTCTAGGTCCATCCATGTTGTTTTAAATGGTAGAATTTCATTTTTTAATAGTTGAATGATATTCCATTGTATATATGAACCATAACTTTATCCAGTTATCTGTTGATGGACATTTAGGCTGATTCTAGCTCTTGGTTTCATTATTTTTTTGTATTGTTTATCTAGACTCTATCTCATTTATTTCTGCTCTGATTTTTGTTATTTCATTCCATCTATTCACTTTAGGCTTTGCTGTTCTTTTTCCAGTTCTTTTAAGTGTAAGGTTAGGTTGTTTATTTGAGCTTTTTGTTTCTTGAGGTAGGCCTATATTGCCATGAATTTCCCTCTTGGGATTGCTTTTGCTGTGCCCCATAGATTTTGAGTCATTGCATTTTCATTTTCATTTGTTTCTGGCTATCTTTTAATTTTTTCCTTGATCTCATTGTTAACTCATTCATTGTTTGGTAGCATGTTATTTAGCCTCCATGTTTTTGTATATTTTCCAATCTTTTTATTGAATTTGATTTCTAGTTTCAAGACAATTGATATGATTCCATTCTTCTTACATTTATTGATACTTGTTTTGTGTCCTAACATGTGGTCAATCCTGGAAAATGTTCAATGTGCACTTGAGAAGAATGTATAATTTGCTGCTTTGGGGTGAAATGCTCTGAAAATATCTATTAAATCCATCTGGTCTAGTGTATTATTTAAGCCCACTGTTTTCTTATTGATGTTCTTTCTGGCAGATCTGTCCAATGGTGTCAATGGGTGTTAAAGACTCGTACTATGAATGTATTATTGTTGAGCTCTCCTTTTATGTCAGTCAATAATTGTTTTATATATGTTGGGTGAGTATATGTTTATTAGGGTCATGTCCCCTTGATGTATTGATCCCTTTATCATTATATAATGCCCTTCTTTGTCTCTTATTATAGCCTTTGGTTTGAAGTCTAATTTGTCTGATATAAGTATTACTACTCCAGCTTATTTTCATTTCTATTTGCATGTAATAATTTTTCCATTCTCTTACTGTCAGTCTGTGTGTCAATTGATCTGAAATGGGTCTCTTGTGGCATGTTTCTTTGTTTTCTCATTTTATTAGCTTCTCTGTGTATATTTCTATGTCTTAGGAATATTTGTTTCATCTTTCAGCCTGGGCCAGATGGTCTTATGTGGAAGGTGTTCTGTGTGGCCCAGTGGTGCACCCTCCCTGATCCCCTGTGCTGGGGGCTCTGGACATTATCATTGTGTGGGGTGTGTATGTTCTTCTGTTGTAGCTAAGCATTTATTTCCGTTAGCACATTAGTGGATGGGATTAACTCTCAAGCTGACTAAATGTGGGAATTGGCTGTGCCCACAGGGTAAGAGTTGTTGTGTGGGGTCTGACCCCACTAAGTGGGATTTTCCTTAGCAGGTTTGTGTACTTGTTGAAACCACACTTTGGGTGTATCGCTTATGAGGCTAGTCAGGGGTTGCTCTTTTGTGGTCTAGGGCCAACCTCTGGGTATGTCAGTTTTTTGGCCCCTCAGGAAGGGCTCCCCAATAGTCCATGGCCAGCCACTGCATTTGATTGCTCAGGGCTACCCAGTGGGAGCTACAAAACGATTGATAGGTAGTGCTTCCTGTGCTGGATCTACAGGTAATTGGAAGAGACAACACTGTAGGCCACAGTCTGGTTGCCCCCAGGCCTGAGACAGTTTAGCAGAAAGACCAGTGCTCCTCAAGTCCTGACACTGCCTGTCGGTTGTCGTATCTCTGCAACTGGAAGAGCCTTGGGGTGATATGCGCATTGGGTGTTGCATATACCCAGAGTCACTGGGGTATAGTTAGCAGATTTCTCCTGGCTACTGCAGTGTCAGTTTACATGCCAGCAATGTCTCTGTGGCTTTCTGTCAAAGTCTCAGATTGCAGTAAGGTCAGCTGCTGTCCACTTCAGGCCTACAAACACCCAAGATCTGTTCAAGAAATACTGAAGCTTGGGGGTAGGGGTTTGTGGCCCACTGCCCAAAGTTCTCCTGAGATACTTGGGTTTTACATGGGCCACATGAACTGAGTGTTATCGTTTGCTATCAAATTCATGTTCCAAGGGAAGCACAGGAAATGACTGGTTTTCCTGGGAACAGGCTTGCCACAGGTAATTTGTAGGTTGGGTGGGGCAGCATCTCAGTTAGACACAGGGCCATCAGCCCTATATAGCACCAGATTTGCTACCAGTCCTGGGTCTGCAGGTACCCACAAAGGTCACAGATCATTGTGAGATCAATTGCTTTCTAGGATAGGCCCAAAGACTCCCACAATCTGTCCAAGTGGTATTATATCTCATGCTGGCAGCACTGTTTCCCCTGAAATACATATGCTGCATTAGCCAAGGTCTATTGCCTTCATGGAATGTGCAACCCTGGAAAGGGGCAGGGTGGGGGAATTTGTGGGTTGGGTGGAGCAAGATATCAAGGGGACATGGGGTCATCAGGCCAATACAGCTTTGGTTTTGCTGTTAGTTCTTGGTCTGTGGGTTCTTGCAGAAGTCACAGACCACAATGAGACCAGCTGCCATCTGGAGTGGCCCACAGACCCCCATGATCTACCCAAGCTCATGTTGGCAGCAGTGATCCATCCACAACTATATTCCCTGAAATGCACACACCAAACCAACCCCACTTGCCTCCTTGGAATGTGCAGCCCCAGAAAGAGGCCTGGCAATTGCTGATGCTAGCAATTTGTGGGTTGAGTAGGGCAGAGTGTCAAGGAGACATGGAGTCAGTCATCAGGCCAATACTGCCTCAGATCTCCTGCATGTTCTGAGTTTGTGGGTTCCTGCAAAAGTCACAGATCATAGAGAAACCTGCTACCATCTGGTATGGGCCCATAAACGCACCCCCTCACAATCCACCTAAGCTCGTGTTGGTGGCAATGATTCACCTGAAACTATTTTCCCTGAAATGTGTGCACAGCACTGGCCGAGGTCCGATGCCTGCACTGAAAGTTCTCCCTCAAAAGGGGCAGGGCAGGGTAGGTTGCCCACCAGTGGGCCATCCCATTCAATCTGTGGGTTGGGTTTGGTGGGCTGATCTCTGCAGTCCAATGCAGCTTCAGAATTGGCTTTACAGGGGGAGAGTTCAGCACAGTCAAGCTTATGTTTGTCTGTAGGCTGCTACGTAGAGGGGCCCAACTAAGACACAAAAGTGGCTGCCCCTCCAGCCCTTGCTCCAGGGCCACACAATGCATCCTTTCCCTGTATGATTCTTGCACCTCCCAAGTCTCCATTCCTCTGCTGGCACCCAGGGTCTGTGTCTGTGGGTGAAAGAACCGGTGTGTGGGCTCTTTAAAGGAATGTTTGTGATTTCAGTCTCCTTTCATCTCACTCAAATGGGCAGAATCCCCACTCTGATTTTCAGATTTTTTGGGAACTCATCTCTCCTGGGCTGAGATCCTGAACTAGGGAGCCCCCGAACGGGGCTAGGACACTTCTCCTTCAAGGTGGCCTCTGCAACCACATTCTCCCTCCTGGTGCTCTATCGCCATATGCAAGTGCAGGTCCAGCCCTATTTGTGTCTTTGCCCCTCCTTCTGGTTTCGATGTGGCTCCTTCTTTATATCATCAGACATATGTGTTATGATCAGCTGGACTTCATGTAATTCCCTATGTATATTATTTTATAGTTTGGTTGTAATTTTAAGGTGGTTCTAAGAGGAGGTGAACTCCGCTTTTACCTGGTCCTCCATTTTGACTTAGGTTCTTCTCTTGCTGACATATTTGCTCATGCTTTCTCTGTATTGTACTATTTTGAGGTAGGACTTCAGAAATACTGTTCGATGTTAAGACAGCTCTGCAGAAACTCACTCTTCAAATGTTCATACTCATTTGAGCTATTCTATGGACATGTACATATATAGGCTTTGCTTTGACATATGGACAATTGTTCCCAGTAGATCTCTGATTTTTGCAGAGACTATTTTGCTTGAGTGCAGGTGCTAGACTGCAGCACAGTAACCCATTCTCAGAGGGTTCTCATTTTAACTTTAGGGAAAAAAATGTAGTCATATAGAAACCAATTTACATTGAGAGTCCAATATTAGTACTTTAAACAACAGCTCTCTTCTCATTAACAAATATTCTTTGCATAAGAATTCATTGTTGGTTTTTCTTATTTTTTTTTCTTTCAACAAAATAAGTAGAGAAAGATACCAAATCCAAATAACAAAAACAGTTTCTAGTATTCATGATCAACATAATTTAGGAGTACAGAGTTTTGCCATTAAACTTGTGCAATTACATTTTTTAACCACCAACAACTCCATAGCTCTTTCAGGACTAAAGAGTTACATCCTTAACCAGTAAACATACCCAACAGAGATATTCATGTGAATGATTTCATGACTAAGAGCTAACACTGGTAAATGAAGTTTTGGACAGTCAGAGTGAGACTGTCTCACTGAATATATGATGAGTATTAGAAAACTAGGAGCTTATATGAGAAGATTATCAGTAATGGATACAAGGAAACAAAAAGAAACGTTAGAGACTTAATCAACCAGGACCAAGCAGGAAACGACACACTCACCTTGGATAATTTGAGGAGAAATTAACTCAGGGATTATTTACAAAAGTGTGGGTAGATTTTAAGAAAAATAACAAGGAATTGTGAAGTATCCCAGGGATAACAATGGGTGCTTGAAGAGACAAAGGAGAGAATGATTATTAGAACTTGGAAAGGATAGTTATACAGAGATAGCCACATGACAGGAGCTGTGGCCTTTAGCAGAGGGTCATTGGCCAGCAGGGAGGGAAGCAAGGGAATACATATCCCAACCTCACTTTCATCTTTTTCTCTCTCCTGCCAGTGCCTCCCACTGGACAAACCCAACTAGAAGCTGAAGGCAAGGGCACTTGTTGATTTAAGTTTGCACAAATCAACCTCCAAGGGCAGTGAGCAAGAGGTAGGAGAGAGTAGAGTTTCCACTTTAAGGATTCTGGGAAAAAAGTTATTTCATGCCTACATGTATCTCAAAGTGGATATAATAATTAGAAATAAGTATATTGTGAAGAAGTAAATTAATTTGTTTTAATTAATTGACATAATTGGAAATTACCATAGAACAATTTAAGTTTAATTACAATTTCATGGCATAATTTGCCCTGTAAATGTGTTGTAGATTTGGGTAAATAAAGTGTGTGGTATAGTAGAGAACAAAAACTTAGTATCAGAAGATCTGGATTTTGGTTCTGGCTCTGCAAACTGGCATGTTTTATGACTTTGGGCAGTTACTTTACTCCTCCGAACTTAGTTTATATATGAGTAAAGTGGATAATAATGCATGCTCTATTTGTTCATACCTCAAAGGGTAGTTTACAGATCAGATGAAAACAGTTTATAAATCAAAATATATCCTCTAACAGAAGTATCTACTCTCCCAACACTACAAAGTGGAGTTTAAAAATATATACTGGGCTTGTAGAGAAATAAGCTGACTTTTGGAGATTATATAAATATATATAAATATATATATATATATATATATATATATATATATATATATATATATATATATATATATATCTTCTTCCACCCAGACAGGACTTGGCCAGCTTCTTACCAGACCTAATTAAGGTTTAAATGAGATTCAGGAAGATATAATAGCTTATTCTGATTGTTCTTTTTATATCAGACAGTCTCTAAATATTCATTGTGCTCGTGATTAAGCTGTAAATCAATAGAAAAAGCCAGTGGGCTTTTTTAAATTTTTTATTTTGCCCCATATATTTGGCTGTATCAGTCATCTTAACATCATATCAGTTTTTACTCTTTTCACATTTCCCTTTGTCTGAAGAGTTCCTAATCACATTTCAAGACCTGGAGTAAATATCTCCAACTCAGAAAAGCCCCTCCTTTCTCCCACCTAAGTAGATTTGTAATTCTTCTGTTTGGTACATACAGTGCTTAGAACATATCTCTAGTATCACAGGTATTACTGCATTGTATTAGAATTATTTGCTTCTATTTCTATATTTCCCAGTATATCCTGAGGGTCTTGAGTGTAAGGACTATGTCTTATCTTGGTTTTGATCTTCATTGATTAGCAAAGTTTTTGGCACTTTGTGTGAATTCCTTTAATTAGAGTTAAAGTTTAGTAGTAGGTGTAGATAGAATACAAAAAGAAATGCCAAAGCCTAGTTTAACAGAAGTGTCATTTCTAGCCCTCAAAGTGGTTCATCAGATTCAAACTGCTAATATTTAGGATAAGTTATTCTTTTCTTTCAGGACAGAGCTTCAGCAGAAGATACACATTGACTTAGATGAAAATCCTCAAAAAGGTTCCAAGCTGAGAGTGATCATAAATGCATATGTTGAGATAAAAGCTACCTGAAAAATGAACCTGAAAAATTTTACCAAATACTTTAAAGCTACACTAATTTAACAACTTTATTATTAGCTTTTTTTGTTAGTATTTGTTTTCCATTTGCTAATTCATTTTTGTTATCTATGAGTACTCACTAGCAGACATGTTATAGAAAGTGCCAGAGGTTTAAGAAAAAAAATATATTTCTGACCCACAGAAACTGTGAGATAATAAATGTTGTTTTTAAAGCCAAAAAACCCAAATTTCCAGAAGACATAATTTAAAACACACACACACACACACACACACACACACACACACACACACACATTTTATTTATTGATTTAATTCCACCATCTACATGCACAAAGACAATATTTTGTGAAATGTAGTTTGTTATTTGGCCTTTTTCATAGCGAGAATTTGTGAGATTTAAAGATAAAAGCAGTGACTCAAAGGATAACTGCTATGCCTCTTCAATAAGATAGATGGACTGATGGACAGCAGAGAACATTTCAGAACATTCTATTTGTGATTATCTGATCTTAGGGGTTGGGCTTAAGAACGGTGAAGCACATTTTAGACTTTGTATGTGAGTTTTCCTCTTTTTGTAATAACAGTAACAACAAAAGCCAAATAAAGGTCAAACCGATGTTCAAATTTTTTAGTATTTTTTTATGTCCTTTTAAAATACCTCAATGTTTGGGAGATAACTTTGTACTAGGCAGCATGACCCAGTCAGAGGAATGTTTTGAGTTTTAAAAAAATTTCTCCTTTAAGAAGATAATGTAACTGAACTTATTGCTAGATCTCTCTCTCCTTTGCCTATATTTTAGGAAGCAAGAAATTAATGAGCCATAAGCTCCTCTTTCCACTTCTAGAGTTCCAAACTTGGAGACAAAGTACCATTGGGAAGCTGCTTCTACTCTGATAGGCAGAAATTGTAAAAAGGATTACAAACATTCATGCATTTTAGAATAATATGCTGAGAGCCAAGTTTGGTAACCACTCATGCTTTCTGGGATGGGGAAAAAATAAGGGATGAGATTTATCAGGCTACTCTTATAAGCTCAACAGTGGTTCAGTAGGAGCCATTTACATTGTCCACCATGAGCAACATCAAACCCTAAGGTGGAGCATGCCCAACCCATGAAAGGTGGAAATAGGTAGTGGTTGGTCTCTTTTCTATCTTTCCATTTTAAAAATCAATTCTTTCAAAAAATAAGCTTTTTAAGTGCCCAATCTTGAAGGATGCTTAATTTCATTGAACCATGTGGCTGTGTTAGGGGGAAGTAAAATAGAAGATAAATTATTGAAAATACACACAGAAATTATTCTACAAGACACACATATTCTATTTAATTCACATGCTAACTTTTGGATATGAAGCTAGCAGACCTGATTTTCAAGGACCTAAATGCTTATAATAGGTCATCTGTTATAGCACCCTCTCAGCTAGGCCCTTTATATATGATCTTAATTTCTTCAAATGTCACCTCCTCTTTTCATAGCTAGTATAGTATAAGACTCCTGGACTAGAAAAGAGTTAAGCCTTTAATAACTCTGTAATAGTATAAGCAAGAGGCTAAAACTAAAGCAAGGGCTGATTTCCCTCTGTTCCATTTTCCTCCATGAAATTATGCACCAATTGAGGGCCAGGTATACAGTGCGAACATGAGGGTTATCTCACTGTTGAGTCTGGAATAGAAGGCACAAGCATTTTTAAGGAACCTGAGGTGACAGAGGAGGGCTCAGAGTGAAAAAAAATACTGGGTACTTAGTAGGGTGAGAAGTGTTTTTGAAATTTTCCACTTTTCTCCCAATAGGGAGGCCTTGGCAGAGGTTCCTAAAGAATACCTCTGCCCAAGGCCTCAGAATGAAGACCTAAGAAAGAGACCTAAGAATGAAGGCACGAGGTCTAGGAATGCAAATATGTGAGGACAGTGACTGGCTAATGGGATCTGAGTCCTTGACTGCAAGTCCCCTCAGAGACTATAGTTCTCTGATTATACACCAAATCTAGTGTGGGAGAGCAGCTTTTTCCCCCATGATGCCTGCCAAGTAAAATATTTGTGATTATCTAAGGTTGTGCCTGAAAAACACACAAAGGGTTTTTACTCATGCCTTTATTTCCTCGACCATTTCTCTTCCTATATAAGGATACCCAACTCTAAGATTAAATTTACCTTATTTACTTGAAGCCTTGTAGATCAGTCCAGTCCACATTCAATCTTATCTTCTTCTGAAGCCTCATACCACTTAGTTTGGATAATTCCTTTGAGAAGTACTGATAAGTACTATATTTATGACAGTTATAAATTATTTACATTTTATTTCTTACCTCCTCATTTCAAATGTCATTATCTTTAGGCAAAAGGTTATTTATACTTTGCACATGTCTATAATTTCTAGCAAAATTATATATGTAGAAAACATATAACACAATTGTGGGGGGAGCAGCCTGTAGTGTATGATTTCAAAGACACATGTCCTAAATTCTCCTCCAAATAATTCTTAAAGTAACTATTACTTTTAGAAAGTTAATATATCTACTACCTACTAGGGTATTACAGCATAAGTGAGTAGTTTTTCCATTATCCATTGACACTCATCTTAAGGAAAGATTTATTCTGTATGTTAGTAAGGAGTAAAAAGGAGAGTAGCATTTGTTGAATGGCCACTTTGTATCAGAAGCTATGCAGACACTTTTTAAGACTGATTCCTTACATTAATCCTGAAGCAGGCATTTTCTCCATTTTAAAGAATATGATATTGTGGTATAGGAAATGTTTTAACTTTCCCATGATCTGATAGTTCTTAAATGACAGAACTTGTATTAAGCCCAGGCCCATTTGAATATCAAGTCTATTATATTTTTCAAAAAGGCTTAAAGCATGAAACAATATGAATGCCAGAAAGAGGTGTCACAATGTGATAGGAGAGGATGGCTGTCAAATACCATCCTATAAAACTTTAACTCATACAAAATTAGGTTATTAAAGATTATTGAGTTGAAATAAATTAAAGAAGAGCTACATAAATGGAAAGACATCTTGTGTTCATGGATTGGAAGACTTAATATTGTTAAGATGGCAATAATCCCCAAATTAATCCACAGATGCAACACAACCCCTCTCAAAGTCCCAGCTGTTTTTTTTAAGAGATTAACAAGTTGACCTTAAAGTTCAGATGGAAATTTAAGGGACCCAGAATATGCAAAACAGTCTGGAAAAACTACAAAGCTATAGTAATCAAGATAGTATGGTACTGGCCTAAAGATAGACAGATCAGTGAATATAATTGAGAATTTAGAAGTAAACTCACATCTATGAGCAATTGATTTTTGACAGTGTTGCCAATATCATTTAATGGTAAAAGAGTAGTCTTCAACAAATGGTGCTAGGACAACTGGATATCCACATGCAAGAAAATGTAGTTCGACACCTACCTTACACCATATACAAAAATGAATTTAAAATGGATCAACAGCCTAAATGTAACAACTATAGGACTCTTAAAAGAAAACATATAAATAAATCATATGACCTTGGATCAGGCAACATTTTCTTAGACACGATACCAAAAACATAGGCAACAAATGAAAAAAAATAGATTGAACTTTGTCAAAAGTTTAAAAATTGTGTGTCAAAAAATATCGTCAAGAAAGAGAAAAAAATATGCCACATAATTAAATCAAATGTTTTCAAATTATACATGTGATCAGAGGCTTATTTTTATAATATATAAAGAACTCATAACAACAATACAATGACAACCCAATTAAAAATTGGTCAAAGAGTCTAATAGACATTTCTACAAAGAAGATATACAAATAGCCAATGAGCACATGTAAAGATGCTCAATATCATTACTCATCAGAGAAATACAAATTAAAACCATGAGATACCATTTTACACCAATTAGGATACCTACAATGAAGAAGATAACAGTAAGTGTTGGTGAGGATGGTGCAGTGGGGAAGCTGCTTTGGAAAAAGAGTCTGACAGTTCCTCAAAAGTTTAAACATACAGGTATTACGTGACCCAGAAATTCCACTTCTAGGTATACATCTAAGTAAAATGAAAAAAATACAGTCACACAAAAGCTTGCATATGTATGTTCATAGTAGTATTATTAAGAGCCTAAAAGTAGAAACAACCCAAATGTTCATCACATGACGAATGATTTAAAAAAACTTGGTATACCTATATAATTACATATTATTAGGTAATAAAATAGAATAATCTACTGATATATGCTTCAACATGGATGAACCTTTAAAACATTATGCTAATGAAATAAACCAGATACAAAAGGCCACATATTGTATGATTTCACTTGTATGAAATGTCCAGAATAGGCAAATTTATAGAGACAAGGTAGAATAGTGATTTCTAGGGGCTGGGGATGGGGAAGAGAGAACGGGGATTGACAGCTTAATGAGTACAGGGTTTCTCTTTAGGTTGAAGAAAATATTCTAAGATTGGATAATAATGATAGTTTCACAACACTGTAAATTTACTAAAATCCATTGAATTTTCTATATTGGTGATTTTTTGCAATATGTGAATTATACTTTAATAAAACTATTAAAATTGTTATTTTCATTAATCTTGCTTCTATAAAGTGATAGCAATTTCCTAGTCAGGTTTTATTTTTCACTGTTCAGTTTTTGCCTTTTTCCCCTAATTCTGCCCAAACTCATTTGTACATTTAATAGTTCCATATTTGCTTCTGGTTCTTAATGCAGCCTGAGATGAAAGAGGTCAGTTTCTCCAATTACTCTGGTTCTGTGGGAAGGTTTGGGTCACTGATTGATAGGCATCTGTGTGCCTATCTAAATGAGCTTAGTCATTCCCATTTCCATTACACATAGATGGCATGGTTTTAAAAGACAGGATAAAGTCCTAGCTACCACACTTTTAATCTAAATAAGATAGCTACAATTCTTTAAGTTAAGTGACACAGCTAGATTTTCTACTTACTGAAAGTTACTTGAGTATATTACTTATACTGCAATGAGAAAGAACATTTTATCATTTTGGCAAATATTTTGTATAATAAGTGTGTTCCTTTTCTCCTGCAATGCAATGAAAATGCACAGTACCGAATTGTAATTCTCTACTATTTTGTAAAAGTCCCATGTATGTAGTGAAATATAATTATTTATACTGACTAGCAATCAACAAAAGAATTTACAAATTCACATACTTAAAACTCAAAAATAACTATAACTTTTCTCTGTCTAGGTATTTACCTAATGTAATAAGATTAGAATGGATATATTTTTTTAAAAAGAGAGCATTTACAAAAAATAAGCAGAGGACCTGAACAGACATGTCTCCTTAGAAGGCATACAAATGGCCGACAAATATATGAAAAGATGCTCAACATTACTAGCTAGTAGGTAAATGAGAATCAAAACCATGATGAGATACCATCTCATACCTTTTAGAATAGCTATAATCAACAGGACAGGTAATAACAAATGCTGGAGAGGATGCAGAGAAAAAGGAACCCTCATACACTGCTGGTGGGACTACAAATTTGTACAGCCACTATGGAAAACAGTGTGGAGATTCCTCAAAAATCTAAAAATTAATCTACCATGTGATCCAGTAATCCCTCTACTGGGTATTTACCCCAAAGATTTGAAAACCCATATCTGAAAAGATATTTGCGCACAGATGTTCATAGCAGCATTATTCACAGTGACCAGGACATGGAAGCGACCAAAGTGTCCTATGATAGATGACTGGCTAAAGAAGTAGGAGTACATATATACAATGGAATGTTACTAAAAAGAGATGAAATACTGCCATTTGCAACAACATTGATGGACCTTGAGATAATCATGCTAAGCAAAATAAGCCAGACATAAAAAGTTGAAAATCACATGATATTATTTATATGTGGGATATAAATCTAAAAGCAACAAATGAACAGGACAAACAAACAGAGACTCATGGACATAGACTATACACTAGTGATTATTAATGGGGAGCGGGGAGGTAGACGGGGTAAAAAGGGTCAAATATAGGAGGATTGAGGGAGGGTGAAATGGGCAAAGGAGACCAAATGTATGGTAGCTGAAGGAAACTGGACTTTGGGTGGTAAAGACACAATAGAATATACAGATGCCAAATTATAATGTTCACCTGAAAATTATATAATTGTATTAACCAATGTTAGTTCAGTAACCTTAATTTTAAAAAAAAGAGGATTTAACACTTAAAATAATACTTTAAATTTGTATTATCTGGGTATTATTACTTCTTATTTTACAGATGAAGAAATGAACATACAGAAAGACAAAGAGATTTGTTGAAGTTCATATATGACAGATACAGATTCTGATTCTAGGTCTTCCTGATTCCAATATCTCTCTTTTTATTCACTGCAATAGGGCTACAGTTAAGCCTTCCAATTAAATGAAGTTAATTTCATAATCAGAAAGCTAACCAAATATTTTTTATTTATAAGTTACAGTATACCTGTATAAAAGAAGGACTAAAACATTTTGTTTTGTTTTGTTTTATTTTGTCACTGGGTTTGAAAGGACAGTGAAAGAGGAAAACTTTTCATAACCTGGGGAAAAAATACCATGAATTTCAGATAAAATCCAAATGTTATCACCATAGTAATCTTCAAAGGCTCAGTTTGCTGACTCTCGCTACTACTTCACTTGCCCATACTATGTGTACATGTTGGAGGGTTTCCAATTATCTCTGCTCCTGTTCAAAAGAGGTCTTTGCTGTATTTTATACAATTATGATTTACTACCAACTTATGCTTACCCTTCTCCCTTCATTTTGTTGTTTCTTTGTTTACTGATCAATTATGAATTTTTTATTTATGTTTGTATTCTTTAATAGAATCAGTTTCAAATAAGAAAGGGATTAAAAAGGTTCAAGGGAATAGAGCAGTAGCATTATATTGATGACTACTTTTTAATCAAATCAATGAGGCTCAATTGGACATTTTAACACTTTAATGAAAGCAAAAGTAGAAACTAAATGTCTTTAGTGAATATTTCTGCTGTGTCCAACCAAGTCTTAAAACAACATATATTAAATCATGGTATCCAAGAAGAACATTTCCAGAGACATACTACCTATTGGGGATACTATTATATACCACTGATAATATGAATTAACTTAAACAAGAAACACCCAAAAGTTAAAGCCCAAACCATATGCCCTTCCCTTTCTCCAACTTGTGTACTGTCAGAGAGCCAGTTGTTTTCTCTCTCTCTCTCTCTCTCTCTCTCTCTCTCTCTCTCTCTCTCTCTCCCCCCCCCTCTAATGGTCAGGTACCATAGTTCAAGCACCTGCATTATGCAGGAGAAGAGCCAGAGTAAACTTTATGCATGGAATGGGACTCTGGTGTTGACTACATTTTTTTTGCTTTCAATGAGAATTCACTAGCAACAGACAACACCATTCTTGGTATGACCAATTTCCATATGATTTTATGCTGTGGGGGATTGGGGTTTATTCATTCACTCAACATTTATTATGTGCCTATATTTATTATGTTCCTGGTACTTAAGAAAGTACTGAGGATATAATTATGAATAAGGCACTGTTTATAACCTCATGGAGTTTTTTTTTTTGGTGAATAACATAACTTCCATTTATTTACTATCCACTTTTATGCCAAAATTTTTGTTAGTCATTTTAAATATATCATTTCATTAAATCCTTACAACACTAAAAGGAAGATTTTATTCCTTGCTCATTAAAAAAATAAACTAAATGAACTGAGGTACAGAGAGATTAAATTAATAAATGGGAGAGATATGATGTTAACCTAAGTAGTTTGGCTCCATAAATCACAAAATTTTACACAGAATCAATCTTAAGACAAAAGACCATACTGAAACCTATATCTAAAAAGTCTGCTTTGATCTTATTATTAAGCAGTCACCCATAGCATGTCTGTCCACAGCATATATACTAATTTTGTTGTTTGCATTGAAATTTAACAATCACAATAGAGAAGTCATTTATTTTCTTTCTTTTCTTGTTACTCCATGTCTTAAAAATCAAGAAACAGTTAATTTTTCTTTCTCTGATGCTAAATATTTGCTACTGATCTAATGCAATTATTTTGTTTAATGCATTAAGAATCTGGATGCTCTAAGGTAAAAATCCAGAGAGATAACAGAAACAAATAGATTATAACTGAGAATATAGTCCTCAAGCATTTGGATATTCTGCATTTATTTCCTCTTCATTTTTTAAAACTCACCTTTGGCTCTTCTAAAACTCAATTTTTCCATCTCCTATAAAATGAAGTTTTTATAGATGAATCTCAATTGTACTAAATATAGAACAATGAAAGGTCCATCATTTATACTTCATCAATTAGCAGTTATTTTTAATATTGGTTACTTATTTGTTTTTCAGTATGCCTCCCATTTACCTTCACATTAATGAGCTGAGACATTACCATGTGAGTTTTTCATTTACTAGTTGATTTTGAACAATATGCAGGAAAAAAGGAAAGCAGGAGTTTTAACAAGCTCTTTTCTCTCTTCATGAACCTGATTAAACTGCTGATGTTGGAATAAAAGTACAGGAGAAAGTCTTCAGGAATCCCAGGTGGCAGTTAAACAAGATCATCGCTTATTTTTTCATAAGAATGTTCTGACACTTCCTATTCCAGCACATGAAAGAACTTCTTTGGCTTTCTTCTCTTTGGTCGGGTCGAGGAGTTTTATGACTCTATAGCATCCACACTTCAACTTTTTTTCACCAGGCTTACACCTTCTTTCCTGGCCTATTTTTCCACTTTTATAGGTCAGCACTTAACCCATCAAATAGAACTATTCCAACCCTTAGCGCTCAATAAAGAGGAACTAGGTGTTTTATGTGCTTTCTCTCGATCCCTTCTATTGCACCATAAATTTTCAGAAGCCAACTATAGTATCTTCAATTGTGGATTAATCATAAAAAGTAGTGTATATTGAATGAATGGCTTTATTATTTTTCCTACAAAGGGAAAAGAGCAATAAAATTGTATTTCATTTTTCCTACAATGTGATTGCATATTTATAAGTTTTGATCAAAACACCTACTCAAAACTTAATTAAATTATATTTGTGTCTATAATGTTATATCTTAAAAGTTTATATTGTGTTATTCAACATAGCAAGAATTAACAGGACTGACTTTGTAGATGCTAAACAAATACCCAGCAAGATTTTTGAAAGACATGCAGTTTGAGCATGAGCTGATGAAAAAATAAGATGTCAAGTAATAATCAAATTAATGGGTCATTTATAACAGATCAGTGAGAAGGTTATCGGCACATACTTATTTGTCAGTTTCCAGATATTATACTAAATATTCTGACAACTTTGGCATTGTGTTAATAAACTATTTACTTGTCTGCTTCCCTCAGACAGTAATTTTCTTGAAAGTCTTTAATCTCTGCATTTAATCTCTGTATCCACCGTACACAGCATAGTGTATTACACAGTATGTGTATTACATAGTGGGGTTTCAATAAATATTAATTGTTTGGAAAACTAGAAAGCTCATTAATGCAAAGGGAAATGGGAGGCATAATGACTAACAAGTAACCAATCTTAAAAGTAACCAACAATTTATGAAGTATTAGACAACAACACAAATTATGAACCTTTCATGGTGCTATATTTAGTATAACTAACACTGTTTCCTTACCATCAACTTACTAATGTGGCCTTGTAAATGTAATTTTATAAAGTGATAATAAGTATATTAAAAATAGAGCACTTAAAGATTCAGAATTATACTCCATGTATACGGCCAGAAGCAGGCAACCACCAGGAGGAAAAAAATTGACTGAAAAATAATATGGTTTGAAACCATGACTGAATAGCTGGTACCACATTAGCCTCCCCAACCATAAGCAACCATAACACTGTATAAAATATATAAAGCAACAGTTTTCAGACATTGGACTACAGACAGCTCTCTGCCCAATGACAATTTCCCAAACATGGTGAGGAGGACTGGAATCCAAGTAAAGTATAGTGGTCTTATTGAACTGAGAAGGAAGAAACGAGAGTTCAATTAAGCTGAAAAAGCTGGAATCTGCAGGGCAAGGCATTGAAGAGAAAGGAGCTGCATAGAGAGAGGGCACCCAGCAATCTGAATAATGAATATAGCATTAGTTTTTTACTAATTATACTGACCTGTGAAGGTGCTGGGTAAAAAGTGTGTGATATGCACTAAAGAGGAACTGCTAGGAGGTTGAGAAGAGAACAGAAATACTAGAGCTCAAATAGTGCTGGGAAACATTAGAAGTCTGACCAAGACGGAATATAAAATTCTCATTAACACTTCAAAATCCTGAGCTGAGACACCAGAATGGTGATGCCTTAAGATTAATAACTACACTATGGCTAACTCTAGATCTACCCTAACAAAGACTAAAACCAAACTCTGATAAAAATTTAAAGGAGATACAAAGTTTGGAAGTTGAGTTCCACCAAGTAAGAGGAGCTTGAGAAATATTATGAAATTTCCATAGATCTGACCTCCTGAAGTATAAACTTAAGCTAACACAAGTTTAAGATGACAGTAATTAAAAAGAAATCAACACTCTTCAGTTGAAGATAAAAGAATCTAATGTATTTCCAATGTGTCATCACCAATATTCAGAACAGAATTAAGAAAAAATGAGTAGACATACAAAGGAATAGGAGATGTGACTCATGGTGAAGGAAAAACAAAGTCTATAGAAACTGACCAAACTTTGCATTGAATAGATAAAGTCTTTAAAGTAGCTATTATAAAAATTTTCAAAGAAGTGAAAGATGTGTTCATAGAATTAAGGGAAAGCATAACTTTAATGACTGAGGAGACTAGGAGTCATAGTAGATGAAGTATGAAAATGGAATTTCTATATGTGAAAAGTACAATAACTGAAAAGAATAATTCATGAAATGGGCTTAATATCAGGTTGCAGATTGAAGATGGCAGAATAATGAGTCAGTGATATTGAAGACAAAATAGGTGTTACCGAAGCTGAAAGATGGAGGAAAAAAATTGACAAAAGTAAGAACCTCACTGCCTCGTGGAATAATATTGAGAGTTGCTCCATACTTGTAATTGGAACCTCAGAAATAGAATACAATTGAGCAGAAAAAAAAGTAATGGTTAAACATTTCCTAAATAAGATAGAAAATATTGACTTATGGATTCAAATAGTTTTAAAAACCCTAAGCAAAGTCAGTAAAAATAAGTCAAAATTAGTCACATTATAATCAAATTACTGAACCAAAAAGAGAGAAAATCTTGAAGGCAGCTACAAAATGGAATGCCATTACATACAAGAAACAATGGTAAGAATGATTACTGACTTCCCATTAGAAACAGTGTAGACCAGAAGATTGTGAAATAGCATCATTAAAGTACTTAAAAGGAAAAAAAAACCTGTCAACCTGTCTATATCCAACAAAAATATTCTTCAAAAATGAAGGGAAAATAAAGACATTCAGATAAATAAAAACTGATATAATTTGTTGTTAGCTGTCTTGTTATACAAAACATACTAAAAAATTCTCATCATGCTAAATAAAAATGATACCAGATGAAAAACAGTATCTAAAAAAGTCAGAAATTACAAATAAGTAGTGAATATAAAATACTAGTTTTTATTTTTCTTCTCGTATGTAATTAAAAGACAAGTGACTGATTAAAGTAAAAGTAATAACATCATAAGATGAAGTTTATAAGGTATGTAGAAGTAATAAATATCCCACCAATAGCCCATATGATAAGAAGCAAGTAAATGGGATTAAATCATTGTGAGATTATTATATTTAGGAAGTGAGAAAAGGGAAAAAAAGGAAGGGGAAGATGTTAAGTAAGAAGTGTGGAGTAGGAATATAAAGGGTCAGGTGTCAAAGGTCAGCTCTCTCAAACTATTACAATAGCCTCACAACTGTATCCATTCTTTAACCACACCCATTCTTTGTATCTGCCTTCCACATTCCTGCCAGAAGAACCAGTTTCTTAAGCATGTGATAAATGCAGTTGCAGAGGACTTCGTGTTCATAAATGATCTGAGGTTGCTTTCTTAAATTTAAAAAAATGATTTTATCTTCAAAATTGTGTTTTGTAAGTTGCATCAGTTGGGACAATGGACCATACACTGAAGGCTTGGAGTTGGCTCATGCTAGGTCTCACTTCTTACCAAGACAGGTTCTTGGCCATCTGTTCCTCCACTCCCTAGTACTCTGGACCCTGTCTATCTCTGCTATCTACCTGGGCTCTGCTGTTCTCTGCTCTGAGTAGGGACCTGGACAAAGGTATGGAGAGAGTTTGAGTTGGCTATGCATGACCCACAGCATATCAGGGTGAGTGGTGGGAGAGGCAATCTTGCAGGAGGCAGGCTGGAGCGAGTGCATAACCATGCCCCACAGCATGGGGCAAGGCTTCTGGACACCTCTGAGGGTATGCACTCACATTGCTAGTATTCCAGTGCCCAGGAACACTCCTTCAGCTATTTCTAGGCCTGGGAGTATTCTCTTTCTCCTTCCAGTCTTCCTGAATCTGGCTTGCAATTTTCTCTTTTGCCAGCTCTAGAAACCTTCCAGGGATGAGCCAGGAAGCACTAATTGTGTAATGTCAGCCATTTTACATGCAAGTTAAAATCTCTGAAGTTTGCATTTAAAACTGGCATTATACTTAAACATAAATTGTAAAATTCATGAAAATAATTTAAAATTTTAATTTTTCTTTACTTAGAATGACACTCAATAGCAAGTATAAAATACCATAACAAATGGAGAGGCTGCAGAAAATATCTTTATATGTACCATTAATGGCACATTTTCTTTTATTTTGAACAATGGGCCCCATAATTTATGTTTCTGGCTCAGCCTGACATACTTTTTTAAAAACAAAAATAAATAGATCATGCCTCTCCTCTGGTCAAGCATCTCCTACAGCTCTGCATCATCTATAGGATAGGTGCAAAAATCCTTAGGTTGAACTTTCACTTTTACAAATGTTATTACACTATTCAAGAAAAAATAATCTATACAGTATTACCTGAACTGATGTTGTGCTTTCCTTTTCCCATGACCTCTCATTCCTGTTTTCTTCTCAAGTCTAAGTATTAAGATTCTAATAACCTACTGAGGTTACACAAATTTAGCCTTTTCTCATTATCTCTGGATGAAAGTGACCTCTTCATCTTCTAGACATTCATAGAAGTTCTATGAATCAACTCTTTAACCAGAAAGGACTTTAAAGATCATCTGGTCTAATGGCTCTTAAAATTGGTCACACAATAGAATGACAGAGGTAAATTTCAAAATACCAATGCCTAGGATCTATCTCTGAACAATTAAACAGAATCTCTAGGACAGAGGCATTGGTATTTAAAAATATCTTAGAGATGATTCTAATGTGTAACCAGAGTTGAGAACCAACTCCTTCTTTTACCAATAAATTATTAACAACTAGAGAGTTATAGTGACTTGTTTGCTATCAAGTAGCTATTTGGGGAAAAACCTAGGGCTTAAGATTACTCCACTTCATTATATATTGTCCATTTCATATGATCACCTATTATTTGCAATGTGATATTGTTAATCATGATCCCCTCATCTACACATAATTTGTTCCCAAACTAGGTTGAGAGTAACATGAAGAAACACAACTATGTTTCTGTTCATCATATTCCCTTCATTGTCTGTAATGTAAGTATTTAGAATGTATTTGCAGATTGGACTTTCTTTTTACTCATTTTCTTTTAGCCGAACATTTCTGACATTGGACAACAACCATCTGGTTTCTCAGAACTCAGAGGATTCTGGTGATCTTAATACTCTTATAGTTTAATCAATTAGTAAAAATGGAGAAAGATGGAATTCTGGTGAATGTTTTACTGTTTGATTTAGGCAACAGATAACTACTATCCAAAGCTATAACTGACTTCTTTTAATCTTTCAATCTGTGTGTGTGTGTGTGTGTGTGTTTTTATAGATTTAAGTGTTATATTTAATTTCCTTTCCTAGAGGAATGGAGATAGGCTACTGAGATTTTCATTTCCTTTATCATATGAAAATTCTTTCTGCACAGTGATTTTTTAGTTCATTCTACAATGAAGAGGCTTATTGTAGTTTTTAAATATGAAAACGAAAAACTAAGCATTGAGCAATAGGTTTTTGGTGTATTAATGAATCATGAAAGAATTTTGGCTAACCAAAGAATTTAAACATAACTCAGATATACAGGAAGAAATTCCAAATGTCAACTAGCTCATTATAAGCATTGAAAACATATGTCCTTATGCTCAGACATAGATGTCTTTGATGTATTTTCAATTTTGAGCTTTTGGCTTTTTTAATATTTCATTAACTAGAATTACAAATTTAACAAAGCTAGTCCTTGAACAATTTGGTGCTCTGTGACTATAACAAAATTCAGCAATCAACAACTCAACCACAATGATGAGGATAAGAGGAAACTTATAAACAAGTGATAATCCCATCACCTTTACCAAAAAGCACTTAGTATTTAGTGTAAACATAAGAAATGACAAGATTGTTTTCTTCCAAGATCAGTATTAAAGGACTAATTGCTGTACTGCTAAAAGACCTAATCATATCTGTCATTTATGTGCATTTTTTTCCTGGTGAAATTTTTATTATATAAATAGTTTTGTCCAATCACTCCCTATCAACCAATCAACCAACCAACCAACCAACCAACAAACAAACAAACAAACAAAAACTCCAGCATATGCTATATACTCTCATTCTGGGCTTTAATAATCTAAGCAAAATAAAGCTATGTAGGTAAGACTAATAAGCAAAACATGCGTTAAAGCAGCAGCCACAGTATTTTTGGCACCAGGGACTGGTGCTCCTGTGAGAATCTAATGCCTATTTGATCTGAGGTGGAGCTGAGGTGGTGATGCTAGTGCTGAGTAGTGGCTGCAAATACAGATGAAGCTCCGCTTACTTGCCTGCCGTTCACCTCCTGCTGTGCAGCCCAGTTTCTAGCAGACCATGAACCAGTATTGGTCCACGGACCAGAGATTGGATACCCCTGATAAAGTATGTTCATGATTCAAGAAATGACACTTCATATATAACCACATTTAAGAACCCTTCCTGATTTCCCCAGTCAGACAAAACTCCCTTGGTACTTCTATGACATGTATTGTGCTTCTATTATGGCATTTCACAACTAGCCCAAATGTTGGACTTATATGTATGTCTTACCTCAACAAGTAGACTATCGGCAGATTCTATGTCTAAATCATTTGCGGATCCCCCAAACACCTTAATATATCACCTTTCAACAAATGTATCATATGACTGTATTTTGAAGTTTATCACACGTTAGTAGTCAAGATAATACAAATTAAAGCAACCATGAGATACTATTATTTTATTTTTTCTTTTTTCAGCTTTATTGAAATATAATAGACAATTCATTGCTTGTATTTACATTGTACATTTCAATGCTTTTCCAATTATATTTGGCATACAATAATATACCAACTTCAGTTGTACAGCATAATGATTAGTGATCTATGTAACTCAAAAAGTGATCACTCCATTAAATCTAGTATCCCCTCTTCCCCTTTACATATTTTTACAATGGTTTTGACTATTTTCTTTATGCTACACTTTATATCTCCATATCTATTTTGTAACTATCCATGTGTACTTCTTAATCCCTTTGCTCTTTTTCATTGTTCCCCCAACCCCTTCCCATCTAGTATCCCTCAAAATAATTTCTATATCTATGAATATATTTCCATTTGATTGTCATTGTTGTTTATTTTGTTCTTTAGATTCCACATGTATGTGAAATTATGTTATTTGATTTGTCTAGCTGACTTATTTCATTTAGTGCAATACCTTCTAGGTCTATCAAGGCAATATTTTTTTCTATCTCCTCCCTTTTAGTCTGTGTGTGTCTTAATATCTGAACTGAGTGTCTTGTATGCAGGATATGTAGGAGTCTTGTTTTCTTATCTATTCAGCCACTCTATCTTCTGGATGGAGCATTTAATTATTTTTTTTATTTCAGATACTTATTGATAAGAATGTAGTTATTACCGTTCTTTATTACTGTTTATGATATGTATTTTTTTCTTCTTAAAGAAATCCCTCAAAAGGAGGAAAAAAATAGTGTACACGATAGAGGCTTTGTTCTATGACCAAATCAAAGTTGTGATGGAAACATGAAGCAAACAGTAAGCAGGTCACCTGAGGTCTAGATGAACAAAAGCCCTACTACTAGGGAGAGAAATAGGAAATCACCCTGAAATGAGAGGAGGTAAGAATGGGAAAAGATTCAAAGCTGCCTGGTCCTCAGCCACTGAGTGGGACAGAGGCTGTGGCAGCAGCAGCTGGCCGCTGCAGATGCCTCTTAAAGGGGCCGTGTCCATGAGCGGACTTTCATAGTGTCAGATCCGCTCACTCTGAGTGCCAGTGCCCCGTCAGCTGCTTGAGGAACACGAGGAACTTACAGGGGAACACTGAGTTGTCAGAGAGAGGGCCAGAGATGAGGTTTTCTCCTGGAAAGAAATACTGACAGTATCTATTGTTCCTCTGTTGAGCCCTCCCCACTCCCAGTGTGTGGACTCAGTGCCGCCATAGCAGAGACATCATCAAATAAGATAACAGATGTTGCTCTGCCCAGAGGATTCCCTGAAGCTGCGTCTCCCTCAACTCGCGGCCCCACCCAGGCCACATCCAGGTGTGTCTTTGCTTAGTCAGGTGCCCCTTGCTGAGCAGCGTAGACTCACAGTGGTGGCAGCTGGCCTTGGTTTCTGGTGTGGCCTCTTGAGGCAACTATAAGCACAGCATCTGTGCATTGCTTGCTGAATCTTAACAGGGGCTTCTTTAAGAAGAAAAAACATGTATCAAGAACATGAATAAAAATGGTAATAACTATATTCTTTTCAACAAGTTCCTCAAATGGAAAAGAATTAAGTGCTCCCACCAAAAGACAGAGTGGCTAAATGGATAAGAAAACAAGACCCCTACAAATGCTGCCTGCAAGAGACTCACTTTACACTAAAAGACACACACAGACTAAAAGGAAAGGGATAGAAAAGATATTGCCTTTATAGACCTAGAGGGAATTCCCTGAATGAAATAAATCAGAGAAAAATAAATAGCACATGATTCCATGTACATGTGAAACCTAAAAAAAAAGAACAAAATAAACAACAACAAAATATGCAAATAAATTCATAGATAGAATATTTTAAAGCCTACTAGGTAGAAAGGGGGTTAGAGGGATGAAGAAAAAAGTCAAAAGGAATAAGAAGTACAAATGGATAGTTACAAAGTAGACATGGCGATATAAAGTGTAGCATAGGGAAATTGTTAATAATGTAATAAATATGTAAGGGGTAAGAGGGGTACTAGATTTAGCAAGGTGACCACTTTGTGAGTTATATAGCTCTATAATCACTATGCTGTCCAACAAACTAATATATTATTGTATGCCAACTGTAATTGAAAAAAAATTTATTGAAATGTACAATTTAAATACAAGCAACTAATTGTCCATTATATTTCAATAAAGCCGGAAACTAATAAATAAAAAAAAAAAAAAACGCTGTCCAACATTTTTTGTAATAATGGCTTGGTGATGATAAACTTCTTTAGTTTTTTTTTTCTGAGAAATTTTTTATCTATCCTTAGACTTAAATTATAGCTTTGCTGGATAAAATATTCTTGGTTGTAGATTCTGGGTTTTCATCACATTGAATATTTTGTGACAAGCCCTTTTGTCCTGAATGGTTTCTTTTTAAAAATCAGCTGTCACTCTTATGGGAGCTCCATTGTAGGTAAGTAACTGCTTTTCTCTTGCTGCTTTTAAGAGTCTCTCTTTGTCTTTAACCTTTGGCATTTTAATTATGATGTGTCTAGGTGTGGGCCTCTTTTGGTTCCTCTTCCTTGGGACTCTGAGCTTCCTGGGGTTGTATGTGTATTCCCTTTACCAGGAGAAGGAAGTTTTCCATCATTATTTCTTCATATAGCTCTTCAACATTTTTTTTCCTTCCAGTACTCCTATAACACAAATATTTTTACAATTAATTGTGTCCCATAGGCTCCTTAAATTATTATTAGAGTCATGGCTACTTTTTTTCTTCCCATTCTGATAGTGTCCTTGGCTTCCTCATCCTTTGTATTGGTGGTTAGATCCTCTTCATTGTTCATTCTGTTTATGCTATTTAATATACTCTTCATCTCAGATAATGTGTTCTTCATTTCTGACTGGATCCCTTTTATAATTTCCATTTCCATTTTAATGTTTTTAATCTCTTTGTTGAAGTTCTCACTGAATTCATCTACACTTCCCTTAATTTCATTGAGCATCTTTATAACCAGTGTTTTAAACTCTGCATTTGTGAGTTTGCTTGACTCCAATATTCCTGGATCTTTGTTCTGTTCTCTCATATGGTTTCTGCTTCTTTGTCTTCCCATTTTGGCTGCCTTTCTATGTTTGTTTCTATGTATGAAGCAAATTTCCTAAGTTTCTCAGTCTTATTAGTGTGGCTTTGTGTAATAGGTGTCCAGTGGCACAGTTCTGAGAGGGTTTCAGCTGCGGGCCAAATTTAGCCCCAGCCTGTGCCCCTCTAGGGCCACCTGTTAAGATTCAGCAAGAAATCCACAGATGCTGTGCTTGTAGTTGCCTCAAGAGGCCATGCCAGAAACTGCAATCAGCTACCACCAGTGTGAGTCTTGGAGTTGGCTCAGCAAGGAGCACTGAACTCACTGAGGATAAAAATAGATGTAGCTTTCATGAGACCACAAGTTGGGGAGGCAGAGTTTTAGGGAATCCTCTGGGCAGAACAACCTCTGTTATCATCCAGTTTGATGATGTCTTAGCTATGACAGTACTGTGTCTGCATACTGGGAATGGGGAGGGCTCAACAGAGGAACCATAGGCACCACCAGCACTTCTGCCTGGGAGAGAGCCTCACCTCTGGCCCTACCTCTGACAACTTAGTGTTCCCTTGTAAGTCCTTGGTGCTCCCGAGCAGCTGACCCCGTGCTCGTGCTCAAAGTGAGCAAGTCCATCCCTGCAAAAAATCCACTCGAGGACATGGCTCCTTTAGGAGGTATCTACAGCTGCCAGCTCCTGCTGCCATAGCCTCTGTTCCACTCAGCCACTTGGGACCAGGCAGCCTCACGTCCTCAACTCATCCTACCTTCTACTCTTGCAGGGTGATTTCTTCTCTCTCTAGTTGTAGTGCCTCTGTTCATTTAGATCTCAGGTGATTTTGCTTGCTGTTTGCTCCTTGTTTCTGTCAAAACTTTGATTTGATCACAAGAGATATGAACAAAGCCTCTATCATCTATGCCATTTTTTCTGCTCTTTACTTTCTTTTTTAATTAAAATTATTGGAGTCACATTGGTTAATGAAGTTAAATAGGTTTTAAATGTACAATTCAATAATACCTCACATGTATATTACATTGTGTGTTCATTCAAAGTTAAATTTCCTTCCGCCACCTATATTTGACCCCATTTACTCCTATCTACCTTTCCTCTCCCCAGTTTCCCTCTGCTAACCATGAATACACTGTCCATGTCCATGAGTCTCTATTCATTTTTGCATGTTTGTTTGTAGATTTCAGTTTTATATCTCACACATGATTGAAATCATATGGTTTTCATCCTTTTCTGTCTGACTTATTTTGTTTATCATGATACTCTTAAAATCCATCCATGTTGTCATAAATGGTGGTACTTCATCTTTTCTTGTGGCTGAGTAATATTCCTTTGTATATATGTACCTCATCATCTTTATCCAGTCATCTATTAATGGACACTTTGGTTGATTCCATGTCTTGGCCACTGTGAACAATGCACTATTTTTAATCCATTTGATTGTCAAGAGAATATTGTAATGATAACATTATTTCCTAGTGAGGATGCAGGAAAAAGAACACTAATAAATTGCTGTTCATATATAAATTACTAATCTTTCGGGAAACAATTTTGACATACTTAATAAAATAAAATTTCACACTACTTTAGCTTGATGACTCCATTTCAGAAAAGCTATCTTATAGAAATAAAACAACCATATTTATATAAATATTATTTATATAAATTTATATAAATTATTTATATAAATATTATTATAGAATAGTATGTAGTGTCAAAAAAACCTGGTGTGATATATTGTAAAAGTGAATAAATTCTTCCATTAAGAGGTGGATTCTATTTCTTTATCCCTTTAATCTGGTTTGGTCATGAGACTTATTTAACCCATAGGACCATTAGCCCATATGATCCAAAAAGAGACTTCAAAAGTGCCTATACATTGGAGTTTGATCGTTTGCTTTCTTTGTAAGCTTAAGATCATCACATGAATTAACCTAGCTGGAATAGTGGAGAGACACGTGTGTACCTGTCAGTCCTATCACTATGGCCAATAGTGCTATAATTGAGGTCATCCTAGACATCAAAGCTTCTGTTAATTTTTTAGAATATCATAGAAACAAGAGTGATGAGAAAACTTTACCCAGATGAGAAACACTTCCCAGCCAACCTATAGAGTCATAGGAATTAATAAATAATTGCTGTTTAAGCCACTAAATTTGGGAGTGGTTGGTTATATGGCAAAAGCTAACTGATACAGTGTTTTTTTAAAGCTAACTAATATAACTGGAAACAACATGATTGCCCCTCAATAGGGGGAATACTTGAATAAATAGTGGCATGTTATGAGAAACTATGCAGCTATTAAGAAGAGTAAGTTAAGCTAGCCAATGAATCTGCTTAATTGAATGTGTTTCTGCAGAAATATAGAGAAAGCTGGCAATAGTAAAGCCATGTTATGAGCTTTAAAGACATTGATGTCATTAAGGTCCCTGAAAATGGCTACGAGAAAAAAAAAGAGTAAGTTAGATACATTTATTGATTATCTTTTGTTTTCACTTCTCTAACTAGATTATATGAGTTCTTGGAGAAAAAAAAAACTTGTCTCTACGTTTGTTGATTTCTCCACAACACAGTGGGAGCTCAAATATTAGTTGAGCTATTTGTTGAATATTGATTGCCTTACAGTTTTTTTAAAAGTGAAACAAGTAGCCTTTAGTTAGAAGAATTGTTCTACTAGTATAGTCTCGAGAATATACAATCTGGTAGAATTAACTTGGTATGTCTACCTATTAAAATTGTGCCAATATAATGAACAAACATTTGATCCACCATGGCTGACTTCATGAGCATATTATCAGTTCAGATACACGGGGCCCTGTAATCAGAAGAGCCCCACATTTGAGGGTCAAAGCTCTGTGGTCACAATCTATAAATTCTTAATATTTTATCCTTGAAATTGTATTTTGTAAGTGAATTCAGAGGAGACTATGAAGTCTCAGCTCACATGTGGCCTACTTGGCTGAGATAGGTTCTCAGCCACAGGATCAGGGTCCAACATAATTATGTAACCAGCTCTACATAAATTGTACTACAGAACAGAGGAAAAAAAAAAAAAATATATATATATATATATATATATATATATATATATATATATATATAATTTCAATGCAAACAAAAAATCCGTGGCATTGTGGAAAATAACAGTGTTGCTACCTTTTGCTTATGGTGGGAGAAATGAAATAAGCGTATTTGACAATGAAGAATATAAAGAAATGTCTCCTGGACCAGACAGTAGCTTTTGCTAACTGTCCTTTTTTCCCCTGAAAAACAAACAAACAAAAACAACAACAACAACAACAACAACAACAACAAAACCAGATTTTGCTTTTGTTAATATTTTTTATGATTTTTATATTAGTTTATTCATGTTTTTGCTATTGTCTTTCTATTAATATTTTCTTTGTCATTTGATTTCACTTTGTTGTTATCCTTACTATTTGGATCAAATACTTGATCTACATACAAGGTGCCTTATTAACATGAACAATTCTCTAAGTTGCCTAGCCTAATGGCATATTTAACCAATTTTCTGGAAAATGTGGAGAGAGGTCCATAACTATACAGTTATAGTTGAACTTCAATTTGAGAACAGATTTATGCAGGAAAAAAGAAACTGTTAAACCCCAAATATGGAGTGACTATTTCACACCAATCATATGCTGTTATAATGCATCCTACTGTGAATCTATGACCACTGCTTTGTTGTTAGGTCTTGTTATCTCTTTGTTATTTTAGATGATACCATGTTCCCTGCTCACTGTGAGATGTAAAGCAGTGCTGGTTGTTTGGTGGGACCGACAGAGCTGTTGCTTAGAACACACAAAAACCTATTCAAGCGGCTCAGGGAAACTCACAGACACCTGCTCCTCAACCTGATGCTCAGTGTAGACTAGTAGTTAAGAGCATGGAGTGTAGTTTCACACAGACATGGCATAATTCTGTTTCTTCCAATTATTAGATGAGTAATCTGCTGGCACTTTCCTTACTCACTTTCTTGTTTGTAAAATAGGGATAATAATAACACCTTTACTTACAGTTATTTGGAGTTTTAAATGAAATGAGTCACTTTCTCTGAGAAGTCTTCTCTAACACATGATCAACTATGATTATCCCTGTTATTTTCCCTTATTGCACACAATTATTTTTCTTTAGAGCACTTACCTCAATTTGTATCTATATAT
Organism: Macroglossus sobrinus; assembly: GCA_004027375.1. Lineage (NCBI taxonomy): Eukaryota > Metazoa > Chordata > Mammalia > Chiroptera > Pteropodidae > Macroglossus > Macroglossus sobrinus. Next base: position 1,256,017 of record PVKZ01000116.1, read on the forward strand.
TTATTCATACATGTATAGATTAGTTTGCTTAATATTTGCCTATCCTACTAGACAGACTATTAATTGATGAGTACAAGGACCAAGTGTATTTTGTTCATAACTTTATACCTGCACTGAGCAAAGTATCTGCCACATATTAGTTGCTCAATAAATATTTGTAGACTGAAAAAACAAAATGCTTGCTATGAGTTTAAATTAATAAAATAGCCAACTCAAGAACCAAAAGAAATATAAAAAAAGAAAGGTCATTTTTTTTCTTACTTGACATATGGTGGCCTTGAACTCCTTCAGCACTTTAAGTCTCAGCAAGGTTTAGTGTCAGGCTTACTTTATTTCATTGCTCATTCATTTTCTAAGAGCCTCCTTTTGCTCTTATTTTCTCTACCTGACACTTTATGATCATTGGGAGGACCACAGCTTCAAGCCTCTAGGGGAAGTCTCCCTTAATGAGGAGGACTTGCCCTTGCATAGACCCAATATTAGTCCATTTTTCCTGGCTCTTTTTCTACTTTTATATACTGAAGGAGTGCGTGTCATAGAGTACTTCTGACTGAAGTATGAAGATGGTAGACTAGGTTAAAGCAGGGTTCACATCCTCTCAGGTCCACATTGAAATTACAACCAACTATGAAATAATCAACATGGAGAATTGCCTGAAGTCCAGCTGATTATCACATGTTTGTCTGATAATATAAAGGAGCCACATCAAAGCTGACAGGAGGAGCAAAGTCACAAATCAAGCTGGACCTACACCTGTGGGTGGTGGAGGATCACCAGGAGGGAGAGCAAGGCTGCAGAGGCCCCACTGAAAGAGAAAGGGGTCCTAGCCTCATTCAGGGACTCTCCAACCCAGGGTCCCTGCCCAGGGAAGAGGAGTTCCTAAAAACTCTGAATGTAAAAACCAGAGGGGATTCCAACCATCTGGGTTAGTTAGAAGGAGACTGAAATCCCAGATACCCCTATAAAGTGCCTACACAAAGGTTCTCTCACCCACAGACACACATCCAGGACATCAGCGGTGGATCAGAAGCTTGTGCAAGATTCATTAGCGGGAAATACTGTATTTCCTGGAGCCTAAACAACTAAACAAGGGCTGGACAGGCAGCTGCTATCATGCCTTAGTCTGGGCCCCACCATGGGGCAATCTACAGATCGCCAGCCTGCCTGTGCAGATTTCTTCCCTCACAAGGCCAATTCATAAGCTGCACTGACTGGCCTGAGGAGATCGGACTACCCCAGGAAATTACTTTTTGATTGCCCGGGGAAACTCATCGCTGGGAAGGTGCCCTGTCCTGCCCCATTTCAGTGCCAAACATTTGCAGCAGGCAGCTAAGTGTATTTCGAAGACAGTTTCAGGCAAATCACTGCTGCCAACACAAACTTGGGCGGATCTCAGCTTGTTTTACTATGATCTGTGACTTGTGTGTGAACCCTCAAGCAGTTACCAAAGTTGAAGCAAGACTGAGGCTGTATTGATCTGACTGCAGTTGTCTCCCTGAGACCCTGCCATACTATATCTATGAATTGCCCAAGGAGGCCCTTTGACAGAAAACCGTCACTGCTCTGTCCCTCCCCTGGGTCTCGCATTCCACATAGGCAAAAAATCTTTGGCTAGAACAGCGCGGGAATCATGGAGAAATCAGTTGCAAGCAGACCTCTGCTGACTGCGAGAGCTATAATATCATGTGGGGGGATCATAGGGGTCTGTGGGACTGCCCCAGATGGCAGCTGGTTTCACTGTGATCTGTGACTACAGCAGGAATGTGTGGGAACAGAAGTTTCAGCAAAACTGATCGTGTGTTTTTCTGGCTGCCTTTGTTTCCCTGAGATCCAGCTTAATCCAAGCCACACAGTACCTGTGTCCTGTTGACAGGTAGCTGCCCCTGCATTGCCCCTAGCCAGGGTTGTGCATTCTGTGTAGTCAACAGACCTCTGCCACTGAAGTGAGCAAATTTCAGGGAATAAAGTGAAAGGAAGATCAGTGCTGCCAGTATATGTCAGGGTGTGGTGTGCCCATCACAGATGGCAGTAGGTCCTGCAATGATATGTGACTTTGTGGGAGCCCACAGTACCAGATCTGGCAGCAAATCTGGTGCTGTATAGGCCTGATAGCCCCGTGCCTCACTGAGATGATGCCACATCTAACTCATAGATTACCTGTGGCAAATCTGCTTACAGGCAACCCAGTTCCAGCCTCTGATTCCTTGGGTCACAAATTCAACAGTGAACAGCAGCACTCAGTTTGCATAGCTCACACAAAGCCCATGCATCTGGGAGAAGCTTTTGGTGGCAGGGCACAAACTCGTGCCCACAAGCTTCAGTAATTCTTGAACAGAGCTTGAGTGTTTGCAAACCTGAGGTGAGCAGCAGCTGATCTTGCTATGATCTGAAACTTGTAGAGGTAGCCACAGAGACAGTGCTGGCATGTAAACTGACTTTGCTCATTAGATCGAGTTGACTCCAGGAGTGCCAGCACCATCTAACATGCATATCACAGAGAGATTCTTCCAGGTTCAGAGACTTATGGGCAAGTGACAGGCAATGCCAGATCTGAAGATTCACTGGTCTTTCTGCTAAACTGCCTCAGGCCTGGTATGGGAGGTAACCAGACTGTAGCTTACAATGTTGTCTCTTTCACTTAACTAAAGATCCAGCACAGGCAGCAGCCATCTGTAGATTGCTCTGTAGCTCTCACCAACACACCCAGAGGCTGGCACTAGAACCATAACAAAGCAACCCTTGACTAGCCCCATAAGTGGTACATCCAAAAGGTGGTATCAACAAGTACACAAGCTTGCTAGGGCAAATCCCACTCAGTGGGGTCAGCCCCCACACAGTAACTCATACCCTGTGGGCACGGCCAATTCCCAGTTAGTCAGCCCGACCATTAATTTCTACCTCTGACATGCTAACAGCAATAAGGGCTTAGCTACAACAGAAGAACATACATAACCCATAAAAAGAGCATGTCCATAGCCTCCAGCATAGAGAATCAGGGAGAATATGCCACTGGGCCACACAGAATGCTTTCCACATAAGGCCATCTGGCCCAGGCTGAGAGACAAAACAAATATTCCTAACACATAAAAATGAACACAGAGAGGCTAATAAAATGAGAAAACAGAGAAACATGCCACAAATGAAATAACAGGAGAAAACTCCAAAAAATAGGCTAAATGAAATGGAGGCAAGCAACTTACCAGAGACAGAGTTCGAAATAATGGTAATAAGGAGGCTCAATTAACTTAGGGGGAGAATGGATGAGTTCAATGAGAATCTCAACAGGGAGATAGTAAGCATAAAAAAGGACATCGAAACCATAAACAAAGAACCAGTCAGAAATGCAGAATATGATAACTGAAATGAAGAATACACTAGAAGGATTCAACAGTAGATTGGACAAAGCACAGCATCAAATCAGCAAGCTGGAAGACAAGGTAACAGAAAACAACCAATCGGAAGTATTAATAAGTTTAAGAAGAATGAAATCATATCAATCGTTTTCCCCAATCACAGTGGTATGAAACTGGAATCAACTACAAGAAAAAAATTGAAAATACACAAACACATGGAGGCTACATATGCTACTAAAGAATTAATGGGTTAAGAATGATATCAAGGAAGAATTCAAAAGATATATAGAGACAAATGAAAATGAAAATGACTCAAAATTTATGGGACACAGCACAAGCTGTCTCAATAGGGGAATTCATATTAATACAGGCCTATCTCAAGAAACTAGAAAAAGCTCAAATAAACAATCTAACTTTACACTTAAAAGAATTAGAAAAAGAAGAGCAAAATAAGCCAAGTGTGAGTAAAATGAAGGAAATAATAAAGATTAAAGTGGAAATAGAGTTTAGGAAATCTATACAAAAGGTTAATGGAATGAAGAGCTGGTTATTTGAAGGGATAAACAAAATTGACACAACCTTAACCAGACTCATCAAGGAAAAAAGAGGACTCAAATAAATAACATCAGAAATGAAAGAGAAGTAACTATGGACCACACAGAAATAAAAGGATATAAGAAAATACTCCAAGAAATTATATGACAACAAATTGGACAATCCAGAAGAAATGGGTACATTTCTAGAAACATACAATCTCCTATGACTGGGTCAAGAAGAAACAGAAAATCTGAACCAACTGATTATCGCCAACAAAATTGAATCAGTAATCAATAACCTCTCCAAAAACAAAAGTCCTGGACCAGATGGCTTCATAGGTGAATTTTACCAAATATTCAAAGAAGAATTAACACCTAATCTTTTCAAACTATCCCAAAAAATTATTACCTATTCTTCTCAAACTATTCAAAAAATTCAAGAAGAGGGAAGGCTTTCTAACTCCTTTTATGATGCCACCATTACCTTTATTGCAAAACCAGGCAAAGACTTTACAAAAAAAGAAAAGAGAACTATAGGCTGATATCTCTTACGAACATTGATGCAAAAATCATCAATAAAATATTAGCAAACTAAATTCAGCAATACATTAAAAATGTCATACACTATGATCAAGTTGGATTTATTCCTGGGATGCAAGGTTGGTACAATATCTACAAATCAATTAATGTGATACACCACATTAACAAATCAAAAAATAAAAACCATATGATCATATAGATAGATACGGATAAAGTGTTCGACAAAATCCAGAATCCACTCATGATAAAAATTCTCAGCAAATTGGAAATAGAGGGAACATACCTCAACACAATAAAAACCATATATGATAAATCTACAGCTAACATAATACTCAATGGGGAAAAACTAAAAGCATTTTCCTTATGATCAGGAACAAGACAAGGATGCCTACTTTCAACATTGTATTGGAAGTCTTAGCCACAACATTAAGACAAGAAAGAAAAATAAAAGGCATCAAATTGGAAAGGAAGAAGTAAAACTCCCATTATTTGCCAATGACATGATACTATATAGAAAGAACTCTAAAGATTCCACCAAAAAACTGTTAGAACTGATCAATGAATTCAGTAAAGTAGCAGGTTACAAAATAAATATTCAGAAGTCAGAGGCAATTTTATACACCAATGATAAACTTTCAGAAAGAGAAATTAAGAAATTGATCCCATTTACAATTGCATCAAAAATTACAAAATACCTGGGAATCAAATTAACCAAGGAGGTATGTAGAGAGCCAGATCTGTGTTGCAGATCCATTGGCAAATCCATGCTTGACTGTGTTGCAATCTGCCAAGGGCAGAGAAACAAGCAAAGAATAGACGGCTGCTTGTGGTTTAGCACAGATAACCAGGTATAGACAGGCTTTCAGGAGATTATTGTTGCCAGCAAGTTTCAAGTCCCAAGAAGGCTCCCACCCCTTCCTTGACCTTTAGGTGTATACAAGAAATGCACTGAGCTTACCTTGGAGACACTGTATGTCCATCATAGTGCAGTGTCCCACCTGGCCCCAGCTTTTCTGTGTTTTTTCTTAATCCTCCATCGCTGCCCACCTCAGGTTAACCCTTTAGTTATGCAGGTCACAACAGGTGACATCCAACGTGGGGAATGGCATAGGGAATGCAGTCAGAGATAATGTAATGGCTAGTTGGAGAGCCAGAGGGAAGATAGAGAAATCAGGGTGATCATTTCATTAACTATATAAATGTCTAACTAATGTGCTGTATACTTGAAATTAATAATAAAATAAAATTAAAAGCAAAAAAAGTGCTTATAACTGATTCAATTCTGAATGAATAATTTTTTTTGAAAAATGTCAGGCTATATTGAAACGTGTTCAACCCAATTAATCCATACCACAAGTGAAACGTTGAACACTCAGTTTTTTTATCACTACCCCCTCCACCCACCACATGAAATACAAACCTCTGTACAAAAAAAGATTACCAAGCTCATACATTCTACGCAATATTAACTGCATTCAATTTTTTGTACAAGAAAGGAATGTGACCAGTGTCTGGAGGGCATTGTAATAGCATTGACCAGCACTTGCTTGATTTTAACAAATAGCCAAGAGACAAAAGGTCCCTTTCCTTTTATATAGGTAGCAACTGCCTGTGGCATGAATGGATATCTCATTTATATTTATTTTACTCTAACATCTCAGTTCAAGTAAATATCAGTTCCTTTCCCATGCTCCCTAATCTAGTACCTGATTTTAGGTATGAGGAAAACAAATCAATAAAAATGACTCTAAATTTCTTTCCACATATTTGATATTTCTCATATGTCATTTCATTGCATCTTACCATTTATCTGAATGAGACTAGACATTGAAAATGCTGCATCACTGTGTTGACTATGTGTAATGATATAGTTTATAAAAATTTCTAAAGAAAGGCAAATAGAGTTGATTAGTATGACTATTATGCTTAGCAAAGTATATGCTCGTTAATATGAATTATTATATTTTATAAACTTGTACTTCTAATATTTTGTTTTATTTTCATCAAATTTCTCACATATAAAATTTCACATATTCATACATTCTAATTTTGAAGTATCAAGTAATTCAGCATATAAATCTTAGTATCTGCTAGTGGACTCACTCTTTCAATGGGCCTATGAAACTGATAAGGCACAATGAAATATGAGCAGAGAACCATACCATTATTTTTGCACTTATTTTTTCAAATTTCTCTGCAAGAATATCTTTGTTTTGTTTGTACATTTTAAGTATGTTCTTTTTTTTTACAGTGTTTAGCTATAGAAAGAATTTTTAGGCTCTAAGTAATGAACAGTTGTATGGTTTGTCAGATAATGTCACTGTAGAAACTATGAACTATACATGACAGTATGTAGCTTCTGCTTGGATTCTTTGCAGTCACTTAAAAATTATTTTGAGGTGAAAGAAAAAATGTAAAGGAAAGGGTGATGCATACAAGAAGATACGCTTAAATGACAAATGCCCTGAAGCCTAGCTATAACACATACCACCATTTCACAGGAAAACTATTATAATGGCTATGAAACTGGTACCCTAGACTTTATCCCCCACACTAAAATGTCTTTCTTAACTATTTTATTGTTTCTCTTACATTATCAAAAACTTTCAAATGTAATAAAAAGTTCTCCATGTTTTAGAGCTTTGGCTTTTACTTATTTATTTAATTTGTTTTCATTTTTTAATTACAGTTCACATACAATATTATATTAATTTCAGGTGTGCAACATAGTGATTAGATATTTATATAACTTACTAAGTGATCACCCCAATAAATCTAGTACCAATACTCATCTGACACCATACATAATTATTACAATATCATTGACTATATTTCCCATGCTATACCCTACATCCCCATGACTATCTTGTAACTACTAATTTGTACCTTTTAATCCCCTCCCTTCTTCATCCATCTTCCCAAACCACAATCCAGCAACTATCAAAATGTTCTCTGTATCTATGAGCATGTTTCTGTTGTTTGTTTATCCTGTTTTCTAGATTCCACATATATGTGAAATCATATGACATTTGTCCCTCTTTGTCTGACTTACCTCACTCAGCACAGTACCCTTCAGATCCATCCATTCATCAATCCGTGTTGCTGTAAATGGTAAGATTTCATTGTTTCATGGCTAAGTGATATTCCATGTATGTATGTATGTACACACACACACACACACACACACACACACACACACACACACACACACCACCTTTTCTTATCCGTTCATTCATTGATGGACACCCAGGTTGCCTTTATATCTTGGCTATTATAAATAAAACTGCAATGAATACAAGGATGCACATATCCCTTTGAAGTGGTGTTTTGGATTTCTTCAGATAAATACCCAGAGGTGAGATTACTGTGTTCTTCTTTGTCTCTTGTTACAGCCTTTGTTTTAAAGTCTATTTTGTCTGGTATAAGTATTACTACCCCAGGTTTTTTGTTTGTTTCCATTTTCATGAAATATCCTTTTAATCCTTTTACTTCCAATCTGTCTGTTTTTTGATCTGAAGTGAGTCTCTTGTAAGCAACATAAGTATGGGTCTTGTTTTCTTATCCATTTAGACACCCTATCTTTTGATTGGAGCATTTAATTCATTTACGTCTAAAGTAATTGTTGGGAGATATGCGGTTATTACCATTTTATTATTTATATATTTTTTATTTTTTCTTATTCCTCTTAAAGAAATCCCTTTAACATTTCTTGTAATGCTGGTTTAGCTTATTCTTGTCTGGGAAGCTTTTATCTGTTCTTCAGTTTTAAATGATACCCTTGCTGGGTAGAGTCCTAGATTTTTATCATTTTGCATACTTCATACCGATCTCTCCTGGTCTGCAAAGTTTCTATTGAGAAATCAGCTGATAATCTTATGGTAGCTCCCTTGTAGATCACTAATTGCTTTTCTCTTGCTGCTTTTAAGATTCTCTCTTCATCATTTACCATTAACATTTTAATTATGATGTGTTTTGGTGTGGAACTCTTTGGGTTTATCTTTTTTAGGACTCTGTGCTTCCTGGGCTTGTATGACTATTTTCTTTGCCAGGTTAGGGAAGTTTTCTGTCATTATTTCTTCCAATAGCTTTTTAATTCTTTGCTCTCTCTCTCTTCTCCTTCTGCTATTTCTACGATGCAAAAGTTGGTACACTTGATATTGTTTCAGAAGTCCCTTAAACTATTCAATTTTTTTTATTCATTTTTTTTACTGTTCTGATTGAGTGTTTCTGCTATGCTGTCTTCCAAATCGCTGATTCAATCCTCTGCTTCAAGTAATTTACTGTTCATTCTCTCTAATGTGTTCTTCATTTCAGTTATTGTAATCTTCATTTCTGACTGGTTCTTTTTCATAATTTCTATCTCCAATTTTATATTTCCAATCTCTTTTTTGAAGTTCTCACTGAGATCATCAAACATCCTTATAACCAGTGTTTTGAACTCTACATTTGGTGGATTGCTTGTCTCCATTTTGTTTAGTTCTTTCCCTAGAGCTTTGTTCTGTTCTTTCATTTGGGACATGTGTCTTTGTCTCCCCATTTGACTTCCTCCCTGCCTTTTTCTCTGTGTATTATGTAGAACTCCTATGTCTCTCTGTCTTCGTAGAGTAGTCTTATGTAATAGATGCCCTATGGGGTCCAATGACACAGTCTCCCTGGTCACTTGAGCCAGGTGCTCCATGTGTGTCACTGTATGGTTTGTGTGTGCCCTCCTGTTGCAGCTGAGCCTTGGTTGCTGTTTGCACATCATTGGGAAAAAATGACCCTCCAGCTGATTGGTTGTGAGGACTGGCTGTGACTACAGTGGAGGAGCTGTTGTGCAAGGGCTAGCCTTATGGAGCAAGATTTGCTTTAGTAGGGTTGTAGTGCCTGCTTATTCTGCCCTTTGGATGATTCGTGGAGGGTGTTAGGTGGTGCTCTGGTTTGGTCTGAAAGTGGCCACTGGGCGTATTAGTTTTGGAGCCTCTTGGGAGGGGCTCTGGTGCAGGCCAAGTTTAGCCACTGCCTGTGCCTTGCCTGGGGCCACTTGGTATGAGCTAAAAAGTGATCTGAAGACGATTTCCAGTTTTTCTGGGCTTAGAGGTGCCTGGAAGAGACTAAGCAGCAAACCAAAGCTGTCTGCTGTTAGTGACAAGTTTGGTACTAAGGTAGTCCCAAGGTATGGGGTATGGGGCATGCTGAGGCAAGATGCTACTTGTTTAGCGTTTTAGAGCCTTTGAGAGATTTTAAGAAAATATGAAACATGAGCCAAGGCAGGACTTTGTATGGGAAAGCCACTGGAAATGCCTTGGGTTGTTCCCCAAATTGTGTTGAGTGGGGTCTCAGGGAATCATTAGGGCAGAGCAAATAGTGTTAGCCAGGTTGACAGAAACTCAGAGGTGGTGCCCACCTGTGTCTGCACTCTGAGTTGGGGGAAGGTTAAACAAAGAAATAATGGCTTCTGCTAGAACTTGTGTCTGGGAGGAAGCTGCCCCACCAGCCCTTGCCGTAAAACCAGGCAATTCAGTTCTTCCCCATATGTTCCTGGTGCCTTTGAGCTACTATCTCAGCACTGGAGCTCAGAGCCAGTGAGTCTGTCATCTAGTAAGTAGTATGTGGGACTTTTAAGAGAATGCCTGGTACTCCAGCAGCCTTTATCTTACTCAGTCACAATCTATGCTGGTTTTAAGAGCCAGAGTTATGGGGACTTCTCTTCCTGTCACTACAACCCTGGGCTGGGGAGCCTGGTTTAGGGCTGGGACCCCTATTTTCTTGGGAAAAGAGGTATCAGCTGAGATACCTCTCCTGATTTTTATCCACTATACGTGGGTGTGGGACCAGCTCATTTCACATCTATGCCCCTCTTACAAATTTCCATGTGGTTTATTCTGTATGTCTTTAATTGTAGGACTTCTAATCAACTAGACTTTAGGCAACTTTCAATGATGATTGTTATGTAGTTTAGTTGTAATTTTAATGTAGTTGCAAGAGGAGGCGTGCATAGTCTTCACCTACTCCTCCATCCTAACTGGAAATCTTGGCCTTGTTATATTTAATACACCTCTAATCCTCATGGTAACCCTGCAAGTGTACGATTTTGACAACTATTTTATTTTTATGCACATAATGTGGCCAGTGATTCTGTTAAAATATGTCATATCATATCCACTCCTCTGCTCAACACCTTTCAATGGCTTCTCACTTAAAGATCAAAGTCCTTGCTGTAGGCTTTATGTGATCTGACCCCCATCACTTCCCAGACTTCATCCTCTACATTCTCACTTTTTGGTGAGGGCTTTCCTGCCACTCATCCTCCAAAACAATCCACAACTTTTTTTCTGATTTATGTTTTATCCTTCACAGTATCACTCTCTAAATTACAAACTATTTTATGGAAATATCTTATGTATTGTTTGTTTACACTCACTACAATGTAAATACCATAACAACAGAGATTTTTGTCTTTTTGTTCAACCATATCCCCAGAACCTAGAACATGGCAGGCATTTACTAAATATTTGCTAAATAAAGTAATAAATGCATTTATTTACATTGTAAAATTATGAAGTATATTTTCTATTCAAAGAATTTATATAATGATAGGTATGGTTTAAAGAGTACTAAGAAAATAATCAATACCTTATATGTCACCAGTGTGCTCTTCCTAAGGTATCCACCTTCATTTCCCCAGAAGATTTGCTTTTCTGAATTCTGTTTAAATCACTCATTATTTTTTTCATACAATATATACAATTCATACAATTTATCACACAGGTATGTTTCTCTTAACATATTATATTATTTTTCTTGTTTTCTTTAGTATAAATGGGCTAATATATATATAGTGATTAAAGATCACTATAGTGATTAAAGATCTTCTGAAATTTGCTTTTTTACTCAACACATTTCATCCAACAATGGAGATTTAGAATGTGTCCACATCTTGGCTATTGTAAATAATATTTCAGTGAACATAAGTGTGCAGATACCTCATGAAGATAGTGATTTTAAATTTTTGGATATATACACAGAAGTGACTTTGCTTGATTATATGGTAGTTCTATTTTTAATTTTGTGGGGAAACTCTATTCTGTTTTTCAGAGAGGCTATACCATTTTATTTTGTCACCAACAGTATACTAGCATTTCTTTTTCCTACATCTTCACCAGCATTTGTTATCTCTTGTCTTCAATAATAGCCATTCTAACAGGTGTGAGGTGACATCCCATTATGGTTTTAATTTGCATTTCCCTTCTGACTAGGGATGTTGAGCAACTGTGTGTCATATACCTGTTGGCCATCTGTGTGTCTCTTTGGAGAATTGTCTATTCAGATCTGCTGCCCATTTTTCAATCAGAGTGTTTGGGTTTTTGCTATTAAGCTATATGAAGAAAACATACTTTAACTCCTCTTTTTCCTGAGGCCCCATTTAATCTAGAATCATAAAGATAACTCAATGAGGCCACTAGCAAAGATATTTCAACAATGCCTAGAAGATGTTCTAGAGTAGATGGGAGAGTAGTGACTGATCAATGAGTCAGAGGAAGCTGTAGTCCACAACTGTGAAGGAGGTCAGTGTGACTTGCACAACCATTGAGAGACTCTTTTAGTACTAAGGATTCAGTAAATAAAGATATGACCTCAAAAAACTGAAACACACATAAATCTCACCACTAATCTCCAGGAGTTTATCACCCAGGGAAAACAAACAAAAACTTGTAAGAACCTTTCTTTTTTTTCCCTTGCTTTACTTTTTCTTTTCAGGCTTTATTGAAATACAATAGACAATTAGTTGCTTGTATTTACATTGTACAATTCAATGAGTTTTTTTTTTTCAATTAAAATTGGCATACAATAATATACCAGTTTCAGTTGTATAGCATAGTGATTAAAGATCCACATAACTCGCAGTGATCACCCCCACTAAATTTAGTATCCCTCTTCCCCCTTACATGTGATTAAAACATGATTAATCATCTTATGCATGCTACACTCTACATTTCCATATCTATTCTGTGACCATCCCTTTGTACCTCTTAATACCTTTGCCTTTTTTCCCCATCCTTCCAACCCTCTCCCATTTGGTAGCCCTCAAAATATTCTCTGTATCTATGAGTTTTATTTTCATTTATGTTGTTATCATTGTTTATTTTGTTCTTTAGATTCCACATGTATGTGAAATCATGCAATATTTGTCTTTCTCTCTCTGACTTATGTCATTCATCACAATACCCTCTAGGTTCATCAAGGCAACATCTTTTTCCATCTCCTTCCTATTAATTTGTGTGTGTCTTTTAATCTGAAGTGAGTCTCTTGTATGCAGCATATGTAGGGGTTTGATTTTTTATCCATTCAGCTGCTATATTTTTTTTTGGTTGGAGTTCTTAATTCTTATCCATTTCAGATACTTATTGATAGGAATATAGGTATTACCATTCTTTATTCCTATTTTTGATATGTGATTTTTCTTCTTATAGAAGTACTTCCAACATTTCCTGTAATATTGGTTTAGTGTTGATAAATTCCCTTAGCTTATTTTTATCTGGGGAGCTCTTTATCTGTCCTTCGACTCTAAATGATAGCCTAGCTGAATAAAGAATTCTTGGTTGTAGATCCTGGGTTTTCATCACATCCAGTGTTTCGTGCCAAGGCCTTCTGTCCTGCAAAGTTTCTTTTGAAAAATCAACTGTTAATCTTATGGGAGCTCCCTTGTAGGTAAGTAACTGCTTTTCTCTTGCTGCTTTTAAGATTCTCTGTTTGTATTTAACCTTTGACATTTTAATTATGATGTGTCATGGTGTGGGCCTCTTTGAGTTCTTCTTTCTTGGGACTCTCTGAGCTTCCTGGGGTTGTATGTCTATTTCCTTCATCAAGCAAGGGAAGTTTTCCATCACTATTTCTTTAAATAGCTCTTCAACTTCTTGTTTTCCTTCTGGTATCCCTATACCATGGATATTTTTATAATTAATTGTGTTCCAAAGGCTCCTTAAATTATTATTATTATAGTCTTGGTTTCCTTTATCTTGCCATTATTGAGTGTCCTTGGTTTCCCCATCATCTGTATCAGTGGTTCAATCTTCCTTATTCACTCAGTTTATTCTATTTAATATACTCTTCATCTCAGATGTAGTGTTCATTTCTGACTGGTTCCCTTTTATAATTTTCATTTCTATTTTTATGTTTTTTATCTCTTGTTGGGTTTCTCTACACTTCCCAAAAGTTCACTGAGCATCTTTATAATCAGTGTTTTGAACTCTACATCTGTTAGATTACTTGACTTCATTATATGTGGATGTCTATTCTGTTCTCTCATATGGTTTCTGCTTCTTTGTCTTCCCATTTAGGCTGCCTTTCTGTGTATTTTTCTATATACTAAGCAAAGCTCCTAAGTGTCCCGGTCTTATTAGTGTGGATTTGTGTAGTAGGTGTCCAGTGGCACAGTCCTGAGCGAGGTTCAGCTGCAGGTCTAACTTAGCCCAAGCCTCTGCCCCTTCAGGGCCACCTGTTAAGATTCTGCTAGCAATCCACAGATGCTTTGCTTATAGTTGCCTCTAGGGGCCATGCCAGAAAATACAGTCAGCTGCTACCAGTATGAATCTGTTCTGCTCAGTAAGGGGCAGCTGACTCTCTGAGGACACACCTGAATGTGGCTTCGGCGAGGTGGAATTTCAGGGAATCCTCTTGGCGGAGCAATCTCTGTTATCCAGTTGATAACATCTTAGCTATGGCGGTGCTGAGTCAGCACACTTGGAGTGGGGAGGGCTCAACAGAGGAACAATGGATACCGCTGGCATTTCTGTACTGAGTGAGTCTTGCTTTGGCTCTCCCTTCAACAACTTAGTGCTCCCTGTAAAGCCCTGGTGCCCCCTGTGCGGCCTACCCGGTACTGGTGCTCAAAGAGAGCAGATCCGTCACAGCGAAAGTCCACTCACAGACATGATCCCTTTAAGAGGCATCTGCAGCTGCCACTGCCACTTCTGCAGCCTCCTCTGTCCCACTCAGCCACTTGAGAAAGGGCAGCCTCGCATCTTCGCCCACTCCTACATCCTCCTGTTGTAGGGTGATTTCTTATTTCTCTCTCTAGCTGTAGGGCTTGTTCATCTAGATCCCATGTGATTTTCCTTGCTGTTTCCTCCTTTTTTCTGTCACAACATTGATTTGGTCACAAGAGGGATGAACAGAGCCTCTCTCATCTATGCTATTTTTTTTCTCACAAGAGCCTTTCTTAAAGAAGTTAATGATGTGTATCAGGGACACTGGGGCAGATAGTGTAGCAATGAGCCCCTTTGGGCTTCTGTGAGTAACTGTAAAATTGTCTTTTCTCCTTACAGTATAATCTGTGAGTAAACATGCTTCTTGCATATGGTCACTTTTTCTATTGCTAAATCTTAAAATATGAAGGGCCAATAATAAGTATATCTTTTAGGACAGTCAGCAACATGAAAAAGCAAGGCCAGGGAAAGCAAAATTAATCAAAAAACTAAAAAGAGTTCTTAAAAAATTATAGAAGAAAAAGTTGTGATTTCATAAAATTTAGAATAAGTAGACAAAGAAATAAATATTTGAGAGAAATAAGAGATATGGAGAATTAATCCAAGAGATTCATTATTTCACTATTTGGAGTTTAAAAAGGATAATGGAAGATTATAAAGAAAAAACATTGGATGATACAAGACCCCATGATGGGATGCCTTCAAAATTCTAAGAGAAAATTATTTTTATTCTAGAATTCTATATGCAAATTATCAATCATGTTTGAGTATAGAATAACGACCTTTTCAAATATGCACATTTTCAAATATTTCCTTACTCACTTGTCCTTAAGTAATTTTTTATGTGATTCAGAAAAATGAAATAGTACACTAAGAAGGAAGAATATAAAGAGTCTAAAACATAGTGACAGGACATTCAATGTTGGGCAGTAGATGTATAGAGGCACAAACTGCTTTTGCTAATTTGATTCCTGTTGTGTTATAGTATAACTTTTATTTCTTGATTTTTCTTCTGTAAGTTCTGCGTTCTTCTATGTTTCTGTTATCATATTTTTCTATTATTCACCTGAATGAGTTTTGTTGTTATTGTTATGGTCATGGTTGTTCATCACAGAGCATCTGACAATTCATATCATTTAGTTCCTGAGCTCTCTCTTTTGGAGGCAGTTTGCCTTCAGGAATCCTGAATTTTCTGCTCCTCTATGTCATCAGGTTTACAGAGGCTGATCTGCTTAAAGAGAAGCCTTTGGTTTTCCAGTAACCTGGAGTTGGGGGCATATATTCACCTTAGGATTACAGTATGAACAAGTCTCCTTGACTAACAAATATAAAGCCATGCTCTCCAACATAAAGGGAGAATAATGAGAAAGGGAAGGGGAAAGCAAGAAGGAGGGGAGAGAGAAGGGAGAGAGGATAGGGGGAGGGGAGGGGGGAAGAAAAGTGAAGGGAGAGTTTTTCATCCAGTTCAGGTTATAGAGCTATCGTTAGATGCTTTGTTTCCTCCTATCCCTTATTCTTGGAGCCCAATACCTTCATGTTCCCCTAGTCTATCACTAGGGAAAATCACCCATATTGATTCTCCCTCAAAGTATTGCAAGACACAAAACTACCTTCTTCTTCATCTCAACCAAAATCTTCATCCTTACAGAGCAGGAGGTAAGAGGTGGTTTTAATATTTTCAAAGAAGATGTATATTAATCCAGCAGAATCTATAATTGGTGGGATTTCTTGCAGTGAAAACCTTGAGGGGGCATGTGAAATTTAGGACTTAGGTATCAGCTACATGGTGTGACTATTAATCTGTCTTAAAATGATTTTTTAAACAGCATCTTCTCTCTTTCCATTTGTGAACCTATATCTTGTCTAAAAGTTTAAGTTGTTTTTACATCAAAGCAATAGTTGGAATAAGTGTGGGAAACTGCATATATGAATCATTTATGACTCACATGCTGATAAATCAGAGATTTCTTATCTATTTAAGATTATTCTTAAGTTTTCCCTTCGAATGTTGACTTTGAAAGGTTTGTTAAGAGATAAAATCCTACAGAATATAAGATTAATGGTATATTACATTTGTATATTGTATCTTAGTTCCCCCACCCCCCAAAAAAAATCTCACATGCATACTCTTTGACTCTTCAGTGAGCCTGTGAATTGTGTTGAACAGCATTGTAGCACATTCTTTCCAGATGAGGAAACGGAAGTTCAGTTTAGATGACCTGTAGAAGGTTGGCCACTCTTAATAAATGAAGAAATCTAGGACTAGAATCCAGGTTTCTCAATCCTGAATTGAACTCCTTCTACTACATCATGCTGTCTCAAAAAGAGAATTTAGGTTAAGCAAATATTTGGATAACTTTAAGCTCTGGATTTAAGAAACATAGCCCACGTACTGGTTGCTAAGGAGAGCATGTAATAAAAATATTTTACACCATAGTTGGGTACAGAAATATGTATGATGATTAAGGTGGGAAAGAGTGAAAAGAAAAGATAAATATTTTATTTCTTTACAGAGAACAGAAGAATTATCATCTTTCCTCTGGATGAACTGACCCTAGGGGAAGCATGACATTTCTATTTCCAGAACCATGGCCATGTTGCCATTGTTCATTTAGTGCATGGCAGCTTAATCAAACTGCACAAAAATCCTTCAGAGAAAATTGAGTTTTGCATGTTAAATGTATAAACACTATGCATATAAGTGAAAGTAACATCAGAGGAGTTACAAAAATAATATATTTATTAATATGGGCAAATAGAAGTTTCTAAGTTTATCTTCACATTGTTATAAATTCTTTAAAGAACTAGCAATTAGAGTTAATATTAACTCAGGGGAAATATAAAGTGAGCCAAAACTATATGGATAGAAAATACATATAACTATGAAAGTTGAAGGGGGAAATCAAAGACAATTTTTTTTACATAAATTTAGAACAAAACCAGGTCATTCAATACAGAAAATTGGGAAAGAGACAAGAGAAAATAACATTTAAAGTAAATTTTCTACAGCTGTAAATTCAAAGAGGTTTTGATATGTTGTCCAATGAAAATTTAATGTTTTCTGTCAGATATGTTTATTTTTGTGTTGTTGTATATGCCTATTTTTAAAAAGTAGTATTCTGTTAATGAAAAGTGTTATCATTACATGGGTTCAGATAGAGTTTAGACCCATATTTCTTCCAAGTACAAGAGTTTGAAGATGTAGCAGGTAGTTTAATGGAAAAGAATCCTGAACTATAAGTCAGATCATCTGGGTTCTATTTTTTTTTTATTTTGAAGCCACTAGCTTTGATCAGTGTACTAGAAATGTCTATCATTTCACTATACCTCTTCTCTTTTCTTAGAGAATCTGCCTTGCCTGTAGCATAAGTGAACTGCCTACTTTACATATGACCTTGTGCCCCAGGACACAACTGAGTGATTCTGGTATGAAAACCTCTCTCAAGACTGTACAACCAGCTTGTCTTTTCTGGAAATTTGGTCATGTAGACTTGGGCTCAAGGCTGCCATTTGCTGGAGGCAGGCAATGCTGGGCCGTATATAAATGGCTAAGTGAACAGAAAGAAAGAAGCAGAGGTATAGAGAGAAACATATGTGATGTGTATATGTGTATCACTAAGAGAGAGAGAAAGAGTAAGAACAAGAGACTGAGTGAAGTAGAGATGTGATAGAGGTAGAGAAAAGGATTGGTTGCTCTGACAGAGGGAAATGAGTGTGTCAAAACATGGACTGGCCATAAAAGCTTCCACCTGGAAATGACACAGCTACTCACATTTCATTGGCAAAAACAAGGTCTATGACTACTCCTACCTTTAAGATGTCAGGGCAGTGCAATCTTCCCATGTGCCAAGAAGTAGAGAGAGCTTAAACATTTATGTTTATAAATAATGACTACCATGTTCAGATACCATCATAGCAGTCCAATGAAAGTCAAATAAGGTAATGGATAATAAGTCTTTTTGTAACTTTAATGTGGCATTTAGATATAAGTGATGATTTTTAATTACATGGTACAAATCTGCTCTAATTTAGCTATCATAAATCTGGAGTTCATTTATAATTGTCAAACTTCCAAAATCAATCTGAGACAGGAAGTGATACATATATACATATATACATATATACATATATACATATATACGTATATACATATATACGTATATATGTATATATACATAGATATATGTATGTATGTGTGTGTATATAAATATAAATAAATATCTATATCTATATCTATATCTATATCTATATCTATATCTATATCTATCTATATATCTATATATATCTATATATCTATATATCTATCTATATATATATATATAATTTTTTTTGTTTCTCTTTCCTTATTGGTATATATCAGATCAAGGCAAGAATAACAAAAGTTGTTCTCTGGTTCTATAGCTCCATGCTAAGCAAGAACTAAAAATTCTTTTCACTGAGTAATGCAGAGATAAAGTGCTAAGAAGAGTTTGATCTTGGGTGTGTAAAATATCTGATTGTTTTGTAAATATTCTGTCCTGAAGGCAGACAAAGTCAAAAGTTTCTATCACACTTTCCATTTTTATTTCTTAGAATTTAAAACTTTCCTTTTTCTGATACATCAACCAATCCTTCAAGTGTCCAAGGATCAGAATGCTTGATAAACCTTGTCGTCTGGCAAGAGGAAAAATCAGTGAGTTAAGTGGCCACATAAGAGAGAAATGAGATAGAGTAGTTTCAAAAGGAAGAAGTTCCTTTCTAATGGAAAGGGCTTGGTCAAATGGAGGAAGCTGAAATAGTAGGATGAAGACCTCATGTCCATTAGAGAATTTAGCATGAGCTGAATGAGACAGAGGAGACATTCTTTATTCTGTGGATTTCAATAATCTGAAACACGTAGTTAAACCAAATGTAGGGAACACTTCTGTTCTTTTAGATTCAGGCATTTGTATATTATCTGATAATAAGACCATTTGATTAGGGTCTACATCATGCTTTCTTTACTTCTAAGGTTTAAATTCTGATTTTACATATATTTAACAAATTTATTTTTTAATATGAGGATATTAAGTAAGTTAATTATGATCCAATTGTCAAATATTATCATCTTCATTTCATAAAAGAGGTAAGTTTTTTACCATAAAAGCAGGAAGGACATAACCCTAAAGTAATTAACAACTGGCCCCCTCTATTTTTCTTACAGAGAACAAACAAAATGTTTTAAAAATTTTATATTTGGGGGAAAATATGATTCTTGAAAGCTGAAAGCTAGAGAAAGAGATATTGTTCAGAGTTGGTTATTATGAGAATATGGCCTCACTTATGCCAGGATATCCCAGTATTTTGTAAATACTACCTAAAATGGAGTAATAATGAACATTGTTGTAATTCTTCTAGACTGGTTATGTAAATCTCTAGTTAAAAAAAGGAATGTGGTAAATAAAAAAATTAAACTTCTTGGATCTAATAGGCATTGCTGTTCCACACACAGCTAGTGATAGTTATGTATTCAACATCCATTTCCACTTCTTTCTTACATACAGAACTCAGATATTTTGTCCAGCTATTCATAATTCTAAAAATGCTCATTTCTCCAGCCTCTTTTGCTCTAGGACTGGCTATATAACCCATTTCTAGAGATTGAGATGTAGTCAAAAGTCATGACTCCTCTGTTATGGAGTAGGTATGTTAGAGGCCAGATAATAAGCAAAGTCCTGGCCAATATTTGGCTTACTGTGGGTCTACTGGGTCCATAAATTCCAGTCTCAAATATATAATTGGATTTATATACTTGGTAGTTGGAATATCTTCACACTGTGACTTTGGCTTGTAGGGTGAAAGCTGCTCCCTCCCTTCTTCCAGATGAAGATAGTAAATTCAAACCACTATTACTTTCAGGGGCAGCAAAAATTAATACCACCATTAAGGATCTGAAGGATGTGGAGGTCGTAGTTTCCATTATATTTCCATTTAATTCACTAGTCTAGTCCCTGCAGAAAAGAAATAGACCCTGGATGGGGACCATGGACTACCACAAACTCAAGCAAATAGTTTAAATCCTAGCCAAGGTGCCAGATATGCTCGTTAGGGGAGATTCATATGTAGCCAGAGATTTTGCAAATTCTATTTTCTATCTCAATCAAAGATAATCAAAAACACTTCACATTTTCAAGGTTCAAAATCAATATACATTCACACTTTTGTTCATAGGTTATGTAAAAATTCTGACTAATATAAAGTAATCTGGAGAGATCTGGACAAACTGTGGATACTTTAGAATATCACATCGATCCTTTAAATCAATAACTTCATGCTAATTGGGTCATAGCAACAACAGTTGGTTAGTGTGCTGGAGACTTGGTATAGCACATGCAGTCTACTCCAAGAGACAGAGGCTAAACACTAAACAATTTAAGAATCTGCCAAGTCATTATAGTTTTTAGGGGTCCAGCTGTCAGGGGTATGCTGGGACCTTTTCATCAAGGAAAATACACATTTTTGCTTTTCTTCCACCTACCAAAATGAAAGAAGCACTGTGCCTGCCTGACAGACTTTAGGTTCTAAAGACAGCATATTCCACATCTTGCAATACTGTTCCAGCTCATATACCAGGTAGAAAGTAAAGTTATCAACTTTAAGTGTGGCACTGAGCACAAAATGTCTCTCAGCTGCAGGTCAACCTGCAAGCAGCCCTGCTGCTTGTGACAAATGACTTTGCAGACTCTGTGGTTTTCCAGATATCAGTGAGGGAGAAAGATGTTATGTAGAATTGGTGGAAAGCTTAGTGGGAGAATCACAGCATGAGCCCCTGGAGTTCTGGAGGTAGGTCATACCATATGCACTGGAAAATTAAAAACCTTTTGAAAAACAGCTCTTGGACTGGATAATGGCAGAAACAGATTATCTAATCCTAGGAAACCATGCATCTGCAATTTTCCTTTATGAGTTGGGTTCTGTCAGAGCTGTCAGTCTATAAGGTCTTGTCAGCTCAGAAACAATCCATAGTAAGATGAAAGTGCTACATCTGAGATCAAGTGCAAGGAAGACCAGAAGGTACTAGCAACCTACATGAAATTATAACCCAGATTCCAGTGTCATCTACCACATTTGTACTATTACCTCACTCAGCCATAATTCTATGCCATATTGAGAGTTCCATATGATCAACTGATGCTAGAGTTTTTTGTTTTTTCCTTTGTTTTTCCATAAGATCATTTTTTATTTTTATTTTCAATTATAGTTGACATTCAACATTATTTTATATTAGTTTCAGGTGTATAGCATAGTGGTCAGACATTTATATAATTTATTATTTCTTTTCATTTATATAATTTATGAAATGATACCCTTTATTAGTCTAGTATGTAGCTGGCACAATATAGTTATTACAATATTATTGACTAAATTCCCTATGTTATGCTTTACATCTCTGTGACTATTTTGTAACTAGCAATTTGTATTTCTTAATCCCTTTATCTTTTTCACTCCACCTCTCAAACTCATCCCATCTAATAACCTTCAGTTTGTTCTTTGTATCTAAGATTCTTTTTATTTTGTTTGTTCAGTTATTTCGTTTTTTTATGATGATGGAATTTTGAGAAGCTTAAGCTTAGTTTAAAGATGGGTTAGCTTGGTAGATGAGTATAAATCAAAAATTGATGGCTGATGCATTACAATCTCATTCTGCAATGACCAAGAAAAATAACGAGAGGAAATTCTCCCAATGGAGGAATTTCTGGCATTGTCTGAAATTCGGGTTGTCTACCTTTTGTGGAAAAAGAAGTAGTCAGAGGTTACTGAATATACATAAAGACTCATTAGCAGTGTCAAATAGCTTGTCTGGCTGGTAGGGGCCGGGAAAAAAAAAGATTGAAAGGACTATAGGAAGGACCTGTAGAGTAGAGCCATGTAGATAGACATATTTGAGTAGGCACAATATGTGAAAGTCCTTGTTTTACATTTTAACATTCACCAGAAAGCATCTACTATGGGTAAGGCACTGAACAACCAAATTGATAAAATGATTCAGTCTCTGACAGCAGCCATCCCAAAACTGTATTAATTGGCACATATAGGCAGAAATTGAGGCTAAACATGGACCCAACAGCATAGACTCCCATTTATCAGAATTATTCTAACTTCTGCTGTCAAATGTCCAACTAGCCAGCAATAGAAGCCAACACTAAGCTGCTAATATTAAACCATTTCTTGAGGACATCAATGGACAATGAGTCTGCCAAACTTGTCCCCTTTCATTCTGGAAGGGCCAGTAGTTTGCTCCCAGAGATAGATAGGTATCCTAGGCATGAGTTTAGCTTGCTTGTCTGTAGAACATCAGCCAGCAGCTATCTGAAGCCTTATAAAAGGATCCATGAAAATGGGATCCCATATAATGTATCATCAGAAAAAGGAGCCTAATTTACAGGAAAAGGAGTATGGGAGTAGGGCCCAAATCCACTGGCTGTTTCACATATTGTATTACCTAGAAATGTCCAGCCTGATAGAGTATCAGTAGGCCTGCTGAAGCCACAGCTGAAGTGACACCTTGAAGGCAAATTTCTCAAAGTATGAGATTCCCTTTTCTAGGGTGTAGTTTATGAATAGACTTAAAGGCTTATATATGATTCTGTGATCCAATAGGATGAAGACATAGTCTGGAAAACAATGGCTATAAAGGAAGGAATGGCCCTACTTACTATTACTCCTTGTCACTTCTTGGGATACTTTGTGCTTCTTGTCCCTGGAACTATGGGTTCAACAGAATAAGAGTAGAGATCTTTGTCACCAAAGATATTTATCATGTTTCACCAGAGGACACAGTAAAGATAACATTGAATTATAAGCCACAGCTACCAGTAGATCACTTGTCATTCTTTGTATTCTTGGACCACAAGAGTGAAAAACAGTCACCATCTTGGCAAGAGTCATTGACATTAATCAGCAGAAAGAGGTGGTGCTGTTATTACACAATAGCAACAGGGAGAATACTCATGGAACACAGATGATCAACTTCGGCATCTTTTGCTACTCCCTCTTGTTCCCTGTAACTCTTAATGTACAAAAACAGCAACCCAAGCCTGAGAAATATATGGTGACCAGGGACTCAGATCACTCAAGGATGAAGGTCAAGGTTACACCATCAGGGAAGCCACTAAGACCAGCATGTGTGGTAGCTGGAGATGATATGAATATAGATTTTAGAGTGGAGAAAAGAAATAAGTATCAGTTGCAACTTTGAGACTAACTTCAGTGGCAGTCAACTCTATTAACTTCCTTTTTCTGAGTTGCTCCTCATGGAGAAAAATAGCACCAAATGGTTGGGGGAGCTCCTCCTTACTTATAAGAAGTGGGTCCCAGTGGCAGAAAGGTTGGACTATGGTGGACATAAAGATGTTTATCCTAAACCCCTCTTCAAGGAAAGACTTTCTGCCCAGTTGTTGAGAGTGCAGTAGTCAAACTGCCTCCAACTGACAGGTCCTCTGGGCCTGCTTCAGCTGAGCCACTTCATCCACGATAATGCATTTCTTTGGTGGTACACATCCAATCACTGAAAAAGGTGAGAGTATAAAAGCCTGAACCTTACTATTCCTATCAGACAATATTTACTCCAGAGCTCCCCATAGCTTTGACTGAGGCTTTGCCTGACCTGCATCACTGTTCAACTTTACCTTCTGCACAATCCCACTTCTCCCCTTTCATTCCCAAAGTGCTAAGCCTAAACATCCCTCACAATAGATTCTGTCAGATGTATGCTTTTAGAGAGCTGTCTTAAAAGTGTGTGTGTGTGTGTGTGTGTGTGTGTGTGTGTGTACAGATTTTACCTTTTCCACTGCTTAGATGAATACTTTCTCACAGGCCAATGATACCAATTAGGAGAGTGGCAATTGAAATTACTATGTAATAGCACTGTCTGTAAGAAGGGTTTTGGTGTTTCTTATTTCCTACTCAACATGTTCTGGAATTGCTGTCGCTATTTACTGGTTAGGGGCTATAACGAAAAACAGAATGTGAGAAAGACCAAATATTCAGACACCTTGGACTCCTGACCCTTACCTCCATCTTTGACTTGGCTTCATAACTTTGTTTCGTGGCAATGGGAGGGTGGTAAGAGGCAAATTGCCATGATGTTCCATTGGTCTTTATTGAATGTCTCATAATATCAAAACAGAAATTAGTGAGTTCCTCAGGTATATGGTCTTAGGTTCATTGCCAGTTTTTAACACTATCCATAAATAGCTGTGTTTTAGCATTGTTGAAAATATACATACATATCCAGAGGTTATAATAAGCTACAATTGAAATATTTTAACAAGCCAGAGATCAGATTTATTTTCCCTCCAAGACCTTACTGATTGACTGATTAAACTCATGCCTAACTTTATAGATTTAATGTTTACAAATACCAACAGCAATGTACCCACAAAACTGAGTTTATCTGAATGTAATAGTTCAATCCCTGGGAAATGATTACCTATAATTCTCTGCAAGCCTCCAATTTTGAACATTTCATGTGTGTGCTTGTGTGTGTGTGTGTGTGTGTGTGTGTGTGTGTGTGTGTGTGTGTGTTGGATTTTGATGTCCTATAAGGCTAAGCTGAGTTCTTCCTCTTAGAGGAAGTAGATTATTTGCTGTGGAGTTTCATAGATGGGTACACATTTCCAAAATAAGGGGTGATGGAAAGTGGAAAGGAGCATTTCTCAGGCCTGCAAGGGTCTACTAGTAAAGTGATGTCTTATATATGGCTTCTGGAAATGGCATTTTCTACTTCTAATATGGGTTAAAGTAGACTAGCTCACAAGTGTTTGGTATCTATGTAGCCAGAAATTTGGACAGTATAGGATAGTGGTTAAAAGAGCAAGCTTTGGAGTCAAACAAAGGTGAGTTCAGTCTTAGCTCATCACTTACTAGCTATGTAACTGTAAACAGACTACTTAACTTCTGAGACTCAGTTTCCTCAATCTGTACAATGAGTGTTTTAATAGTATCTACCTCAGAAGTTGTTTAGAAGATGAACTGGAGCAGTAGCTTGTGTTTTTTACCAAAGCCAGAGCCCATGTACTAATTTATTTTCTTATTTATCCTATTCTAATTGAACTTACCCTTTGTGGAGGCACTTTGCTAGGCACTGGGAAAACATAAATAAATGAAATAAAGTATAAGATATTATCTTTCAGCATACTCATGTTCTAAAGGAGGAAACAAACATGCAAATAGACATGATACCACATGATAAGTACAACAATGGGTGTTAGTACAGGAGACTCTAGCAGCAGATAAAGGGCATCCCTTTCAGGTTGATTGTTGAGAGAAGCATTCATGCAGGTTATAGGTATATTGCATTTTTAAATAAAAATAAGAAGTAGTTGGATAGAGACTGGGTTCTATTGGAAATTCCAGACAGATGGGAAAATATATGCGAACATTAAACAGGAAGCAAGAATAGGGAGTATCAAGCAGTTCAACAAGGAAAGGTATGAGATATGAGGCAGAAGGAAAGAGCAAAGCCAGATTGTTAGTCAGATTAAGGACTTTATCCTGAGGCTCTAGAGAGCTATTGAGAAGTTTTTAGCAGGAAACTGATCCAATTTATCTTCATATCACTGGTCTTCAAAGTATGTTTCAAGGTCTGGCAACAAAAGCATCGATTACCTGGGAAATATTAGAAGTGCAACATCTCAAGTCTGCCCCCAAACCTGCTGATTTAAAGCCTCTGAGAGTGGGCCCAGTAATCTGTGTTTTAACATGCCCTCAGGCAATTCTGATACATACTCATTTTTGACAACCATTCATCTACGACTCTGTCTTCAATAGGAAAAAAAATGAGATGTTGCAGGTAGGAGGTGACAAGACTGGATATGAAGAGAATAGTTAAGAAGCTTTATGATAATTAAGTTCAGAGATGATGTGGGTACTGAAAATTTCACTCCTGAAAATCAGATCATCTTTAATAAATCTTGTAGTTTTCTTATCAATTCCTGGAACTTTCACTGGCTTCAGCCCTATTTCCTGACTGGTTTCTCTCTCTCTCTCTCTCTCTCTCTCTCTCTCTCTCTCTCTCTCTCTCTCTCTCTCTCTCTCCCTCTCTCCCCCCTTTTTTTGGTAATTTTCCCCTAAAACATCATAACCACTGTTGAAAAGAATACACATTGGACTTAATCTTGTAGGCCTAGTGTTTTTAAAAACACTTAGCATGATATAAAGGACTTTCACAATCTGACCTCAACATCTAATACTTTTTGCAAATTGTTTTCTTATGATTCTCTACTTTTGCTTAAGCTGCTCTCTCTGCTTGGATGGTATATTAGGCTAATTGGTTTACCATACAAAATATCATAGACCGAGTCACTTAAACAACAGAAATGTATTTCTCACAGTTCTGGAGGCTGGGAGTTTGAGATCCGGGTGCCAGCATGGTTGGATCCTGGTGAGCAATCTCTTCTTATCTTACAGATTGCCACTTTCTCATGTGGGAGAAAGAGAATGCTGGTGCCTTTCCCTCTTCTTATAAGGGCACAAGTTCTATTGGATCAGGGCTCTATCCTTATGACCTTATTTAATTTTAATCAGCTCCTTAAAGACCTTATCTCCAATACTGTAACATGAGAGGTTAGGATTTTAGTATATGAATTGAGGAGGAACATAATTCAGTCCATTGCAAATACCCTTCTTCTACTTCTCAATTGACAAATTTCTATCCACTTTTCAAAATTTGGCACACATTTCATCTGTTTCTATACTGTTTCTTGATGTCACTCCCTTGATGGTAGGAAAGGATTAGCCTTCAGCTCTGCAGGAAACATCGGTAATGAAAACAACTAATTCCCTAAGATGTTGATGTATAATTAAACCCATCCTATAGTAAAGTTCTTTATAAATAACATTTATTATTCAAAAAATGGTTTTGGAAAAACTGGACAGATACATGCAAAATAAATAAATAGATAGATAGATAGATAGATAGATAGATAGATAGATAGATAGATAAAAGAAACTGGACCACATTCTTATACCATATACAAGAATAAACTCAAAGTGGGTTAAAGACTTAAATGTAAGACCCCAAACCATAAAACTCCTAGAAGATAACATAGGCAGCAAACTCTCTGACATTGCTTTTAATAATACTTTTTCTGATGTATCTCCTCAGGCAAGAGAAACAAAAGATAAACTAATGGGACTACATCAAACTAAAAAGTTTTTGCACACCAAAGGAAACCATTACCAAAATAGAAAGACAACCTACTGAATGGGAGAAGATTCTTGCCGATGATACATCTGATACAGGGTTAATATTCAAAGTTTATTGACAACTTATGCAACTCAACACCAAAAAAACCCCAAAACTCCAAAAACAATCCAATTTAAAAAATAGGCAAAGGACCCAAACTGGGATTTATCTAAAGAGGACATTCTCTAAAGAGAACATCCTACTTAGAATCACTAATCAGAGAAATGCAAATTAAAACCACAATGAGATATCTCACACCTGTCAGAATGGCTATCATCAATAAATCAAAAAACAAGTGTTAGCAAAGATGTGGAGTAAAGAGAACCCTCTTGCACTGTTGGTGGGATTGCAAATTGTTACAGCCATTATGGAAAACAGTTTAGAGATTACTCAAGAAATTAAAAATTGAACTACCTTATGACTCAGCAATTCCACTTCTGGATATTTATCTGAAGAAAACCAGAACATTAATTTTAAAAGATATATACACCCCTATGTTTACTGCAGCACTATTTACAATAGCCAAGATATGAAAACAACTTATGAGCCCATCAGTAAATAATGAGATAAAGAAGAGGTAGTATGTATATACAACGCACTATTACTTAGCCATTAAAAAAATGAAATCTTACCATTTGCAACAGCATGGATGGACCTAGAGGGTATTATGCTAAGTGAAATAACTTGAACAGAGAAAGACAAATGTCCTATCATCTCATTTATCTGTGGAATTTAAAGAACAAAATAAAAGAACAAACAACAGAAAAACTCATAAATCCAAAGAACAAACTTGTTATTGACAGATGTAAGGGAGGTTGGGAGGTTGGGTGAAAAAAGTGAAGAGATTAAGTACAAATTGCAAATTGGTAGTTGCAAAATAGTCACAGGGATGTAAAGTACAGCATAGAGAATATAGTCAATAATATGGTAATAACTATGTATAGTACCAGGTGGATACTAGACTAATTGGGGGCATCACTTCATAAATTATATAAATATCTAACAACTACGCTGTATACCTGCAACTAATTTAAAATATTGTTGACCTTTTTTGAGTTTTGAAAACCTTATTTTTACAAACAGATTACTTGGCGCCTATTTTAAATAAAAACAATCCAAAAAGAGGTTAAAATTGACAAGAAAATTTAATGCATAGTAAAAATTTAAGGTATACCCAAGAGTGAACTCTAGTATAAGTCATAGACTTTGGATGATAATGACTTGTCAATGTAGGTTCATTGATTGTAACAAATGTACTACTCTGATGCCTGATGTTGATAGTGGGGAAAGTTGTGCTTGTGTGCAGGCAGGAGCATGTGGGAAATTCCTGTACTTTTCACTCAGTTTTGAATCTAAGGCTTCTCTGTAAAATAAAATTTATTAATTAATAAAAATTTAAATAAACTAGCTAAAAAACCCACAAAATTTTCTTAGTAAATCGTAACTAAGAAAGAACATGGTCTAAGAAATGAATCATCTTACCCAACCATTTTCTGGAAAGTGGTACATGGCTTTGATGCTGAAGAGACTGATAAATTGGTATATCAGGCTTTGGACGAGTTGATAGAGGTAGAATGAAAATAGGCTCTGTGGTCAAATAAATATGGAAGTAATGAGCTTAAAATATCAAACCAATTTCCTACAGTACTCTTCTCAGAGCTCTCAATATACTAGAATGCAGAGTGAATGCCCAGAAGTTAGAATATTTTAAGAAACAATTCTCAAACTTATTTGACTACAGAAGACCAGAATACATTTTTAGAAACACAGCTGAGGTTACGGGGAACCACTGGAAAAGTTTTCAGAAGATAGTAACATAATCATATATATGAATTTTAATAAGATCATTCTGGGAACAATGTAAAGAAAGAGTTGTAGGTGACCCCAAAATAAGACAATGGGACCCACTAAATAAGAGCCCAGATGAGAGAAAATGAGGGCCTGCTTAGAACAGGAGGATGAAAGTGGAGCAAAAAAGATGGCCTGTTCTAGCATGGAACTGAACTCAATACAGGGTTTTCTTGAAGCCCTTCTAGGTTTGCATACTTAGTATATTTTCTATAATAGTCTCCAAAGGGAACTTTAGGAAAGATTTTAGGTATTGTGCTCTGTGTCATGAAATTTGTCTGTGGCATGAGTTGGCATAATTATGCTCTGAACCATCTTCACATAGAAGTGCATGGTGTGGTTAGGTCCTGTTGTCCACTTCCATAAGCTAGCCTTATTGTGTTTCTATGATAACAAAGCCTCTCCAGCTGCTTCTATTTCAGTGTAATTGATTGAAACACCACAGTGCAATTGCAGGGCTCCCAAAAGCTGTCCTATACTTGTTCCATAAAAGTGATGGCTGCTCCTTTAGCATTCATTCTAGCTGTAAAGAATCCTAGGTTAAGTTTCTTAATAAAATAAAGGAATGCTATTTAGTTTCCTGAAGGCAAAATAGGTGATCTAAAGAGCTTTAGGAGAGTCTGGCTTACTGTCAATTCTCTGATTACCTGCAAGTAGTCACTCCTGCAAATGTTTCTAACTTCAGTTCTCTGATACTGAACTGGAATCTGCTGAAAAGTTGTGTCTTTTATTGAACTGGAATCTGCTGAAAAGTTGTGTCTTTTTGCACTGACTCTATTCGCCTAATGGATTACTGTACAATCAAACTGATTTAGAAAAAGGTACAGAATAGGACTCATGCACAATTAACCACTTTTTGCACTCTTTAATGTCTTTGAAAGGCTCAGGCCAAACTGGCACTACCACAATCTCATCCCACATGGTCCAGGGTAAGATACCTGAAAACTCCAACCAATAAGAGTAATAACACTGATAGCAAAGATAGAGACAGTAGAAAATGTGGTGGGCAAGGTGTTAGGAGACAGGGGGCTCTTTCTTTCTCCTTGACAAACTCATTGTATCATTTTGACAATGTACTTTATCCCTCTGAGTATATTTCTCCATCTTATAAAATGAGTATGCAAATACAACACGTGCTGCACTAGAATATTTTGAAATAATTTTGAATAAGCTTTTATATTTACAAATCACTTTCACAATCATTACCTTATTCATTCATGTGTTCATTCTTCCAATAGATATCACTGAGAACCTACTATGTGCTTGGCTTTCTGCCAGGTTCTGGGGATACAGAGGGTTCTACCCTCAGGAAACTGTTACTCTAGTTGAGAATATAGATATGTAAAAAGCAATGGAAGTGCAATGTAATAAATTACTATGAGAGGCACAAGTGTAGGATGCTGTGAAATTATTTCAATGTTTCTGAGACAAGCAGAGAAGCAGTGTTCATTCTACTTTTACAGATGAGAAACTGAGATTCAACAAATAATATGATTTGTCCAAGATCATATAGCTATTTAATGGTAGCCTGAAAACTTGAAGCCAGTTCACCTCCTTCCCACATACCCTGTGGGGTAAGCATCTTTCAAGTTTAGAACCCTATCTCAAGTATTTTCCAAAACAATCAAAATGAATTATGTGTATTGGCAATTCATAGCCAACATATAAACTAATCTTGACATCTAACAGTTCTAGAGTGGGACTTATAAAAGAACTAGTTGGGGTGGATGCATGAGTAGAAAATACGTATATACTTTAAATCAACCACAGAATCACATGGTAAAATATCACATTGGATAGGGACTTGATAATCTCTTAAGACCATAGCACTATGAGCCCTCAAATATTTAGGGTTCTCATACTTTGGGGATTTTAGATTAGACCCCAAATAAAACAAATGAATCAATATGGTCTCTGCTCTACTCGGGGATGAGGGAACACTAGATCAAAGGCACATACTTTTGATTTGGCTTATTTCACTTACATGTGTATTTTGGGGAGTGAGAGGCAAAAGAAAGTGGTAGGAAAAGAAAAAGATGTTGGGGGAAGAGTGAACCATGATTCCTCCTCCTTCCATTGGATAGAACAAGTTGCAAGAAAAAGTGGGAAGTGCTTGAAAGTAGGAAAAGTGGAGAAAAAAGAAAGTAGGAAAGAGGAAAGCTTGGCAAAGTAAAAAAATACTTGTCTCTAGGTAGAAAGAATGACTCTAAGATGAGTGAGGACTTTGGATGACAAATTACTGGTAATTGCAACTGAGAGGGTTAAAGGAAGTAGGCAGAGCAGGGAGGCCTAGTCACAATTACAGTTTTAAAAAAGGTACTCTTCAATTCTTTTTCTACAGTTAATGGCCATTTGCATTATTGTCATTATTGTTATCATCATCATCATCAAACTACTATTATAGGGTTCTAATTATTTACAAAGCACTTGCTAATGAATGTTTTCATATAACACAGCAATTCTATCAGCTTTGTATGAGCCTTTACCATGTTGCAGATGAAGACAATGAGTCTCAGAGAGGTTAAAAAACTTGTCCAAGATCATTCAGCAGGTAAGGTAGGATTCCAACTCTTATTGATTCCCAACCTAATTAATAATTTTAATCACAGCAGATCCTAAATGTATGACATTTTGATTGGTTTCTTCCTGAGAAAATTTTAGGGACTTGTTTTCAGTTCATTAACATTTTCAAGTCATATGTTAGGGTTGGTTGCTTCTGAAAAGATTTCCACAGATGGCTAACTCACATCTATTTTGTTTTCAATTCTTATCCTGATAAGAGTGACACTGCCTGACCTTATGCCCCAATTCTGGATACTCATCCTATAAAAGGGTTTGTAGCCTTCTACCCTTGACAAACTTGCCTACAACTATAAGATAGTAAAGTTAATTTAACAATGAGTCTTCAGAATGCCCTCCATTTCACCTTTTGTTACACGATGTTTCATTAATGATGCAGCTAGGCTGATGCTTGCAGAAACACAATTTAAACTTTGCAATCTCTTTCTTGCCCCACTGATCACACTGAATGACTTTCAACTTTTCTTTTATGGTTTCTCCTCAAATACTTAGAGACAAATATCTTGCACAGTTACCAACTATCCTCAGCTGCACAGATCAAATCACAGTCCTAGAGGTAGGAGATCGATAACAGGGAACTAGTGT
Organism: Macroglossus sobrinus; assembly: GCA_004027375.1. NCBI lineage: Eukaryota > Metazoa > Chordata > Mammalia > Chiroptera > Pteropodidae > Macroglossus > Macroglossus sobrinus. The sequence continues at coordinate 1,288,634 of PVKZ01000116.1, forward strand.
CCTAAAAATGGCCAATTAGGTACTGATTACAGGAGTTATATGTTGCACTGCATGAGGTCAGCCCACATAATTTTTAGAGATGCCTATGATATGTTTGTATTAGTTATTGTTGGCTTATAGAATGTCCATTGCTATGCTAGCTAGAGTCTGACCTAAAGGCTTATTCTCAAAGATTCATCTCCATCAGACTAACTGGGTAGAAGACTGGATGTAGAGGAATCTTAAATGCCTCTAACCCAGAGCCTGCTAAAGTTCTGTGTTTTTTAGATGCACACTACTCAGAAGTCAAGCAACAATCTGAATTAATCACTGCATTCTAATCAGGGTTTCTAGGTGGTGGTAAATAACCATGTGTGGGGATTTTTTGTCTTAGGATGAGGAATGAATTTTTCTCCCATTTCTCCTTTTATTGAGAAAATAGCTTGTAACACTTAATCAAGAAGCAACATAGCTGCCTGGGACAAACACAAGAAAATTTGTCCCATTTTACTAGAACAAGCTGTGGGAACACTGTATTGTCAAGAGAGGCACAAGATGGTCTAAAGAGAGGGTGGATGATTTTGGAGACTTGCAGCTGGTAACATTGAAACATTGGATCAATTTTGACAACATCTATAAACATCATCAAAGGCTATGAGGAAAGGTCTTAGGCCAGGGGTCATGGGGCTATATGAAGAAAGGCTTGCTAATTGTTTTCACATTTGGTTGCAGGGAACAGCACCAGTATTTACTGCAGACTGAATAAGAACTAGAAATCACAAGAGAAAGAGCTTGGGGAATGTCGTGTTTGGAGCCTCTGGGACACATTTTGACAGGTGTCATTCTTGAGCTATGTTGTGAATTGGTTTGTTTTGATTTCAAATCCACTTGTTTATGACTTAAGTGAAGTTGTTTTGATCTAAGGGTGAATGTGTTTGCATTGAGGAAGCCGTGCCAGGACGTTGTCATGGACATCTGTTGTTGTCGATAAGCACTAAGTAGCTCAGCTGTTGATGGGCACTGCTGGGGACTTGTTGATAAAAACATATGGAAGAGTGGCTATAACATAATGGACATTTAAACTTTAAATACCAAGGATCAGTGAGGACTTATTGAAAGTATTTGGTCTGGGCAAGGCTAATCTTTGCCGATCTAAATAGCTCTCTGACAATCTTGAGACATTTGCTTCTGCCATGGCTAGGTTCTTGGTCAGCAGTGGTGTTTAAATCATACAGCAGTCTTAGTTAGAGAATGGACATCTGTTCTTGCCTTGGTGAGGCTACTCCTTGTAGGCAGTGGCACAAGCCATGTAATCATCTCTGGATTAATAATCTTCAGAGCAGCCTACCTTGCCTGCCAACACCAGTACCATTGCTTACTAGTTATGTGTCCTAGTAGCAAAGGACTTAAGCCAGCAGTTGATACCCAAATTTTAGTTGGAAGAACTGACTCTTCCAACAACCAACTTGTAGAAAGGGGCACCTCAACTAAATTGTGACTTTATTTTTTTCATCTCTCCTTTGCTTGGAACAATACTGTAATTAATCTATCACTGTTTTAAAATATGTCATTTCTTTATTGGCTTATTAAGAGACATTATCTTTTATACTATTGGCTAAGACAATCTCAGTCTCTGAGCATAATTATACTGTGAACAAAACAAGTTCTACAGTGAGTCAAGCACTCCATTAGTGGCTTTACATCCATAATCTCATTATAACCACTTATCAGGTTGGCAGTTTTATCAATGCCGTTTTACAGATGATAAAACTGAAGCTTGGAGAGGTAAGTAATTTGTTCAAGATTATATAGCAAGAAAGATGTAAAAAAATTCCAACTCAAGTCTGAGTCCATAGTATATTCTGCTACTGTTCTAGAAAGGTTTCCCACTGTCTTAAAGATCATTGGTTATGTTTTTCTTCTGGGCATTAAAAGACCAGAGTAGCTGTGGGTTGGCCTAAGTACAGCTTTTTCTATAGCTCTTTAATACCTAGGCAGAGACCAAGAACTTCCTGGCCCAGTTTCATACAGCTTTGCCTTCAGGAGCTTTAAGCTATTGAGTAACCTGGATCAATGGTTCTCACCAAAGAAAAAAATGTATGAGAATATGAGGTTTTCTAAGATTCTGCCACCTACTGGTTTTTCCCCCAGAATAATGTAAACTAATAATGAAAATAAATGCCATAAATACTGATACAGATGATATAGCTTTAAGGGTTAAATTGCTCAGTGAAACATTCTGAATGACTTAATAGCCTTAGTTCAAAATTTATACCTCTCTCTTGATCTTAGAAAGGGTGAGGCTGTCTCAGGTGTCAGTGACAACTTCCAAGATATAAAGAAATTGTAAGAAACCCATATTCAGGGAAGCTATGCAGACTGCTTCTAAGTGCTATTTACAAAGCATATTTCCAACCTAGGAGGCAATGAATCTGAAAGCAGTCTCATTATACCAGACATCCTATCTCTGCTCACTAATTCGACAACATTTCTTCTTCTTTGGATGTCGCAATTCTGTTCACAAATTGGTCTATAACTGTAATAGATGACAGCCAAATAAAAATGATAAACTCTTTATAAACAACTCTGGATCCAAACTTCCTGTGGCTTGATATCGGCTCATGTGGGACTGAAATGATGGATTCTTCCTTATTATTGAGAAAAGTCTTCTACTCGCATTTCTCTACTCTTTTAATTTATTCAACAGGCTTTTGTCAAGGATATACAATGTGTCTGGCACTGTGTTGAGCACTAGGAACACAAAAATAAGTATGACAACATTTCTGTCTTTAAGGACTTACAATCTAATTGGACAAGATGGACACATATTCAGGTGAGTGTAATAAAATGTTATAGAGAATGTTAAAATGACATAAGAACCACATTAAAATAGCTCCTATGTCTAACAATTGAAAATTTGAACAACAAAATAAATTGTAATAGTATAGGATTATAACTCAAGGTATAAAAAAAACTCCACATAAGTCCATGTGAATATAAATAAATAATTGCATAAGTAAATGAGGAGAATGGACAAATCTTTCTTATAGAAAAATTCTAATTAAAATGTGGAAGGAATGAGATAAATATAAAATCACTATTAGAACACTATAGCGGTAAGTACTACAAGCAAGATATGGTGAACACTAAAATTAATACGTAAAACTTTAAGGTGAAATGGGATAATTGTATAGCCTCAAAGTATTTCCCCCAAATATTTGTTAGTGTGGTGGTTTTAACAAACATTTTTTGATGTTCCCTCCAGAAAGTGAAACTTCATTTCTCTCTTTTTGAGTGTAGGCTGGACTTAATAACCCATTTCTAACAAATAAAGTATAAAGAGGGAACAATAATAACTTTACAGTGGAGAAATATGACATTTTGAGAAAAAAATATGACCACTACTCTCCATATGTGTCAAGGTTATGAAAAACAAGGAAAGAGTGAGAAACTGTACTAGAATGGAGGAAACTATTCATGATCTTAGCCAAAAGGTTGAGAAGTGATGAATGGAGGAAACCAAGGAGACATGACAGCTAAATGTAATGCAGGATCCTGGATTGGATACTGGAACAAAAAAGAGTATCAGTGGGTAAACTAGTAATATTGAAATAAGCTCTATAGTTTAGTTACTAGTTTTGTAACAATGTTAATTTCTTAGTTTTGATGAATGTACTATTGTAAGATGTTTACATTAGAGGAAGCTGAGTGAAAGGTTTATGGAAACTGTACTATGTTTGCAACTCTTCTGTAAATATAAAAGTATTTCAAAATAAAAAGTTTACAAATGTTACAGCTGTGTGAAAGTAAATCCAATCTTTGAATATTATTGGAGGCTTTTCTCAAGAAGGTTGGGCTTAAGTTGGGTCTTAAAAGAAAAGTAGACATTTGCTAGATAGACAAGAAAGGGGAGGCCACTCCAAAGACGACATCCTAGATATAGTGAGCCTTCTGGGAAAGCTGCAGAAGTACAAAATTGCTAACCAGTTTGGAATAAAAAAACTAGCTGCAAGATCTGGAATTTTTATTTTTTAAAGATATATTTCTTAGATTTTCAACTCTAACTGAAAGTCTTCTCCTCTCTTACAAGATCAGATTAAGCATAGGGGTGTGTATGTGGAACTTCTCAGCTACTTTCATATTCTCTTTTGGATATTTTCTTCCTTTACTCGTATCTGCTCACTGATTGTGAGCTGTCATTCTGGCAAGCAGAGATGCTGTACATGCTGTACAATGTTATTTATAATTTGAATAGTCTCTGTTGAATATAATAGCTAAGTTAATAAGCCAACTCCTAATGCCTTCAAACAATAGTTAAAAGCTCTTTAATTGTAATGGTACGTTTGTTAGACTATGTCGCAGAGACCATAATGGGGTTAGGAATACAGTAGGGGAGAAGACATGAAAAGAATAGAGCCTAAAGTAAATGACATATTCCAGGATATCCTGTGTCTTTGGCCTACTCTCCTTAATACCCCAACCCCATCCTTTTTTCTTTTTCTAGCATATCTAATGAGTTCTTGGCAGGGGACATAAATGTAAGGTAAAGAACAGATTTATATTCTTTAAGAGTTGAGAGTAGAACAATTACTTTCAGATGCTCAAATGGGAACTAAGATATAGACTTGATGGTGAGTGACAGAGCTAGATCACAGATGTCCTCTGCCATTACAGCCCCCAAAATGGGTTCTGAGCCAAGACAAGCACTCATCACTGCAGGGAGGTTTTAGGCCCCTCACCTGAAGGATAGCTTATATCCAACTCTGAAGAATAGCCATAAATAGAAAAGAAACATGATTACTGTGGTGTCTGAGGAGAGATGATAAGACTCTAGACTTCGAAAGAAGAGAGCCTGGAGGTTTCATTGCCATGACTACCTCCAGGATACTGACTTGTACTCACATAACTAGGTCAGGGCTTCTTTCTTCTGAAGATATGTAAATAGCACAGAGAACCCAGAGAGATGGGGGCAGACCTGGAGACATGTCATTTCAATGAGAGAGGGCAATCAGTGTTATGGAAGCACAGTGAAGTATTTAAAAAGAGAGAGAGAAACCATTAAAAGTGGATGTGAGACCTAGGTAGGACCAGGTCACCTCTGCTCCAAACAAGGCTGACTTCATCCTCCTTGATTACCCCATTCCCATCATACCACAATGCATTATCCCAGGAGACCTTTTTCAAAATAACATTTATTTCTTCCAAGTAACTCTCCTTTCAGAGAGAAATGACTGAATCTGCATTCACATAAAGGGAAGAAGAGGGATAGGTGTTGAATTTGGTACCCTTATACAACATTTATTTATTATAATCAGGGAGAGCCTTTCAGAAAAGGTGATATTTGAGAACAGACTGAAAGTGTTTGTGTCGGTATTTGGCAGAAGAGCATTCTAGGCTGAAGGGAAGCAAGTACAAAGACCCAAAGATAAATGTATATCTGATGCATTTGTGAAACAGCAAGGAGACAACTATGGCCAGAGTAGAAGTAGTGAAGGGAAGAATAGGATAAGATCAGAGAAATAGCCAGGGTTTCGGTCCTGTAGGACTTTCTGGGTCATTATTAGAGTTTTGGCTTTTGTTCAGAATGAAATAGAGGGCCATGGGTAGGGTTTGAATAGAAGAGTAATGTAACCTTATTTGCGTTTAAAAAGGATCCACTGCACTTCAAAAGTTATATAAATGTCTAACCATTATACTGTACAACTGAAACTAATATAATATTGAACATCAACTGCAATTGAAAATTATTTAAAATTAAAAAAATAAAAATAGAAAAGATCCACTGGCTTCTGTATGGATAAAATTATAAGAGAACAACTTAGGAGGGTATTGGTGGAGTCCATTTGGCACCACCTAAGTCAAATAATTTGCCAGGACTCTAGAGACAATGAGAACAGCTTAGAATCTAGTGCAAAAAAATCCACATTTTATTATTTTAATCTACAAATCTCAAGGAGATTCAAGAGTTTTGTTATTACTAGTATTTGCAGCATCATTGTGTCATTTTAGATTGTATCCATAATGAATCCAGGGATGAGGGCTAACAATCATTAGGTCGTAGAAACATTAGAAGGAATTCACAACAAATATACTTTCCTAATGTAGATAAAAAGGCAGATAAATCATGGTAAGGTAAAAACACCTTTTACTGCTTTAGAAAGAATAGGGTTATATACCTGTCTATTCCATTGCCACTCTAGCTAGTATCTCATAACATCACAATTTCAACATGTAAAAAATGAATCCTTAATCATTTCCCTCAAACTTCTTGCTTTTCACCTTTTCTCCTTCTCAATAAATTAAACTCTGTCTACCCAGGGCCTCAACCACCAAACTAGATGTCATCCAAGGCTCTTTCTCCCTCCCTAACACATCAAATTCATGACCAATTCTTGGGACTTCTGCCTCCAAATTATCTCTAGATTGCAGTCACTTATTCCCATCTCCTCCACCACCTCTACCTCTACAGGCTACCATTTTCTTTTGCTTCAATCACAGTATTTTTCTACTCTCTGGTGTTCCCATTGCTAGTTCTCCATGCTCTACCCTCCCTAAATTTCTACTTTGAAGTCAGAATTACTCTAAAATGAAAATCTGACCCTTCCATAGTTTTTCATTGACCTCAGGATGAAGTCCTCAGTTCTTTGCTTGGCTTATAAGATCCACAGAGATTTAAATCCTATTGGCTTCTGTAGCTTTAACTTTTGCAAAATCTTCCTTTTCACATAAATTGTGCTCTCTAGGTATACTGAACCACATTTAGCAATTGTGAGTTAATTTTATATGTCAACTGGCTAAGCTGTTCTCATTTAAGCCCATGGAATCACATGTAGATTATGACAATAGTTTTTCAGTATAATAGCAGATCCTCCCTCCACTTGTGCTTTCCTTCAACTCATCCTGCATGCTTCTGCCAGAATACTAATCTGACCATTGTACTCTCATGCCTAAAATCCTAAGGTGACTCCCCAATTCAATTCCAGATTCCTTAGCCTAACGCAAGGGGTCCTCCATGAGCTGAGCTTGATACCTTATCCTTGTCTGTGCTTCACATTTCAAGCTCTTGTACCATCAAACCATAGGTCTCCACATACTCCCTGCTGTTTTATGCTTCTTAAACTTGGCTCCTACTGATTCCTTGGCATAGACTGTCTCATAGATTCACATCTCTTCTCTCCTTTAACTAAATCCTATTTACCTTTAAGGTTTAATTTGGTGCTGCCTCCCCCAGAAATCGTCCCCTTAACAGTCAGTTTGTGTAGAGGATGAGGCATGAGGATGGAGTGTGTCTGTGCTGTGTTCTCTTAGCCCATTAGTGCATTTCTCTACTTTTTCACCACAATTATGGAATTGACCACATGGAATGTCAATGTTCTACTTATTCTCTCCCCTGGTAAATGGTCAGTGAAGATTAGGCCTGTTTCTTATTTAATATTGTATTCTCAGCAAGTAGCAGAGTGCCTACCAAATATTATGGGCTCAAGACATGTTTATTTAAGGAAATAATGAATGAATGGAGAATAATAGAATATTAGCACCAAGAGGGATTTAACAAATTATCCAGCCCAATTTCTTTATTAAATCTATGAGAAAATAGGCCCTGAGAGGGTAATAACTGATGAAAGTCACATAGCTAGTTAAAAATTGAACCAGGCTTAGGATCAAAATTCCCCTCCTCCCCGTCTTTCCATTTTCCTACACTAGCCCTAGATTTATTATCTCTTAAGTATCCAACCAAATAGACAGATACTTTTCTTAACAGAATTTTCAATTTATAAATCTCTGTTCCAATGCTTTTCTTCCCTATTTTTTGGCAAATACCATCTGTCAACTGGTATTTTATGTGAATGGAATGACAGAAGGTTTGTGTTCTTCAGAAAGAGTTAGAAGTTAATACTTCCCGCTGTGATCCATATTTGGTTGCTTAAAGAGAAAAAACCTTTTTCAGCATGAATAAGGAAAAATCATCTTGAAGATTAACTAATACTTTTACAAACTAGTTGAGTTCAAGGTTGTTTTGATCCTTATGAAACTTTTTTTGGAAGTATGACATGTGATTATATATATATATATATATATATATATATATATATATATATATACCCCCAAACATCTCAGAATAAGAGGTTGATAACATTAGCTTTGAAGTTATTGATGAATTTACAAGGGAGAAATGGATGATGTAGACTCCATAAGGACTAAACCTCTACATACGCAGAAAATGGTTTAAATAATAAGGTAAACAACAGATAAGAAAAAAAATTAACAGTAAACGTGACACAGGGTTCATTTCTATATAATCTAAGAAGCTCGTATAATTTTTTAAAAAAAATATTAAGACATTCAATAGATACGTGGGCAATGTAGATGAACAATTCATAAAAAGAAGTGCAATTAGTAAACACACATATAGGAAAATATGTAAACCCTCTAGTAATCAAATAAATAAACAAATGAGAACATTAATGAGATTCTTTTTATAGCCATTAAATTATTCAAAACCAAAATGTTATTGATCATCTAAGATGTTCACAAGGATATAGTAAAACTGGCACATATCTATGTCACTGATGGCAGTATAGGTTTGAATAAACATTTTGCATTTGGAATTGTATAGCCTTTGGCATAGTAATCTTACTTCTGAGAATATGACTTCAGGATATTATCCAAAAGGAGAAAACAAAGTATAGCCATAAAAATGTCTATTAAATATTATCTAGGATAGAGAAATAATAAACTGGCTAAATGTTTAATAAATTATGTGGTAAAGCAGTAATTATCTAAATGAGGAGATATGATGCAGTCACTATAATTATCATTTGGAAGACAATGTAAGGACAGAAAATGTTTATGATATAAAAAGTGAAAAAAGTATAAAGTAAGAATGTATATAACTATAAGATAATCATGGCTTTGAAAAAATGTATAGTAGATGTGGGCCCTATTCCCTTGTCATGTTCCGAGAGAGTTTTGCCCCACTCCCCAGGAGGAAGTAGTATCAGAGGTATTTCAAGGCCTTCTCTTTATTTATTACTTTTTCGTCTCCTGGGGAAGGAAAGTAATTTATATGATGAACAAGATAGGGAAAGGGTCACTGGATACATGCATATGTTTATTGCTTCCTCTTGGGGGGGCACTTGTTTTTCTCTCTACCCCTGCTTTCATATATGCTAAGAAAAGCTGGATAAGGGCTTAGTATCTAGCTTCTACAGGCAAGGCTGGAAGTCCCCCTCCTTTTTGTCCCCCTGACTCCTGTTCATCCAGGGTATGTGTTAAGCCATGATTTCCTATGTGATTAACTGGGTAAATGCCTAATCTACAGATCCAACTTTCCAAATAGGTAATTATCATGATATCGACTTGAAAGTAATATGGAACCTCAACTTTGGCAACCAGTCCAAACCACTTCTTCCAAGCCTTCTTTAATAACTATAAAGGAGTAATTAATTTACACCTGGTTCCTATGTCTATTTCTAGACTGCTTTCAGAAAGAGGAAAAAAGGCTGAATAATGAGCTTCCCTTAATCCCAATACAGGTGGCTGTGGGTCTAGAAGGTAATCTAGCAAAATTAAACTCATTTGATGTATTGTGGATATAAATATGGTTGTGAATTCTTTTCCTTTTTTTCATTTGGTTTTCAATTAATCTTGTTTGAGATATGAATAGCTCCAAAATCCAGGCAGCTAGTACCTACTTCTGCTGGACTTAGTCCAGGTAATGCAATGTTGCTGGCATACACCCAGAAACCACTTTTCTAGTACTTCTACAAGCTCTATGGGGTCATGGATAGTCTTATATTTACCAGAGGTAGCTCTTAAGGGACCATTCATTAGCAAAAGAGTGGTAACCGTACCCAAGCTGAACCAATAAAATTTCTTAGTATTTTAAAAGCTAATCTGAGAGAATAAAACATATAGAAACTGATTGGCAATGGAGAAAAAGAGCATATTTAGGGGGCAGTTATGTTCCTGGTTCCAGTCATTGCTAACAACCAGCCAAACACCTTCTTCTATACTTTGTAAAACAAACCAATAAATTCTCATTTTTTAACATAAACTGGCTTAAGTTGGAATCTCCCTAGAGTTCTGACTGCTGCAGATGAAACCTGTGTCTGTGAAACTGTTTCCCATCAAGGGGTGCTTTTGTGATAGTAACAAAGCTGCCCTGGTTGTCATTCCAGGTTTACTTAAGAAGGTTGTACTAAATTATATCATTAAACTTAATCTGTGTCAGAGAAAAACTATTCTGTATATAATCCATAAGAAATCATATTTTAAATAATCCCAACACCAAGTGTTTTTTCCCCCCAGAGGCTTAAGTTAAAATTGTTCAAAATCACTCACTTCTATTTTATCAACTCTGTTAGAATCACAGCAGGTATAAATGAGTAGCGAATTCATGAATTGTGCATCAGTTTATATCTTTTCCCCAAGGCTAATTGTTTGCTTTTTTCCTCTTCTATTAAAGCTGTCAGTGCACGGTGATATATAGTAAGCCTTGCATCTTGATGAAAAACAAAAATAAAATTTTAAATGTGGGTATAATTATACAATGCCACAAAATTTGTTTCTTTTTCTTCCCTACTAACTTTCATCAAGGCAAGATTATTTTTGTGTAGAAATTAATACAATCAGCTCTGGGAATAAATATGTCAACAGAGTTTATGCATCTGTTGACTGTTCTCCACATGAAGAATCTTATCCAGAGTTGGTCTTTAGCTATTAAGTGGCACAAACGGTGTGTGTGTGTGTGTGTGTGTGTGTGTGTGTGTGTGTGTGTGTGTGTGTAGGCTGTAATCTACACTGTAGGCTGTTTTCCAAGCTGAGAACTCCCTTTCCTAAATGAGAGTTTCTATACTTAAATGGCTGTGGGTAATGATTATAAACTCTGCTCCTGGAGACAGTATCCCTTTCTCTCCTTGGCAACCTGGGGATTCTTTGCTATAACTAAGCTGCTAGATGAACCTAGCATGGTAGTGAATATTCACTTTGCCTTAGGTCAAATCCTGTTTCTCTTTTACTTTAAATATCATTTGATACTACAGATAATATTGATGGTAGCTAAAACCTCCAGAAGTAATTAATACTGTCTGCTATTTATTTGCATAACTCTTCTTCCATATCCATCTTTTTTTAAAAAAATGAATTGGGTTAGGTTCTAATGAACCTAAGAAAAAAAGAAATTCAGTTATATTTTGTTCTCCAATCTGATACATCTCTTTCTATAACTACAACACTAACCTCAAGCCACTCTCCAGAACTTTGACTCATGCTGTTTTATTTATTTTCCTCACAGATCTTGTGCTTCTATTGACAATTAAAGAGAAAGTATAATCCCTTTGGATAATATATGTGTCAGGAGATATAGCCTGAAGGGAAAATTATATACATTCTCTTAGGTTCTGGCTATTAGTGAACAAAGGCATCCACAATGCCAATAAGCATGTGGAAAAAGGTTTGTGTTTCACATCAGGAGATCCCTGGCTCAGTCAAGACTGTCGTGTGCTTTAAATACAGATGAAATAAGTCAATAAAAATATTAATAAACCTTTATAATACATGATTGCATAGAAACATGTAAAATAATTTGTTAGTTATGGATATTAGGAAGTGATTAACTTTTTTCATAGCCTAATTTTATATGTGTGTGTGTGTGTGTGTAAACTAAACAGTTTGCAAAATGCTTTCATTATAATCAAGTAAAGTCAACATTATTACATCATTTCTCTGTTCTTATTCATGTCAAAATTTCTAAAAATAGTTGTCTATACTCATCATCTCTTCTTTACTTTCCATTGTCTCCTCAGCCAACACCAACAGACTTTTACCACACATTCTTCAAAACCACCCTTATTATATTTGTCAGTAGCCTCCATGTGATTAGGTCTGTTGGCCCATTCTGAAATTATACATTATAGCTTTGTGTATTTATTGGCTGTCTCTCTACTCAGACTATAAGTAACATAAAGACAAGTGTTTTGTCTTGTTCATCATGACATCTTTAATGCTGAGCATATAATAGGTGTCCCAAAATATCTGTGGGATGAATGAATCAAACATCCTATTTTACATAAGAGAAAACTAAGACATGAGAGGTTAAGTAACTTGTCCAAGATCACAGAGACAGAGTTTTGACTTGAAGTCGTATCTCCATGATATTTACTCTGGTTGAAATTACCCATGCACAATACTTAAACAGAAAATCTCTGAGGTAAGACCATGTCATGAAACTCTTTCATTATATATACTAGCAACATACTGCATAGCACAAGAAAAATCCCAGGATACTAGCATGCAATAAATTTTTAAAGTGCACACCAATAGATAAGATTTAATACTTATCTTTCCAAAGACAAACCTGCCACTGAACCTAAAATTCAATTGATGATAATTGGATTTCTCCTTAAATATGTCCTTTTTTTAATTTAATGCACGAGCTGATTACAAATAATTAATCTTTTTATATTGTTTATTACTTAATAAAGAAATGAAGAGATGAAGCCAGCATCCTTTCTCCTGCCCTCTGCAAATGGAAATGAGTCTCAGACATCCAAGATTGCACATTAATTTGACTTTTTTAAAAATAGAGACTGAAAACTTTAATAATTCAAGGCATAGATGTCTCTATCTTTGACATAAGCTTTTTTAATCTTTGGAGACAAAGATAGAAATCATTTCTTCAGTACAAAGTAAAAGAAGGTTTACTTTAACTGTGGTCTTTTGTAGATAGCTCTGCCTCATGGTACATTAGTGCCAAAAAAGCATTTTTTTTTTTCTGAGAAAAAGAATGTTCTGTAGTCCTAGGTCTTTGCTATAGTCCATAAAATATATTGCGATGTGTATAAAATTTTAACATTTCGGATTCATTTGTTTGGATCTCTTAGAACTTATTCTTCAATGGTTTGTACCTTCAAATGCAAATATACAAGGCCAGAATCTCTTCCCTGCTCAACCAGCACTCTATAAAGGATCTATGAAATCCAAAGAAATAAGTTCTATCCATGATGCTTTGATGGTATAAGTGTTGGTAAGGAATCACTTTTACCTGTAAATAGTATTTATATAGGCAAATGTTGAACTCTTTTGATGAAACTGGTTAGTTAAGAATTTTTCTGAGTCAGAAGGTTGATATTAGCATGTTTCTTTGTGGATTGACCCCTATTTATAGAACAGAGCCAAACACTGTATTGAGTGAAAGGGAAACATGTGAATTTCTGTGCAGAGAGAACCCTGGGCTCTATTTTCAAAGGGGAACTACCAACCAGAAACATAAAGTCAGATTTCACATATTGGGACAACTGTAGGATTATTTAAGCATACTCTCACAAGATGAGTCCTCCTTGGAACATAACTTCAGTTCTGTCTTCTATTTTAGAACAGTTAATAGTTGTGGAGTAAAGAGAGACCTGAGTTTGAATCCCAAGTTACTGGCCATTTGACTTTACATGGGTTACATAACTTTGGTGTCTCCATTTGCTTACCTATAGAATTGAGATCATATTAGTTTCTGCCTCATAAGGTTTGTGAGGATTAAATAAACTGAAGCTTGTAAAATTCTTAACATGGTGCCTGACATAATGCCATCCAGTAAATGTGAGCTATCATTGGTGGCAGTGTTGCTGTTTTTAAGTGGAATTATGTATCTTTGGCATTTAACAGCTGTATGCCTTTACTTAAGTCAATTTACATCTGAATTTCCACATTTTTTCAAATAGAGATAATAACAGTCTACCTGAAATGGTTGTTGTGATGATTACATAGGATAATAAGTGTAAAGCTCATAGCAAAGTACCCGGCATGTTGTAAATAAAAAAAATAAATGTTGATATTATTCTTGTTGTTTCCTCCTCTTCTTGATTAACCTATATCTTTTCTTGAAATAAGAAATCTTTTAGTGAGGAGAGAAAACAGAGATATGGGTGAGAGAGCAGAATCTGAGTGCATTACAGAAATATCTGTTTAACAGAGGAAGGTGAGGGATTGATGAAACATATGACATCATGACACAACTATATAATTTATACATAAGGAGAGAAAACAACAATTAAATTGATTTCCTAGGCTTTTCAGAAATTAAAACCCTTGACCACTTTGAAGTTATTGGAAGGGAGTATTTGACCTACTCATGTGGCCATTGACACAACACCATTCTTCCCCATTATCTACTACATAATCTTCCCATATACTCTTTGGATTCTGAACATAGATCAATTTCCCCCAAATTAGGTACTCAGTCTAAACATATTGAGGAAATGTTTGCTATTTGTGTAATATATGAAAAAATTCAGTACTCTCCATTATAATCACAATTTCTGACTTAAAATAAAATATAGAATAAAAAAGAGAAATCTAAAATATGCAAATGTACACAATCAGTCAAAACTGCCAATTTCATGACTATTCTATAGAATAAATTTTCAGAAATTTAAAATTGGTAATATTTTGGTATGTGCCAGATATTAATGCTCTAAATGTCCTTCGTTTTTAGATAACTTTTAGAACCTGTACAACAAATGCTCTAGATGAGTAGTGGGCTGATTCTAATCAGTAGCTTAAGTATCAAATAACAAAAATACTTCTAAATACTCAAATGGCTTAGTTCTATATATGATAGACCTTTAGAAATCTTGCATAATGTAGCTCATGGTTTAAAATAGCATATTTTCCTATGAGTGACAGAAAGTTTGATTAACCTAACTTTCTATAAGGCCATATGTAAAGTACTCAATTATTATTTAAACTGTTTTTTTTTTAAGAACTCCTATTCAAAATACCTATTTCTGACTGCTCGGATGTACTTATGTTATTGATTTTTACTAAGAGCAGTTTAATAGGAAACTGGTGATACAACAGATTCCAATTTCTAAACTATTTTTTGTTTGTTTGTTTGTTTTTGCTTCTGCTGTTACTGGATTTGATCTCTTAGACTGGTTAGAAATAGAAATGAAAAATAAAACAGAATGGATTCAGGTAGCTTAGATAAAATGTAATTGGACCATAACTCAAGTCACAAGTCATAAGTTATAACTTAGCAAGTGCACAAAACAATCTTGGGGGTAACTAAAACAGTTTGATTTCAAATAGTCATTTCTTAGTAGTAATAATTAGTTTGTAAGATGTTGTTTTTTGTGTATTCAACTATTCGAGTCCCCCCCCCCATATTGCTTTTTAAATAGAAGCAGAGGATTTTACTTTGGAGAGTCTCATGATTTATTTTTAAATTGATTTTTATCTATATTTGAGAAGGAGGTGAATGTTTTACCAGAAAACAAGTGATTACTGAAGGGGATGCATGTAGATTTCCAGAGCTAAAATAAACTCACTGGTAGTAATAAATTGTGGTTCCTAGCTTTGATTTTTTGGAGGGGAGAGATCCTTGTCATTTACAAGGAAACATCACACTTTAATGAATGCTTTTTAGTGGCTATCACTGATGGGGCCATTTAGAAAGGGCAAACATATTTGTTACATATTTTTACACATTTCAATTTTTTGTTATTAAATGATACATGGTGCAGTGAATACATAATGAATGTAATGCTGCCACCTCTTGGTTATTTAAATAAGATGCTCTGCAGTCATAATTGGAAAATGCAAGTTTTTAAAAGTCAACTAAGCCTTTTCTATTTTTCTTTAGCAAAAGCAGTTGTAAATAAATATCTATGTGTGTGCAAATGCTTTCAGAGCCTTAAACAGTGCATTATCTATGCATTAAAATATATCTGTGCTTATGAAACAGAAAATGACAGTGATATTTTGTGCTGCTGGATTCCAGAAAGCCATGTTCAGACTTGTAATAAGTTTAGGATTGTTTAGACTATCCTTTATTTGATGAAGATCAAGTTAATCCAATCTATGCTGAAGTACGACCTAAAGCATAGATATCCAATTATTTTCTTTTTTCTTTCTTTTTTTTAAAAGCACTCCCTCCTAATTTTAATCAATTTAAATCACTTTAGCAAGGTATTAGATAACTAGATTATAAGCTAAAAAAGTTGGCATTTTTTAATACAAAGGTCTAAAACCTTGACTGAAATTGAATTAAGTGCTCCAGGGACATACAGTCTAGATCACTAATTTTTTTCTCCCTTACTCAAGTAGGGAGAGCTTATAAAGACAATATGTGAGATAACACTCCTGTGGTTATGTGGATATTAAAATCAACTACCTATTTCCACAAAAATGGAAAGAACTACCGCAGTGTTATATCAGTACTGCCATCTGGATAAATGTTTTACTATTTTAATAACAGCTCTCATTTTTACCAGGCTTTATATTTTACACAGCTCTTCCACATTTATCAGTTCACCTGATCAGATAGTCAGTTTTTTTGGAGAAAAAACAAATATCAAAACTGGAAGAGACCTTAGAGACCATCTAGTCCAACTATCTTTAAAAATAGAAACAAGTGTCCTTCCCCACACCTTCGGTATTTTCTCAAGTCTTTTTAAAATTAATTTATTATTTTTTATGGTAACATTGGTTAATGAAATCCAATAAGTTTCAGCTGTACACTTTAACAGTAAGATATATCTATATCTATCTAGGTATAGATACATAAACATATATATGTGTGTGGGTATATATATATATATATTTGCTATATATATGCGTGTGTGTGTGTGTATATATATATATATATATATATATATATATATATATATATGTATTTGTTTTTTCTCCTTAAAACTTTACATAGAATATAACCTATTCTAGAGTAATGTACTATTGTGTACAGTATTGAATAGACCAAACCAAGTATGCTCTCAAAGACTGTTTATTAGCCGGCGGCTGTCCTTGCTAGGAGCAGCCCTGAATAAGAATCATGTCCAGCTTATATTCAATTGATTGTTTCTCATGTCATGCAAGTGAACAGGGTGACACAAGCTAAAATTGGCAATTAGCGTATAAGCTCATTGTTACATTGTTACAAATTTTATTATATATATATATATATACGCACATATATGTGTGTACACACACACACGCACACACACACACACAAACACACACATACTGTGTGTTCAACTACCATAGTTAGATTTCTTTCTGTCAGTACATATTTGACCCTCTTTACCCCAATTACCTCCCCCTACTCTCCTCTTCTCTACCTCTGGTAACCACTAGTCTATTGTCCATGAGTCTCTGTTTGTTTTATTTGTTTGTTACTTTTAGGTTTATGTTCCACATACAAGTGATATCATGTGGCTTTCAACTTTTTCTGTCTGGCTTATTTTGCTTAGCATGATTATCTTGAGGTCCATCCATGTTGTTGCAAATGGCAGTATTTCATCTCTTCTTATGGCTGAGTAATATTCCATTGTATATATCTACCACTGCTTCTTTAACCAATCATCTATCATAGGACACTTCGGTTGCTTCTATGCCCTGGCCAATGTGAATAATGCTGCTATGAACATCAGTGTACAAATATCTTTTTGGATATGAGTTTTCAAGTCTTTGGGGTAAATACCCAGTAGAGGGATTGTTGGATCATATGGTAGACCAATTCTTAGTTTTTTGAGGAACCTCCATACTGTTTTCCATAGTGGCTGTACCAATTTGCAGTCCCATCAGCAGTGGATGAGGGATCCTTTTTCTCCACATTCTCTCCAACATTTGTTATTACTAGTCCTGTTGATTATAGCTATTTAACAGGTGTGAGATGGTATCTCATTGTGGTTTTGATTTGCATTTCTTTAATAGCTAGTGATGTTGAGCATCTTTTCAAATATTGTTGGCCATTTGTATGTCCTCTCTGTAGAAGTGTCTGTTCAGGTCCTCTGCCCATTTTTTAACTGGATCGTTTGCTTTTTGTTGTTGTTTTTAGTTGTATAAGTTCTTTGTATATTTTGCTTATTAGGCCCTTATCAGAGGCATTGCTTGCAAATATATTTTCCCATTCAGATGGTTGTCTCTTTACCTTGCTGAGCAGAAATTTTTTTTAGTTTGATGTAGTCCCATTCATTTATTTTTGCTTTTACTTCCCTTGCCTTTGAGGTCAAATTCATAAAATCCTCTTTAAGTCCAACGTTCTTGAGTTTTGTTCCTATATTTTCTTCTATGCATTTTATTATTTCAGGTCTTATATTCAGGTCCTTAACCCATTTTGAGTTAATTTTGGTGTGTGGTAATAGACAACAGTCTAGTTTCATTCTTTTGCAAGTGGCTTTCCAGTTTCCCCAGTACTATTTATTAAAGAGGCTTTCCTTACTCCACTGTATGTTTTTGCCATTTTTGTAGAAAATTATTTGCCCATATAAATATGGGTTTACTTCTGATTCTCGATTCTATTCCACTGGTCCATGTGTCTGTTTTTCTGCCAATACCATGCCATTTTAATTATTGTCTCTTTGCAGTATAGTTTGAAGTTGGGCAGAGTGATGACTCCAGCCTCATTTTTTTCTCAAGGTGACTATGGTGACTTGGGGTCTTTTGTGCTTCCATACAAATCTGATGATTATTTTTTCTATGTCTTTAAAGAATGTCAATGGGATTTTGATGGAGATTGCATTAAATCTGTATAATGCTTTAGGTAATAAGGTCAATTTAGCAATATTGATTTTTCCAATCCAAAAACACAGAATATATTTCCAATTCTTTGTATCTTTTTTTGATTTCTTTTAATAGGGTCTTATAGTGTTCATTATATAGGTCCTTCTCATCTATATAGGTTTTCCAGTTCTTCTTGACTCAGTCTAGGAAGGCTATATTTTTCTAAGTACTAGTTCATTTATTCTAGGATATTAAATTTAACATTATATACTTTTTCATAGTATTCTTGTTTGATCCTTTGTATTTCTGTGGTGTCTGTCATAATTTCCCCTCTTTCAACCCTGATTTAGTTTATTTGTGTCCTTTCTTTTTTTCTTCAGTGAGTCTAGCCAGGGTTTTGCCAATTTTATTAACCTTTTCAAAGGACCTTCATGCTCTTCATTGCATTTCTTTTTTCTTTTTCTTTTTGTTTGTTTTCAGTTTCCTTTATGTCTGCTCTAATTTTGATTATTTCTTTTCTTCTGCTGACTTTAGGCCTCATTTGTCCTTCCTGTTCTAGTTTTTTTTTAAGATGAAGCATTAGATTGTTTACTTTAGTTCATTCTTGAAACAAGAGTCTTGAAAGAACACACAAATGCCTCACCTAGAAGACAGGTGACAATGCAGTACCAGAAGCTGAGTCCACTAACCACAAGGCCAGTACACTCTCACCCCATGATGCTGTCTTTGAGCTCTTTAGTCCTGGTTTTAGCTTTATAGTTTCTTTGGTTGTATAAGTTAAGGTCTGATTCCTACGCAGTAGCTTTCCAATCTAAGTGGTAACACATTTAATCCATACTCTCTTACTCAATGCCCTGATCATTGAATCTTGTTGGTTTTAGGGAATGATTATAAGCACAGAGACAACAGTTAGATCAGGGGTACTTTTCAAATCCAAGACATAATCTTTTATCATTTTAGAAATAGGTGGGTACATCTTAAATGATAATCTCAGGCAATTCACTAAAGAGGAATTTCAAAAACAGGCCTATAACCTTTACATGGCCAATGGAATAGCTGCCACCCAGAGAAAATTGGAAGAGTATCTTGTAGAAGGTGTCACATCAGGACTGTGATCTAGTGGTGGCTGGTACTTTTCTTGCAGCATGTTGATACCTGTATTATTGCTCTAGTATATCCAGTTATAGTGCATTGAGAGGAAGCATTTTAAACAATGAAAGAAATTTTGAGACTAGAGATGTTCCATAGAAGTTCACTGACCCTAATGATATGGCCATTTTGTAAGGTGGCAGCTGAAAGAAGGGGTACTCGTTTTCTTAAATTGAAATTCCATCAAATAGCAGGTTTTTCTGTTTCCCACTGTTCTCATTGACTAGCCTGAGACATGAACCAGTGCTGTAGAGAATTTAAGATATCCAAATAAATTAGGAATCCAGTTATGCTGTGTTCTTCTATCCCAATAATTAGTACCTGGACCCCAACTATGAAATTACATAATATGTTTGTTGGAAAAACTCTATTTATACAGGCCACAGAAACAACAGAGAAGCTCAGACAAGGGACTACAGATCACTCATGTTTCATGCTATAATTTTGCACTGACCTCTGAAACAGCAATTTTTGCAGTGATCGTGATGCAGAAAAGAACTCTTTCTGTTATTTGGCAGCCATACATATCTGGAAAGAGAAGAGCTTTGAATGTCAGGTAATGAAGGTCTCACTCAGTCAGTTAATGCAAAGCATTATCATTTGTTTGGAAACCAGCTGAACAGAGGCCATGCAAGGCCAGCCAGAGCACGATGCTTCCATTAAGAGAGGTAAGGCATATAGTGCTATGGAGGAGGTGCCCTTTTGGGGCATGACATGGTCCTGGGCTACTATTCTAAACCTACATGTTTGAAATGTCATTGTTACATTTAATGGTACTGGGACAAACAAGAAAAGGAGATGCTGTGTATGCGTGGAAGTATGTGTGAGTATGTATTTTAAATGATGTATAGGCAGTGTGATATTGTGGGCCTTT
Organism: Macroglossus sobrinus; assembly: GCA_004027375.1. Lineage (NCBI taxonomy): Eukaryota > Metazoa > Chordata > Mammalia > Chiroptera > Pteropodidae > Macroglossus > Macroglossus sobrinus. Next base: position 1,309,131 of record PVKZ01000116.1, read on the forward strand.
GTGTACTGTATATTTATGGTTGTCCTTTGTGGTTTGGGTAAAACATTGTGAAGGGACGGGCACTATAGTGTGTGTGCAATGTGTATGTTGAGGGGGGCAGATAGAGGAATGTTCCATTCACCAATGGCTCAGCTAGGTGAAGAGGACTATGACTCAGTATGCAGTAGTGGGATGGCTGAGAGGCACTGAGTAGCCTGATAGTTTGGGCTTTCTGGGACTTTAGGACCAGACATCATCCTAATCAGAAATTCTGGGTCTTTATTAGCTTGCAAACCACCAATGATAATAATAGCTACAATTTTGAGTGTTTACCATGTACCAGGTGCTATGCTAAACTCTTTCCATGTATGAGTTCTTTTTATTCATATAACAATGCTGTGAGGTAGGTAATATTATGGCCAGTTTTCTGTGGATGAGGGAACTGAAGCACAGAGTGTTGAAGTAATTTCCTCAAGGCCACTTAACTAGTAAATGGCAGAGCCCAACTTTGACCCCAGACAACCTGGCAACATAGCCCATGCTTTTTTTGCCACTATTCTCTACAGTCTCTATCAATCACCTTCCTATCAAAACCTACTTATTCTGAGGACCTCAACCCTCTCCTTTTATAGATGAGGAAATTGAAACCAAGAGACTAAAATCAACTTTCTGGGCCCAAGTGGTCATTAGTAAAGCTTATTATTCACACACACACACACACACACACACACACACACACACACACACACAGCCTGCTCTTTCTCTAATGTTGGGCAGATAGCTTCCTGGGCTGGGGGAGGCATCAATTCCATGGCACCATACACAATTTTGGTCCATTAGTTGCCATTAGCAGCCTTTATTTCAGGGGTCTGAGCATAGTTGTTCACAGTCTTTTTGCTGGTTTGACAGCAAATGGAATAATTCCATTGTGTTTCTCTTTTGTCATTAATGTCGTGAATGAGGGTATATTTTGCTAAAGGCTGTGCACATATGCACCTTTCAAAGTACTTCAGTCTATCAGCCTTAGAGTATTATCAGGAAAGGGAGTCTGACAAATTTAGTGAAACACCTCAGAGAACACAAATCCAGGAGGGTTATTGTTTTTTAAAAAAAAAAAAAAGTCAACATACTATGGCAGGATCTGTGTTAATACCAGAGGCTAAGCCATAGGAATATGAAGATTTAGTTATGAATGGCCCTTGGTGATATGACAAAATGAAATGAAGTATAAGAAACTGTAAAATTGCTTTTTAACTTTAAATTTTACACCATGTAGCCAAGTGTATATGATAAGCAAAAGAGGACCACAAATGGTTGATCAATATTTTTGACAATCTTAATGGCTAAATTGTATGAACTACTCAGATGGTAGAATCATTTATGCACAAATTAGGCAAGGCTGACCACCTCCAAAATGAGCTACATGCAGATGAAGTAGCCTTAGCAGTGGTTGTGAGATATTTTCTCCCTAAATATTTAGAGCACCATATGGTCTATCTAGTTATCTACTAAATTGTAAATATAATGTTTTTAACCAAGAAGCAAATTCTAGACTTGGAATAAATGGATAGAAAGCCCAGCCTGTAAATCAAGAAAGCACATTATGCATTCTACTCTGGAAATGTGGCAAATAAGCCCTAAAATGAACTCACTATGTAAATCAGTAGATGAACCAACTTTCCAGAAAACTGTCAGAACAGCCATGGAGGATAAGAGGAAGCTTATTTAAGAATACATCCTTCAAAAATAGCTAGATTTCTCACCTAAGACCAGCTAACAGGACAAAAGACTTGCAGGCTCCTCTGTGTGTCTTTTTTTAACTTTTCAATAAAAATTATACCATGATAACTGCCCATAGCTGGTTGAAAATGGAAAGAGTAGGTGCAAGGTGACAGCACCTTATGGAGTAATACTATTTTAAACCTTTTTTTCTTTCTTTTTAAAAAACAACAATAACCAAAAAATAATAGCAGCCGTCAACAAATGGAAAAGAAAGGAAAAGAGAAATATGAGCACAAGGGATTTGGAAGTTGAATAAGTAGGTACAAATTCCTCTCAAATATTTCCAGTTTTACTTTTTGAAGTGTTAGGCTAATATACAGAAATACAATAGATTAGTAGCCAAGAAATGATGCTCCTGAGATCTTAATTGTTATTTAAAATAATAACAACTGGAAAATATCATGATGGTTAGTTACACACTTTGATAGCTTCCAACACAAGAAATGTCTTGTATTCTCTGCAATGTTTTGTTTCTTTGATCCATTTCTTCATGCACTTCCTAACTCCTACAGTTTTTAAAAAATAAATACCACTGCTTATTCTGTTATATAGAGAAAAACTTTTAAGCCATGATACATAAACCTTGGAAAAAATAAGCAACTATACTGATCTCAAAATCTTGGATAGCAATCAACAGTATTCAAATGCATTATCTCATTTGAGTTTTACAAACACCCTTTCAGGTATGTAAAGCAGACAATATTATATCCATTTTATAGATAGAAAACTGAGGCTCCCAGATATTAAGTGATCTACTAAGTTCATCTTGTGAGTAAGTGGTAAGAGCTAAATGTAAGCCAGTTTTTTGCTTCTTTACTATTCTAAACCTGAAATATGTATGACTACAGAGTAATTTACAAAATGTAAGATAACTGAAAGATGTTTAACATTGGTTATTAGAAAGCAGACCTCCACTGACTAAGGTGAATTGGCCATTCATCTTCCAACTCTCCTGCAATCTCACCTCAGAATTGTGTATGGGCTCTAGATAAGGTAGGAAGAATCATTTGTGTGAGCACAGCTCCCCTGGTTGCAGTGGGCCATGGCCCCATCCAGGACCAGCTACATGTGACTTGTGAGGTCAAATGCAAAATGAAAATGTGGGGCTTCTTGTACAAAAATCTTTAAGAATTTCAAAAAAAAAAAAAGAATTTCAAGACAGCACAAGTAGATCATTCAAACAAGTCCAGGGCCTTTCTAAGTGAAGGCCCTTTATGAGTACACATGTTGCATGCCCTGGCCCCACCCTGATCACTGATTATAAGAATTTAGAAGACATCCTCTCAGGTACCACTCCATCAGGAAAATAACCAGTGAGTACCTGACATGGCTAGCTTGGAGTGCCTAAGATAAACTGCTGAGGAATTTTCTGTTTCCTGAAATATACTGTAAAGTAAGCAACAAATAAGATGAAAAGCATAATTTAAGCTCCAAAAAAAGAGAAAACATCTGTGCAAGCACAAATAAGAGCGACAAGAGTTGATCAAATATGACACCAGACATATACAAGATACTCAAAGAATATTTGTCAAAGGACCAATGGGATGGAAGCTGTACTTAGTCACATACCCATCCCCTTTCCCTGACCCCAACAGGTATTGTAATATGGAAATATGAGAAGACATAGATTATGCAAGTAAGTGATTCCCAACAGCTCAGGATCTGGGGTCGATATTTTTGGAGGAAGAAGCAATTTAATTTTCTATTAGGTAGAAGCATCCAAAGGTGTGGCAAGGGCATTTTTTCAATGTGCCTACTTCCCTTGGGATTCATGAATATTAGCCACAAGTTGGTCAAAACCTACTGATGGTTCCTATCAAGGATTCTTTAGGGCTTCTGCCACTGAAATAAAGAGTTACGTGGGAGCTGGGAGTGAGACAATAAAAAACAGGGCCAAAAATAGCTCCTTTCCTATTAAAATTGAAAATAGGGTCTTGAGAGTCAGTTAAGAATTCAGAAACAGAATTGAAGCTGGCGTAAATTTGAAATCCCCTTCTGCTACTTATAAACTTTGTGATCTTGGCTAAGTCACTAGTCTTTTTAGCATCCATTTTCTTCCTTGCAAAATGAGGGTAATTCCTGTCTCATTAACATATTCTAAGAAATTAATGAGATCATTAATATATGTAAGTTGCTTAGTGTAGTGCCTGGAAATTGGCAAACATACAATAACTGCAACTGCTATTATTACTGAAAGAATTAAATAAGTATTGCCACTATTACGGCCAGATCTTAAAGCCTATTTTATCTCCTCACAAGAGGTATAATGATCCTAAAAATATGTTCTCAGGATATCAAATTTCAGGCTGGTAAAATATAGGTGGGCCTTTTAATAGCTAATATGACTTTGGAGTAGTTTAAGAGAGTCATATAAAAATTCTGTTAATATAGCATTTTATTTTAAATTCTATTTTACATTCTTATTTATTTTTGTGAGTTTTCAATTAAAATATATTCATTTAATATGTAGGTTTTAAGAACAGTTATTTAAATAATTAATGACAATCACATAAAATATATTGTATGTAGAGATCGAGTCTTAAAGGGAACATGAAAAAAAGTGTTGTACTTTCAGGGACAAGAGATTGTTTTTAAAAATTTGCTCTAATGTTGTAGAATTGTGAATTTAGAAATAAATAGTATTTAAGGCATATTTAGGTTGTAAAGAAGGAAAGAAATCCACAGAAATATAAGATACTTTTACTCATGCATAATTAAAAGAAAAAATCAATATTTACCTTGATCTTGTATTTCCTTTAAATCATGAAACTGGAAGAAGAGGCCAGATACCCCAAATCAAAAGACTCGCCTATTGATTTTAAGTGAACAACATTCTTTTATCTTTACTTTTAAAATGTAGTGTATTGTTGTCCATAAATACCTGCACCAAAACAAGGACTCCAGTTTTACCCATTTCTTTTTGAAATTCATATCTCCAGGCTTTGGCTCCAGATACACATATGCATAATCATTCTCTCACCATCACTACCAATAACAACCCACAGCTAGAAATCAAATGAATACTTCTAAAAAGCTTTTTGTAAAGTTTATCCCTCTCCTCTCCCTTTCAAAAACCTTCATTTGTATCCAGGTAGCTATAGGATAAAGTACAAGTTCCTTACTGAATGTGTCATCCATGTTTTTTTACAATTGGGCTCTTTTTTTAGTGTTATTTCTTACACCCTCATAGTAAACTAAACCTCCTTTCTCTATGCCTGACATACCTTCTGCCTCTCTGCTTCCTAGATATTCTTCAAGGAGAAGTTTGTGACCAGATTTCTGTAGGAAATCCTTCTCCTTTTCTTTAGGCCCTTGGAATGTCTGCTTTCACCACCTCCTCTACACACATATGTACCTGAACATTCTTAGCCCTGAGAACTTGTTGCTTGATGAATGGCCTTGATCTCTATGCTGGTGTGGATGTATTCTCTTTTTGCCATCTATCAGGGCAGGCACATGTTGATGTTTGTTGATGATGATGATGGTAGAGCAATTATGGTGGAAAAATGATGGAGAAATAGTCCTAATCTTTTCCCTTAATGTACCCTAAGCTGTTACCCACAGTTTCTATTTAAAGCATACAATTATGTACTTGCTGCCATGTTGCTATAATTGTTCTCAAGTTGTTTTCTTAGATGTGCATTATCTTCCTAAGAAGAATCTCAGCTCCCCAAACGTAAGACTCATTTTCTTTTGTTTTTCTCTATCTTGTATAATTTTGGACCTGGCAGGGCCAACTCAGAGGTTCAGCTAAGACTTCTTGCCTATGTAACCATATATAATCAAGAAATTAGGCATGGAAAACACCTGAAAGAATGAGGATATTAGCCAAACTCCTTAGATACCTCATTCCAAATTTGATTATTTTCATTGGCAATGGTATATCCAGCAGCTGGGCACAAAGATACTTCTTAATAAAAGTTTTAATGCACTCCCATTTTTGTGTGAGTGAGAGTCATGGTGGTGGTAGAATTTTTTGGAAGATAAGATGGTATACTTAAGGCAGAATGCAACAGAGGCTGAAATGCATTTAATTAAGGAAAGCTTTCTAGAAGACATGAGATAGAAGATGGGATTGGGGCACCAATGTGTTATAGTAAGAGAGCCCCAGGCTAGAAGTCAGGAAACCTGAACTTTTATCCCTGTTTACATACTGACTGCATCTCTTTAAACTTCCAGCTTAATTTTCTCACTTGTAAAATGAGGCAGCTGGTCTTACTAAAGTTTATGGGATCTCAGAATTCTTAAGAGGCCTCAACAGATATTAAAACCCTCCCTCCAAAATCTACATCAATGTGCCATTGAGCTGCTGCTTGTGGAGAGGGTATTACAACCTATCTAGGAAGCCCATTCACTTTTTATGCAACTCTAACTCTAGGGCAGTCTTAGTTTTTTAAATGATGTCCTTTCTATCTGCAAACTCTTGAAGTTGGATGAGATGTCTGGGGTAATCCGACAGATTAAAGGAGAGGCCATGCCAGGCATAAGAGATTGGACAATGTGGTATCAGAGGGAAAAAATCAACAATCCTAAAAAAAGTGAGTTCACAAAAGGGAAAAGGAAGAAAAGGACAGAAATATCGGATTCATTATAGAGAGAGTGATAAAGGCAAGAAAAATGTGCGGGAAGAATCATGTCATAGAGAAGCCACTAAAGCCAGGAAGAATGGACCAAAAAAAGGTCTATATTTCATTGATATGGGGTGTCAATGAGTGTACTCAGTGACAACAGCAGCTATTTCCATCTCCCCCAATTTCTTAGTACATTCACTGAGCATGTAACAGCTCTGAAGGAAATCTGAAACCACGTTCACAACCTCTGGTGCTATGTAAATGATCAAGTTTGCTTTAGCTATGATTTCTTTAATTTGGCAAAATACTTAAATGAGTAAGAATCTTTAAATATTCTAACAAATTTAGTTTCAGCAAAACCTCCAATCACCCAAACTGAACATTTTCAGCTTACTGAGAAGAATGATCAATGGGCACTTGGGCTCACAGTAGTTATTTCTGCCTTTAGAGTACTCTCTTCTCCTATTGTGGATTCCACTCTGTTGACACTGTCCCTGAGTCACTTGCCATCTGAATGTGCACATCAATTATATGGGAGGCAGTCTCCAGAGGTGATGAATGGAAACAGACTGAAATGAAATATTTGCTACAGAATCTGAACAGGCCTGCCTGGAAGGTGGTGAGGCTATGTGTGCACCAGGGAGAAAGAACAGGGGTAGGGAGGGAACTAACATTTACTGAAACCCTTGCTGCTATGTGCAAGGAACAGTGCTAAATGCATGTATCTTCTCATTTACTCTCCATAAAACTTTTATAAACGTAGTGTTATTATTATCCCCATCACAGATTGTAGTAAAAATGGCAAAAGAAATCAGGTAATTACAGAAAGGGATTGTATAACTACACTAAATAAAAAGACAAAGTGATCTGAGATTTAGCAACTTATCATGGCACTGACTGATCTAGTAGGTAGTTCCACATCCATGTGTCTTCCAGTGCACCACTCTGCTTTGTAAGAGTACATAATTTGGCCTGTTGCTTTGACAAAGTCACCTCTGAGGAAGTCCTTTTACTCCCTACCTAAGCCATTTGGATTGACTTCAAATGAGCTAGTTTGACTGGACAGGTTATTTCTATCACTTGCTTTAGGTTTATGTAGACACAGCCAGGGAATTCAGTAAAGTCAAATAGATGATTTTTCCCCCTCCTAGCTCTGTCTGCAAAGCCTAGAGGCCGTCAGCCTGCTCAAGAACAAGGGGTCCAGACTGTAATCTATACATGAGAGTGCTGTGGGTTTAGGCATCAAAAAACTGGCAAGGGCTACTAAGAGCCCTGCTCTTCACCCCATGAGGCTGACATTGACCCTAGCCATGCCTTAGCCAAACTCAAGCTCATAAGTGAAGAAAATAAAGCCCAATGTCTCTGCCTGCCCTAAAGCTGGGGTTGGGCCATGACTGCTCCTTGTGGCATTTGGTCAGAAATTTGGTGGGAGCTATAAGTTACAGTGTCCCTCCCTAATCTCTTTCTACCAGATCTACTGGTGCAAGAAAAAGCCAGGGCTTAAAGCAGTTGCCAAGATATGAAAGGTATCAGTCTCATTAAAGAGGGCTCTTGGAAAAAGAAGAGATTAATCTCTAGATGCTACAGGTCAATAGTTCTCAACTATTGTGAGAACAGGAACTACTTTTAGTTTCTGTAAACTCTGATAAAAGAGGAGTAAGGGGTCATGGCTGCAAGGAGATCTTATCTGGAAGCCCCTGAGCAGGGGGCTTGCAGGAGCATGAGACTGCTTCTTGCTTATAGAAATATCAGGTAAAGAGTAATATTTTCAAGGTGTCTAATATGTACCAAATATTGTGCCAAATGCTAGACTTTTCTTTTCATTTAATTCTCTTGAATGAGCTCTTATTATTTTGATTTTTTAGATCGGAAAAATGAGGCTCAGATAGATGAAGTCATTATCTCAAGAGCACACAGTTAGCAAGTGACAGAGTCCAGAATAAAATCCAAGTTTGTCTCACATGATATTTATTTTCACCGTACAAGCTCCTTTAAGAAAGGGGAACTAAAAGTGCTGAAGCATGCACACCTCAATCCAGAGTCCCATAGTTATCACTGAGAGAGCAAGAGGCAATATGCAGAGTAGGAGAAAGGAAGAGATAGGATAAGAAAATCAGGGTAGCTTCAGATACTGAGAGAATTCAGGCTGACAAGCATCTCTTTACTTCCCAATGGCCTCAGAATGCTCAGGAACAACACAGGCAGAAGCCAAAGAAATTTGCACTCAATATTGGAAAAGCAGAAGCAAGGGTGTGATGTCAGTTGCACACTATTTTCCTGACTGTCTTCACATAGTTCTTGCTGCAGGAAGAGAGGCCTACACATCTCATATGCTGGCCAAATGAGAGTACATACCACAATGCAGCAAAAATTTGAATCAAAAGTGGTTTCTGGCACACACCTCCTTGGTAAGAACTTTTGCAAGGTGGACATAAAAATTAATGTACAATGTAATATTTAAGAGTAACCTTCAGTTATTAAGCTGATTGCCTATCAAGCTGTTACCTTTGCAGTAGAAGAAGCTCACTAATTTACTCTCACATTAAATCCCAACAGGCAGGTACATCATGCAACACACCCTAAACTGGCTGTCAAGAGAAGAGGGAGAGGGGTATAGGAAGGGAGGGTTTGTGGACTTCTTAAAACAGGAAACACACCATGAAGAACTTCAGAATGACTTTTTATGTCCTAATAAACAGCAGTACAAAGGCTGTTGCCTTTCCATGTTTCTGCATTTATGTGCTTGCCCATTATTCCACATGAAGCAGTCTGCCACAGCCCTTTTAGTCCCTACCAGAAATCAGCTGAGCTTAAGGAACTTTACAAATAAGCCCAGCTCAGAGAGCTGGTATCAGAAAATGGAAACTGTGCTTTTACCAATCAGTTTTTCATGTGGAATATTGTCGGACACAACAGCTACTCTCATTTTTAAAAATCTCTTTCTAGCAAGGAGAATATTCTCCCCATACTTAATTCTCACCTTTCTAGCCTATGTCCAGAGATCTCATAGAATTTCTGATAGAGCACATTTGAAAAATGATGTAACATTTTCTTTTAGTAGGCAGAGATGGTAAGTCCTGAATTCATCTTTAGTCCCTTAGCTGGTCTAATGAGCAGGGTAATTTGAAACAACTGTCCTATCACTGTGAACTTGTGCCCCACAATCTCTCTTCATATACTTAAAACAAAAATTGAATGTGCAATGATTAACAAGCATCTGTTTGCCTATTTTAGTCCTCACCAGTCATTCAAGGTTTTTTAAGTCTCTCTCTCTTTAATTATTTTTTAACTGAGGTAACATTGGTTAATAACATTATATAAGTTTCAGGTATACAACATTATAATTCAATATCTGTATCACTGTAATGTGCTCATCATCAAAAGCCTAATTTCTACCCATCTCCATACAATTGACCCCTATTACCCCTTTCACCCACCCCCATCCTCTTCCCCTCTGGTAACTGACAACCTATTATCTATATCTATGAATTATTTCTGTTTTGTTTTGTTTGTTGGTTTCTTTTTTGTTATATTTCACATATGATGTTCAACATTACTAATTATTAGGAAAATGCAAATCAAAACCACAATGAGATATAACCTCATATTTATCAGAATGGCATTATCAAAAAGATAAAAAATAACAGGTGTTGGAGAACATGTGAAGAAAAATGAACCCTCATACACTATTGGTAGAAATGTAAATTGGTACAGAAACTATGGAAAACAGTATGGAAGTTCCTCAAAAAATTAAGAATAGAACTATTATATGATCCAGCAATCCCATTTCTGGGTATTTATCTAAAGGAAATGAAAACAAGATTTCAAAAAGATGTTTGTGCCTTCATGTTCATTATAACATTATTCACAATAGCCAAGATATGGAAACAACCTAAGAGTCCATTTTTCGATAAATGGATAAAAAATACAATGAAATGCTACTTAACTATAAAAAGGATGAAATAGTGCCATTTGTGACAAATTGAATGGACCTTGAGGGTATTATGTTAGGTTAAATAAGTCAGATGGAAAAGGTCAAGTCTTTTTGATAACCCAAATTCTAAATACATACATATATACATACATACATACACACATACACACATGCATATACATACTACATAAAATGTAACTTTTACTTTCAGGCTGGGAAAAGGCATGGATTCTAAGCATCAGAGCAGGCTAGTTTTGCTCTATGAAATAATGATTAGCACATACATATGTTGAACATATATTATAAGCCAGGCAAACTGTCAAAATATTTCCCTAACATTATTGAATTTGATCCTCACATTTTATTTATCACCACTCCATATATGAAAGAAAATGAGATTCAGGGACTCTAAACAATTTGTCTAGGTTCACAAAACTAGTAGGCTGAATAACTTGGCTTGCACCCCAGGTTTCCCTGACCCACTGTGTGCATTCTTTAGTCACTTATTTCACTAGGTACATAAAATATGGCAACCCTATTCAAGATTTGGAAGGTTACTCAAGGATCTATCAACCCTTATTTTGATAGCACAATGAAACAAATGAATGTATGGCCAGGTCTCATGCAGTGATCAATAAAAATGCTCTAGTAGAATGCTTGCCTCACATAGCACTATATCCATTTGAATGTCTTCGAATGCAAATGTCTGGGTAGTTTAATATGGCTCAATTAGAGTTCTTTTCTATATAAACCATGGTGTTGCATAAATTAGTTGTTTACCTACACTAACGTTTCTTAAAGACTATTGGGCAAATTAATGAGCAAAAAAAGAGTATAATTTTCATTAAGTCTGAGAATAACCAAAAGCACAGAAGGAAAGAAAGCAATTGCTCAACCTGCTTATGAGTTTTAAATGGAAGTTTTTCAGAGCAGGGACAAAATGAATTAACATAGGAGCTAACCAGATGTTGGGGGAAAGGCATTGCTGGACTCAGTGGTTTCTCAGGAGAGGCAAGGAAACAGGTTTTCTAAAATACATAAACTAATCTAGCTGTTCTACTTAGGCCCTGGCTGTAGTAGAGTATCTGGAGTTTAAATAAATATGATGACTAAGAACAAATGAGCATGAAAATCCACACATCCATACACTGACATAAATTATTTTTCCCTAATGTTTAAAGTGTTAGAGGATAAAAAGTTATTTGAGTACTGTGTATATAGTTAAATCTCTTTATGGCATCAATGAGGAAGAAACTCACAATGGGGTTATAGGCTAATTATGAGATGTTGGATTTCTGTATAGGTTAGTGCTCTGCAAACATTAATGTGCTTACCAATCACTTAGGATCTTGTTAAAATCAAGTTAGTCTGGGGTGAAGCCTGAGATTATGCATGTTTAACATGTTTCCATGTTATGTTAAGCATCAAGTGTCAATATGCCTTCACAGTCCGGTGAGTGAGGGAACTGCCTATGTTGGGGAAGATATTATTGTATATTAGTGTTGAATACAAAATGTGGAAATTTTAAGAAAAAATAGTTGATAATGTAGACTTCATCAAAATTAATTTTTTTTTCTCATGAAAAGATGCCATTAGGAAATGGCAAGCTTCAATATATATATACCATATACTAAGGCTTTATCTTTTATCATATTTTGCTTAATTTTTTACTATTTTAGCATTTGAACATTAATTTTCTTTATAATAAATTTGCTATACAGTTTAATTTTTTATGTTTTCAAGCCCATCAATTCTTCTAATTAAAAAAGTGGTCTTTTCTAGTAATAATAGGGAAGAAATGATCATAAAAACTTTTGCATTTATTGGCTCAGACATGACTTAGAAATATTTATGTCCAGAGAGTACAAAGAGCTGGTTAGGGACTAGGAAAGAAACAGGGGAGGTCTTGCTGGGGATAACATTCTACTAGTACTTTCTGCAGTTCTAATCAAAAGAAGTTTTATTGACCAATTTAAGTATGGATTGATCAACTTTCCTACACCAAAGCTGATCAAGGAAGATGGTGGAAGAAAACAATCCTGGAGGACTATTAGAACCTAGAGAAAAGGAATTATAGAAGTTTGAAACCTGATTCAAATCACTTCAGCAACGTCAGCAATTGGATCTCAAATACACAAGGTGTCAACTAGCCTAATGCAGGTCTCTCTAATCTACTTTGTCTTTCTGTGCAGCATTCTGAGGCCAAGGATCTTGCCAAATAATTGTCATGGAGTCAGCACACTTTTTGTGGCATAGGATATCAGTTGAGTCCCTCAGACCTCTCATTACCTAGACTGACCCCAGAAAGGATCATTACTGTCATTAAGGTAAATGGATTTATCAGTGAGGCCTTATTACAATTCAGCACTGTAAGGATTTGGCCTGTCATTACATATATGACCAATTAATTCTGATGTAAGTTCCACTGATTCTTAACACACTGTGTCCCTGTGTTCAGTCTGCAATATGTTCCTCATGTAACAGGGCCTTTGACCAACTCCACCTAACATGTATTCTACCTACTCCAATTTTGATGAACTCTGAGGAACTACAAAACCTAAACTCATTATCTCTACTTACAAATCACTTCCATGGTTTCAATCTATAACCATTATAAAACCATGGGTCTGGATTTAATTTCAAATTCATGTTTGGTGTAGTGCAAATAACATATTAAGAACTTAACGTAAATTTGACAAGCGAATGAGTGAGGGGAAAGATTAACAATACCCAGGCTAGACTGTAATAAGCACTTAAGATACATAAATGAAAGCTCTTAGTATAACACTTAGCCTGTATATCCTTAATAGGTGTCCAACAGAGTTTTGTTAAACCTGAGTCTGAATAACTTAGACACTAAGGAAATAGGAGCAAAGGAGTCATTTTATTCTGCTTCCATATGTATGTTCTCTACCTTTTGCTATTCAAAGTATGGTCTAGGGATCAGCAGCCTGGGCATCATCTGGGAGCTTGTTAAGTATACAGAATCTTAGAAAATATACCAAATCAGAACCTGCATTTTAACATTTAACATTTTATAGGTGATTAATATACACATTAAAGTGTGAGAAGGATTTGTCTAGACTTAATTAAGGTTGATTAACATAAACCATAAATTAAGTATTGCTACACTGGCCCAGACCAAAAAATTGTCTGCATGGATATGACTCTTACTGATAACATCTAGTAATTTTATGGCCTCTGTACTTAGCAGAAAACAGTCTACTAAGAATACCAGAACCCTTTTCTGGAAAGTAACTATACATTACAAGACATCCTTTGCTAAACTTGACTGATTTCTATCTAAATTCTTTGCCTCTCTCTTACCTAGTAGAAGTCAATACTGCCCATTCAAGGACCTCAAGCAAACTTCCTACAGTTGCTCCCAAATGACTTAGAATTTTGTTACCTGAAGTGATTTGGTATCAATGAAAGCTTGAAAATTTTTCTGGGTAATCTTATTTCCAAAAAAATATTTTTAATGCAAAATAAGGTTTACCCTTAAAGAGGCTCTACTGCTTGTTTGTTCATTCATTCATTTATTCATTCATTCAGCAAGTATTTAGTAAAGATTACTAACTAGATTTACATACGTCACAGAGATCATACTCAAAGTCAGGACATTAACAAATGAACAGGTCCTTGTAATCCAGTATAATAAGTGGTATGATGGGGGAAAGTATTAGGTTACACATATTATATTGCCAATGATTGACCATATTTATAAACCACAATTTCATATGGTTTGATTTAATATATAGAGGACCCAGAAATGTCAGGGAAGGCTTCCCTTAAAAACGAATATTAAGCTGGGAACTTAAGGGTAAGTAAAATTTGGATATGTGAAAAAAAGACAGTGGGAAATTATCTCTCCATTTCTGCATACAAACTAGTTTCTATTTAATTGTACTCTTCATTTCCTGTCTCTAAGCTGCTTTCCTGATTATAGATAAAGCCGTCTCTCTCTTCACTTTATTCTTTTAATGAATAGGTTGTATGTTTTATGACAAAGCATCATCGTTTCTTGTAGACAACTTCTTGTTAATGATGAATACCTAGTTAATTATTTTAATTCATTTTAAATACTAAAACTTTATAAATAGACGAACAGTTTTTAGGCTTGTTATTAGGGTAGCCATATATTCTCAAAACTTGGGATAATCTCAATATAGACCACTCAGCTCTCTGATGAACATTTTATTTAGAAGCCATTTTTTTTCTATTCCATTTAGTATTTGGAACATTTCTGAAATGAAAACTTTCTCTGATATCAGGAAGGGCATAGGAATTAATTGTTGGAAAAATCTGCACATTAGAAAAGAGGAAGAGGTTCTAAATGCAGGAGACAAGGAAGAAAGGAGGTGAGATGTTTAGAGGTGAGGTCAATTCTACTGCAATTTCAAACTATGTAGTGAATGAATCATTAGAACATCCTTACTAGAGCTAGCTAGAACATTTTAACTTCTAAGGTATTAAATAGTGAAAACTTGAATATTCAGCAATATTGTATTGTGATGAGATTAAATGAAATCATATAAATTAGTATACACATACAGAAATGCACAAAATCCCATAGGTGCATTTTAACAGCTATCTATGACATAAATATCTAGCTAATTGCAAAAAGTTGTTGGGCTAGTTATTGCAGTGATATGAATGGAATCAGTTTTTACCAGCTTTGTGAGAGCTAACTGTTAAACGTCCAGGAATTTTGCAAGCCAAATGTTAAACAAAATCATTATTAAGTAATGTAGAATCAAAGAATGGTCCAAGTCCTACAACTTATACATAAAACTAAAAGGATAGCATTATTGCAATAAACAGTGTCAAAGGTAAAAGAAGTTTTAATTTAATGATATAACTTGTATGAGGTGAAAAAGAGTTTAACATAGTCCATATATCAGATTTAAGAACAAGAATTTCTGGAGGGGGAAAGAGTTAGAGGATTGGGATGCAACTCCATTTGTCAAATCATAGTTGAATTATAACCATGGGATGGCTACAGATAAAGGAGTTTGGCAAAAATCAACAAATACATTGTGTGAGAATGAGTTGGCTGCAAAACTGTCTAATGGAGAGCATTGTGTTTTTCATTTTTATTTGTAAATCATGTGACACACATCCCTAATATCAGTGAAATTTAAATAAACTATACATACACATATACATTTTTGTCTTGTTAAAACTTTACTAAGCCAACACTGGTTAGTTGACTAAATTCAGGCCATCTTTTGAACTGAATGAGAGTGTTATTTTAAACTAAATTCAGTCATAACTGAGAATGAGTCTGACAATAACCTTAAAAACCAGAGTGAGCAATGCTTCTGATAAAAGACAGACTGGCTAGTGGACACATTCAAACCAGTGGCCTTTTGAAAGCTTAGAAATATTTGTGATTGCTCAAAATGATAATTAGTTTCTATTATACAGTTGGAGGAATTGAAGAACAAGTTGTGATATGAACTCAAGACAATATCCATGCAAATAAATAACTCAAATGATAGACACAACTCTGTAGGTTTTATATATAGCATTTTGGCCAGTTTGGGAAGCTGCCAATTTAGGCTTATTATGCACATTAGTTTGCATGCATGCATGTGTGTGTGTGTGTGTGTGTGTGTGTGTGTGTGTGTGTGTGCGTGCATGTGTGTGTGTTCTGAGTTAGAGGAAGGGATTTATTTTGTGTCTAGGTAAGTAAATATATACAGAATTTTGTGTGCAGGTATGTATTTTTAAAAAGTCTTCAGGTTTAAGAGATGTTTCTAGATACATGGAGGATATATATTACAATGTGTATATATGTGTGTGTGTCACACACACACATACACACACAAAGGGATTACAATTGTGAATGAAAATACCACAAGCTACACTTTTAGTGAAGAGGTTCTCATGGAGGAAAGAACTCTGAAAATTTGATGAAAAGCTTGTGTTCTTACTGTTCCCAGTAATACATAACTGCTATCTTTTGAAAAAGAGGAGTACAACAGTTGGCTTATTCTCTACATTCTTAAGAAATCCTGAATATCTTTGGAGATCATTCAGTACATTTAAATATGGCCTACATATAATAAATTTTCAGCACTAAAAATTAAATATTAAATACAAGTTTACTAAAGCTTTAATTAACATGTAATTTGACTACATGCTCTGTGTGCATATGTGTGAGGTGGACACATGTGCATGTGAGACAGACAGACACAGACAGAGAAGAAGGAGAAGGAGGAGGAGAAAAAGAAGGAAAAGTAGTATGGAAGTGTTTGTGTGTTCTAGCACGTCTCACATCTGTGCTTTTTTCATGCTCTGCTCTCTTCCATAAATGTGTTTCTTTTATTCAACAAATATGTATTCAATGGCTACAATGTGCCTGTTTGATACTAGGACACAGCATCTGTTCTCTTGACGCTTACATTGCATACTAGTTGAGAAGATAATAAAGAAATGAATAAACAGAATAATTAAATAATTTTTTAAAAACTGCAAAGGAAATAAGTAATTGAGGGAGGCTAACTTGAAAAAGAATGGGTAGGTAGGGCGCCTATAAGATGGTAATCACTTTGTAAGACATATAAATGTCTAAGTTTGTACACCTGAAACTAATATAATATTATATGTCAACTATAATTTAATAATAAATAATAAATAAGAAGGTACTGTTACAACTGAGATCTAAAGAATGAGAATGAGGAAATTCTAGGCAGAGAATATTGCAAACATAAATCTCTTGAGCTGGATAAAGGTAACAGGGAAGGTAATAGAGCTGGCTAAAGTAGAGACAGCTAATGGAAAGAGTACTAAGAGATGAGATTAAAGAAATAGGTGCAGGACCAATCACATAAAGCTTTGTAAGCAAATATGATGGAAAACCACATAATGGTTTGGAAAGAAAGGTGACACATTTTGATTTTGATTTTTAAAATATCAATCTAACTACTGAATGATGTATGATGATTTAGAGTACGGAGACCAGTTAGCAACCTATGGCGAAAATACAAATAAGATTTTTATAATCTACCTTCCTACTTAATGTGTACAGCATACCTTTTTATGTCAAACACTGTAAATCTTTACCATTGTGAAAGGGGCACAACATTCCATTGTATGTCTACAACAAAATTTTAGTCAATTATTTCTCTATTGCTGGTCATATGGGCTATTTTTAATATTTTGTTATTATAATTGCATGAGTGAACAGCATTAATATCAATAATTGAGAGATATTATTCTGACTTGTGCTACTAGCTTACCACACAAGATCAATCACTCTTGGGCATATTCTTTATCATGCCTTAAATCGGTGGTTGGGAAACTATGGCTTGTGGACCAAATCTGGCCCTTCAACTGTTTTAGCAAGTAAAATTTTTTTAAATTAGTTTCAGGTATACAACACAATGGTTAGGCATTTATATAATTTATGAAATGATTTCCCCTGATTATTCAAGTACCCCTCTGACACCATACATAGCCATTACAATATTATTGCCTATTATCCTCATGCTGTACTTCACATCCCTGTGACTGTTTTGTAACTACCAATTTGTACTTCACCCTAACTTTTCCACCTAGGACCTCTTCCCTCCTCCCCTCTGGCAATCACCAATTTGTTCTCTGTATCTGTGAGTCTGTTTTTGTTTTGTTTTGTTTTTTTAATTTATTTTATTCCTTAGATTCTGCATATACATAAAATACATATTTATCTTTCTCTGTATGACTTATTTCATTCAGCATAATAGCCTCTAGATCCATCCAGGTCATTGCAAATTATTATATTTTATTTTTATGGCTGAGTAATATTCTATTGTATATATGTACCATAACTTCTCTGTCTAATCATCTGTTTGGGGCACTTAGGTTGAAACATACCTGGTATTATTCATTTATATATCATTTATGGCTGCTTTTGTTCTGAAGTGGCAGGGTTGAGTAATTGCAACAGAAACCCTGTAGTCAGTAAGAACCTAAAATAATTACTATCTGCCCTTGTTATGGAAAAAATTTTCTGATAATTACTCTAAAGTATTAATTTGCTAGAGTACTTACTATGTGTCAGCCTTATGATGGGCATTGGTTAGACAGAGATGAATAAGACATTTTCTCTGTTTTTTGAAAATGTTAGAGTATAACAAGAAAGCTCAATGTGGACATAAATAATTGACAAATTCTCCATCCTCTATGTACCTGTTTGAAATCATTGAGGATATTGAGATGAACACATCAAACAATTTGACCTTGCTCAGGGAGCCTTCCACAGTGCTAATCACACTTTATCTCATGATACAGTCAAAGGTGTACATTTTTAACCACTATACCTCTACCGGAACATTTTAAGAGAAGAAATGATGCCATCTGTATAGAGAAGATATTGGTCTGTATTTTCTTTCTTTCTTTCTTTCTTTCTTTCTTTCTTTCTTTCTTTCTTTCTTTCTTTCTTTCTTTCTTTCTTTCTTTCTTTCTTTCGAAATATCTTTATCTGGTTTTGTTATCAGGGTAATTCTAGCTTCATAAAATGAGTTGGAAGGCATTCTTTCTTTCTTTTATTTTCTGAAGGAATTTATGTAATTGCTGTTATTTCTTTCTTAAATGTTTGATGTAACTCATCAATGAAACAAGTGGGCTATAGTTTCTTGGTTAGAAAGTTTTAAATTACAAATTCAATTCCTTTTATGGATATAGTGATATTCAGATTTTCTGTTTTCTCTTGACTCAGATTAGGTAATTTGTATCTTTTAGGGAGTTTGACCATTCCATCCAAATTAAATTGTTTATATATATTTGTTCCTAATATATTCTTATTTTCCTTTTCAATATCTGCAGAATCTCTAGTGAGTCTCTACACTTATTCCTGATATTGGGAATTTGTGTTCTCTTGCCTTTTTTTTATTAGTACAACTAGAGATTTATCATTTTATTAACATTTTTCAGTAAAATAACTCTTGGATTCATGAAATTTCTTCATTATTTTTATGCTTTTTTAAAATTTAATTTATTGCCTTCTCTCTTGTTTTAATTATTCCCTTCCTTCTACTTACTTTGGATTTAATGTGTTTTTTTTTCTGGTTTCTTAAGGTGGAAGCTCAGATAATTGATTTTGAAACTTTATTGTTTTCTAATGTATTGCATTCATGTTATAAATTTCCTTCTAGGCACTGCTTTAGCTACATCTCACAAAATTTGATGTGTTTTTATTTTCATTCAGTTAAAATATTTTCTAATTTCCCTTGTGGTTTCTTCTTTGACCTATGATTGTTTAGAAGTACATGGTATGTTTCCAAATAATTTTTAACTGAGTTCTAATTTAAACTGTTGTGAACAAACAAAAATATTCTGTATTGTTTCAACATTGTAAAAATTAATTAGATTTGTTTCATGACCTAGACTATGGTGTATTTATAAACATTCTATGTGCCCTTGAAAGGTATGTGTATATAGTTGATAATGGGTATAGTAGTCTATAAATTTCATTAAGTTCAAGTTGTTTGATTGTATTGAAGTTTTCTATATCTTCACTGATTTTTTTCTATGTGCTTAACTGATTAACTGAGAGAGCAATGTTGAAATCTCCAACTAAAACTGTGCTTTAGTTTTAAAACTAAATAAAGAAGAACATTATGTAATGATAAAAGATCAGTTTATCAGGAAGACATAACCATCAGGTTTATGCACTTAATTACAGGGCAAACTTCATAGAACTGAAATGAGAATTATACCTTGCTCTGAAGTCTACTTTGTCTGATATTAATATAGCTACTCAAGCTTTCTTATGATTAGTGTTTCTGTGGCATATCTTTTTCCATTCTTTTACTTTTAATCTATGTGGGCATATTTATTTATTTTTAATTATTTAATGCCACCACATATTTGACCCCCTTTACTCCATTTACCTCTCCCCTCCTCCCCTACCCTCTACCGTCTAGTAACCACTAGTCCATTGTCCATGTCCAAGTCTCTGTTTGTCCTGTTCATTTGTTGTTTTTAGGTTTATAGCCCACATATAAGTGGTATCACGTGATTTTCTACTTTTTCAGTCTGGCTTATTTCACTTAGCATGATTGTCTCGAGGTCCATCCATGTCGTGTATGACAGTGTTTCATCTCTTACAGCTGAATATTTCATTGTGTATATGTACCACAGCTTCTTTATCCAATCATCTATATCATAGGACACTTCAGTTGCTTCCATGTCCTGACCACTGTAAATAATGCTGCTATTAGTCAATAATATTATAATAATGTTATACAGTGTCAGACAGTTACTAGACTTATCATGTTGATCACTTCTTTAAGTATATAAATGTTAAATAACTATGCCGTACATCCAGAACTAATATAATATTGCATGTTAGCTATATTTATTTTTTTCAAGGAAAAACTGTTAAGTGAGGTCTAGAATAGTTTTAACTCTAGGACTATTTTAGTTCTGTTACTAAGGTGTGATCCTTTTGGACATGAATTCACTTGCCTCACCGTGTTCAGAGCCAAGACTGAAGCCAAGGTGTGTCTTGACAAGAGCCTGTACTCTTAGCTAATATGATGTCCAGAGATAATGCTATTGAAGGGCTCGGTCAATGGCATAAGCTATGTTTCCTACTGGAGTTCAGAGGGACAAAGAGCTTGACCTGAGATGGTCAGAGAAGATCTTGCTGCAGAGCGAGTACTTGATCTGGCCTTGATGAGTGGCTGGAATTCAAACAAGCAGAGAATACAGTAGAGTGTTTTCTAGTCAGGGAAAATTACATAAGCACAGTTGTAGAAATGGCAATGATCAAGGCAGGACTGTTCAGCGACAGTGAGTTGTCCAGCTGCACCAGGCTGGGTAGAGTGGAAATAAGGCAAAAAGACAGAAATGGGGCCAATTCTGTCACTCTTCAGTAAGGAAAAGTTGGTCACATACAGTTTTGGGAAACGTTATGCTACTTTAGAATCCACCTGGATCCACTATAGTTCCATAGGCCTTACTAGGCAAACTTGAGCAACGCAGAGCCACCCAGCCTATTATCTGAACTGGAGTCACATTCAAGGGCTAATGGAAAACATATAATGTATCATTTCTAGGCTAGCTTTTTGTAAAGCAATAAATTACTTTGAAAATGCAGTACTTATGCAAATGTGATATTACTATCAGTTACAACATTTGCATAGCCATCTGTTACATTTTCAGAGCTAACCTCAGAAATCTTTCTACTCCAAAACTCTAGATAAGGACTTGCTATACCTATCAGATTATGTACCACCAACAGGCTTTTAGGATAGCTAGGAATCTCTCCTATGACCATTGAATCAAAAATCATCTGGGCATAATAATTATTAATAGATTTTTAGTGTAGTCTTGAGCTTAATATTCAGTGTCCTAGCCTGGGAACTTCCTCTGGCTCTTCCCAAACACTCAGAGCCTAGGAATGTGAAAACAGAGATTCAGTCAGTCAGTTTGTCAGTCAACCAACGCTAAAGATTTATTGAGTGTCTATTTTATCCCAGATGGAACTCTAGGAGCTAGAGATATAGATATGAACAAGACAGACAAAAATCGCTGTCTTCATGGCAATAGAAGCAAATTGATTTCAAATATAATATCAGGTAGTGATAGTGCATGAAAAAAAAACAGGACAGAAGAAAAAAGTGTGACAGGAGTGTGACTCCACATAGACTAGGCATAGAAGGTCTTTCTGATGAAATGATATTTAAGCAGAGACCTGAAGGAAGTGAGGGAGTAAACCATGAATGTGTCTGGGGGAGATTGCCCCAGGAAGAAGGAAGAGTAAGTGAAAAGAATCTGAAGGAGAAGCCTGCCCTATACATTAAAGAGAGAGAGAGAGAGAGAGAGAGAGAGAGAGAGAGAGAGAGAGAGAGAGAGAGAGAGAAGGGGGAAAATGATATAGATGATAGAGTCTTTGTTCCTTCTTGTGACTACATCAAAGTTGTGACAGAAACACGAAGCACATAGTAAATACAGTTGCCTGGGATCAAGATGAACAGAAGCACTACAACTAGGGAGAGAAATAATTAGTCACCCTACAATGGTAGAAGGTGGGAGGGGACAAAGATGCAATACTGCCTGGTTTGAGCCACTGAGTGGACAAAGGCTATGGCAGCTACAGCCAGCAGCTGCAGGAGCCTCTTACAGGGCCGTGGCTCTGAGTGGACTTTCACGGTAATAGACTTTCTTGCTCTGATCACCAGTGCCAGGTTGGCTGCATGGGGGGCACCAGGGATTTACAGGGGACACTGAGTTATTGGAGTAAGGGCTGGAGGTGAGGCTGTCTCCCAGGCAGAAGTGTTGGTAGTATCCATTGTTCCTCTGTTGAGCCCTCCCAGCTCTCAGTGTGCTGACTCAGTGCCGCCATAGCTGAGACATCATGAAACTGGATAACAGAGTTCGCTACACCTAGAGGATTTCCTGAAACTCCACTTCCCTCAACTCAGGGCCCCACCCAAACCATATCCAGGTGTGTCCTCAGCAAGCCAGGTGCTCTTTGCTGAGCAGCACTGAGACTCACATTGGTGGCAGCTGGCCTCACTTTATGGTATGGTTTCTTGAGGCAAATATAAGCACAGTATCTGTGGATTATTGCTGAATCTAAATAGGTGGTCCCAGATGGGCATGGGCTGGGGGTAAATTTGGCCTGCAGCTGAACCCCTCTTAAGACTGTGCCACTGGACAACTACTACACAAAGCCATGCTAATGAGACCAGGAGGTTTAGGAGCTTTGCTTAGTACATAGAAACAGACACAGAAAGGAAGCCATAATGGAAAGACAAAGAAGCAGAAACCATATGAGAGAACAGAGAAGAGACCCAGGAATAATAGAGTCAAGCAATCTCACAGATGCAGAGTTCAAAACACTGGTTATAAAGATGCTCAATTAACTTAGAGGAAGTATAGATGAATTCAGTGAGAACTTTAACAAAGAAACATAAAAATGGAAATGGAGATAATAAAAAGTATCTAGTCAGAAATGAAAAACACATTATCTGAGATGAAGAGTATATTAAATGGAATAAACAGAGTGGATAAAGAAGAAGATTGAATCATTGATATAGAAGATGGGGAAGCCAAGGACACTCAATCAGAATGGAAAAAAAAAGCCAAGACTAATAATAATTTAAGGAGCCTATGGGACATGATTAAATGTAAAAATATGTGTCATAGGTACCTGAAGGAAAACAAGACATTGAAGAGCTATTTGAAAAAATAATGAGGAAAAATATCCCTTACCTGGTGAAGGAAATAGACATATAACCCCACGAAGCTCAGAGAGTCCCCCAAAAAATGAACCCAAAGAGGCCCACACCAAAATACATCATAATAAAAATGCCAAAAGTTAAAGACAAAGAGAGAATCTTAAAAGCAGCATGAGAAAAGCAGTTAGTTACCTACAAGGGAGCAACCATAAGTTTGAAAGCTGATTTCTCAAAAAAAAAAATATATATATATATGTGTGTGTGTGTGTGTGTGTGTGTGTGTGTGTGTGTGCGCGCGCGCGTGCGCAGGACAGAAGATCTTGGCACAAAATATTTAATGTGAAGAAAACCCAGGATCTACATCCAAGAATACTTTATCCAGCAAAGCTATCATTTAGAGCCAAAGGACAGATAAAGAGCTTCCCAGACAAAAATAAGCTAAAGGAATTTACCAACCTCAAGCCAGTATTACAAGAAATGTTAGAGGGGCTTCTTTAAGAAGAAAAAACACATATCAAAATCAGGAATAAACAATGGTAATAACTACACTCCTATCAACAAGTACCTCAGATGGAAAAGAATTAAGTACTCCAACTAAAAGATAAAGTCACTGAATAGAAAAGAGAACAGGATCTAGATATGCTGCCTATAAGAGACTCACTTCAGATTAAAAGACTAAAGGGAAGGGGAAGGAAAAAGATATTGCCTTGATGGACCTAGTGGGTATTGCACTGAATGAAATAAGTCAGACAAAGACAAATGTAGCATGATTTCACACACATGTGGAAACCAAAGAACAAAAGAATCAACAACAGCAACAGAAAGAGAAACAAATTCATAGATATAGAGAATAATTTGAGGGTTATTAGATGGGAGGGGGATTAGGAGACAGTGAAAAATGGGCAAATGGATTAAGAGGTACAAATGGATAGTTCCAAAATAGACATGGAGATGTAGTAAGTAGCATGAGGAAGATGGTTAATAATGTTGTAATAAATATGTAATGGGGAAGAGGGGTACTAGACTTAGTAGGGTGATCACTTTGTGAATTATATAGATCTCTAATCACTATGCTGCACCACTGAATCTAATATATTATAATATGCCAACTATAATTGAAAAAGCTCATTGAATTATACAATGTAAATATGAGCAACTAATTGTCTATTATATTTCAGTAAAGCCAAAAAAAGAAAGCAAAGGGGACAATGTGTCTGAAACATAGTGAGCAAAGGGGAAAGTGGAAGGAGATACTTCAGATACAACAACAAAAACAAAATAAAAACAGGCAGCCACCTAATCATATGGACTATGGTAAAAAGTTGTCTCTTACTCTGAGAAAAGACACTAAAGTTCTGAGCAGTGGAACAAAATGTTACTCCAGAGGTTCTGGTTTCACTTTTTGAACTAGGGTAGTTTTTAAAAGTTTCTCAAGTGGTTCTACTGCTCATTAATGGGCTGGGAATCATTGTTTAGCACGATTACTATTCCTGCATTTTGGTAACACATTTTTGGCAGAGAAAGCAGAGGTAGAAGCAGGAACACCAGTAAGGAAGCTATTGTAGTAGTTGCAGTAGTCCAGGCACAAGCTGATTATGGCTTGTATCAAATATGAGAGAAGCATGAGTGGCTCTGAGTATCCCTGCTAACATTTTGGCTGCTGCAGCGAAGATAATGAAGTATCTATTGCCCTATCTCTTCAGCCTTTCTCTATAGTCCTACCAACTCTCCCCTTCTTCCTCTCTTGCAGACCCAGAGGATCATTCTCAACCAATAAGAGGGACCTTGGGAGTCTTGGTTAAACATTTCAAGGACCTCAGTATAAAAATATTTCTCTAATGCAATGACAAAATTCTAGAAACTGAGCTTCTTTTTTCCTATGGCCTTGTCTGCCAACCTACATTAAACTAAAGCTCTGTGATCAAATAATGGTCTACCTGGTATCCGGTTTCTCAGTTTCCTCAGCTCCAGGCTCATCTTCACATGTCCTTCCTCTAAAGTCTAATTTAAATAATGAGCGTGACTTATTGAACACTCACTCTGGCCTATGCATTGTTCTAATCACCTTATCTTAACAAATTCAATCCTCACCATATTTCTAAGAGTGAATACTATAATTATACCTGTTCAATAGATGCTGTAACAGAGAAAGAGTTAAATAACTTACTCAAAGCCACTCTTTAAGTGTCAAGGCAAAGATTTAAACCTAGATCTTAATTTCCTATTTGGATGTCTTTTATATCTTTATCTTGCCCGATAGCACTTGCTTGGACCTCCAATGTTATATTGAATAGCAGTAGCGATAGTGGACAGCCTTGCCTTGTTTCTGATCTTAGAGGGAAGGTTTTTAGTTTTTCACCATTAAGTATAATGTTGGCTGAGGGTTTGTCATATATGGCCTTTATTATGTTAAGGTACTATTCACAGTGGCCAGGACATGGAAGCAACCAAAGTGTCCTATGATAGATGATTGGCTAAAGAAACTGTGGCACATATATACAATGGAATATTACTCAGCCATAAGAGATGAAACATTGCCATTCGTGACAACATGGATGGACCTCGAGATAATCATGTTAAGTGAAATAAGCCACACTGAAAAAGTAGAAAACCACATAATATCACTTATATGTGGGATATAAACCTAAAAGCAACGAATGAACAGGACAAACAGAGACTCAGACATGACAATGGACTAGTGGTTACTGGAGGGTAGGGAATAGGGAAAGAGAGGAGAGACAGATGGGGTAAAGAGGGTCAAATATAGAGGGTATGGGAGGGTGACGTGGGTAAAGGAGATCGAATATATGGTCAGTGAAGGAAACTGAACTTTGAATGGTAATCACACAATAGAATATACAGATGTGAAATGATAATGTAACCTGAAATTATATAACTGTATTAACCAATGTTACTCCACTAAACGTAATTAATTAATTAATTAAAAATAAAGTAAGTTTTGAAATAAAAAATAAATAAATAAACCTAGATCTGTAAGACTCCAAAGATTGTACACTTTTAGTCACTTAACCATCTTCCATTCTAGAATCCAGCCTTCAGATGAGACCTGGAACCTGCTGACAAGCAACTTAATCTTACTACTTCCCTGGATCTCTACCTCCTGTATGCCCTTCCACATGCTTTTATTGCCCTGAAATCCAAGCTTGTTTGATGTGCTTAGGCCTTTTGGCACCAACTTCAAAGAAGTGGCTGTATCTGGCTTCTGATTTTCTGCTCTTTGGAATGGGGTGAATCTGGCTATGTCTCCAGGAAATTTGCCTTCTTCCAGAACAGTGAAGTTTGAGTGTATATCAGGTGGACTTCCTCATTCCTTGTAGTGGCATCTCCTCTTGCTCCTCTGGGGAGATTAGTTTGCCTTTACATTTGGGAAGCCAGCAGACCTGCTTGGAAGGGACAGTGCCTCTTCCTCTTACTAGTGCTCTAATTTGTACACTGAAGAATGTGAACTTCTAAAAGCCTTGGTAAAGCCAAATCTCCATCAGCACTTACAACCTTTCAGTATCTCTGATAAATAGAAGCAATGCTTTCCTCTAGGTTTACTCATTGCCTTTGCCTCACACAGTCTGTGCACATACATTTTACATACTAACAATACATTATATGGTGGCATATCTGTTTGCAGCTGATAAAATGCATTTGAAAAGGAAGCTCCTTAAAGTCTTCCAAGTGTCTGGGTATAAACAGTAATCTTGGGTGACTCTAGAAGTGGATAAATGTGTGAGCGCAGAGAATGCTGAAGTATGAAAGCTGAACACCACCAAATGGTGTATTATAAACCACTCTACAGACAAATTAAAAATTATCGATACAAAATACAAGAAAAGTGATTGGAATATAAACTATTAAGAAAACTGAGAGGACATAATTTGTATCTGATATGCAGCTTTAAAATGTAATTTATAAATCAGTTTTATAAAGCTCATAATTTACTACAACTGGCTGTAAATATATAGAGAAATAATTCATCTCATGTGGAAAAAAGAGTACTCTAATGGAAGGTAACTGTGATGTTTACTCAAAATGCTGTTTTGTGATATTGTCAACAAGTAATGGTGAGTTTATTTTATATTTTCTACATTTTCAGTCAAAATTCATCTGTGTGTCATGGGCCTGATAAAAGCCTTTAAATGTGTCAAATGGAGTCTATCAAAGGAGCGTAGTGACATTGGAGGAGCCAATACTGGTTTCAGCTGGCTCCTACTACAAGAATGTGTGGGAGTAGGTTCAAGGAACGGTGCACATCTGACTTTCCCTTTGTAGTCAAAGGAACTGAATATATCCGTTAAGGTATTTTCCCTCCTTTCCCTTCCCTGAAAACAATCTCTAGTTAAGCAGTTAGAAAACAAACCTGTGGTTAGGCCAAGTGTAATTATTTTACCTCTGCCTATTTTCTTTCTCTCTGTTCAAGGTTCTTTTTCATCACATCCCAGTGACACTGGAGATCCTGAAGAAGAATCTACTCTGGCCTGTGAAGCCTCAGGGTTGCTCTCTTTCTACTTTCCTCTACTCCCCTTCTTCCATATTCAAACCAGCGGCAAATGCAAATTCACTTCAGAGTTGATTGACCTGAACTAGACAAAGCTGAAAAGAGTTAGCTTCGAACTAAAACTACATTTATAGGAGCCATAGAAGGATGACAGTGCATTACTGGCTATGCTTAGAGGTAGATTATCATGATATTTTGACAGGTTTGAGAATCAGGCAGACCTGGGTTCTCATAGGAACTGTACTATTTTTTTTTCAGTTTTACTGAGGGAGAAGTGAGGAGAAGAGAAAAGAGTAAAAGAAGTGAGCACCACTCACCAGAGAAAATTTCATGGAAGAAGTATTTGTGAACCTGGAACTTGAAGGATGAATGGTCTCAGACACTTTGTAGATGATCGAGGGATAGATGTTATGAATAAAGAGTGAGTAGGATGACTCTAAACTATATCACTATATTATTGTTATATCCCCATAGCATCTGGTACATAATACTTGTATAATTAGTATTTTTGTAATGAATGAAAACAAGTTGTAAGGCTTTGCGAATGAAGGGAAGGCAATTGAAGGATTTGAATGGTTGCTTTTTGGATAGGTACAGTGATGAGGTAAAGGTATTTCCTTCCTATCTGACTTTGCATTCCAGTGGGTGCATCAATTCCATCTTCTCTGAAGTATTCAGGGCCTCTGATCCTCCCCAACCAGGGAATTCTAAGATATATCCACTTCTCATAGGCTTTCATTCATTTTGACACACTTCAGGACTCTGCCTTTTAGAAATACTGCAGCATGAATAGTGGTCATCAATGGCTTAAATATCACCTTTGTTCCTCAAAGGTCGTGGACTTTTCTCTGGTAATATTTTGTAAGGTTCTATCACATGTTCTGAGGACAAGACTATATCCATATGCTTAAGCATTTTCTGTTTAAGAACAAATAATGAAAAGGAATTCAAATAACCAGGTCTCTTTACCAAATGCCAAACCATGTGTGGGTGCCAGATCTGACTGGCCCAAGGTCTGGCTGGTCGAAAGTTTGGCTGTGATCCAGGCCCATAGC
The DNA here is from genome assembly GCA_004027375.1 of Macroglossus sobrinus. Classification (NCBI taxonomy): domain Eukaryota; kingdom Metazoa; phylum Chordata; class Mammalia; order Chiroptera; family Pteropodidae; genus Macroglossus; species Macroglossus sobrinus. The sequence goes on from PVKZ01000116.1 coordinate 1,338,137, forward strand.
TAAAAATATGGCCCCAGGCTAATAAAATATGTAAACATACTTCAGGTTAGTGTATCATGCATGTGTGGCTGAATGCCACTTTTGTACTCTGCTATGTGAGGACCCATGCAGTCCCCTGGAGAGCAGAAAGGGAGAGCAGAAGGGGAGCACAAGAAAGGGGAGCCAGAGAAGTGCATGAAAGACTACATGCCCCATGCAATAGACTGTACTCTCCAGTAGAACTACCCTTCCCAACAGAAGTGTGGCCTGTACAATAAAGTTGATATCTGCTATTTTATTCTCATGTCAACTCCTTGTTAATTTATCCAACTGGGCCTCACACCACCAAACCTTCTGGGTCAGGTCAGCAATATCCTAGACTCTGACAATTGGCATAGTCCACATGATCGAGCCACTCGGCCTTGGCTCTGACATCATGCCACTTGTCTGCATTGTTGGCTGTTTCTGTTGTTAGAATTCCAGGCCTTTGAAATGGCCTAGAGATCATTTAGTATTCAAGCATATAGTCTTGATTTTACAAAGAAACTGAAGTGCAAAGAAGTAAAAAGCTAGTCACATATCAAGTTATGGTAGGACTGGAGCTAGTACCTACATATACTCCTCTTTTTGTTGGTTTCTGTATTATATAATTGGAGGTACTAACATTTGTTTCATTCTTCTCATTAATTCATACACTTCTTTCAACCCAATTCTCACCACCACAGGAATATTAGCAGGGACTTTCATCCACACTGATGTTAGTTAGTTATACTTTCTGACATTTACTTCTCCAGTCTGAGAATCTGAATAGCCACGAAAGCTTGGCTATAAAGGGTGTGGATGATTATTTAAGAACCCCATCTTGCCAAGAGGGCTTCAAAACATCCTTCCCTAGAGACAATGAGGGTAGTTAACAAATTTTCACATACCTAGGTTGAAGTTTAAACTGTGAAACTTAACCTCTAAATGACTAGGGGAAGTTAATTGAACTTTTCAATGCCTCAGTTTCATTATCTATTAAATGGGGATAGTGAAAATTTATTCACAGGATTGTCTTCAGAATTAAATATAATAATGCATGTAAAGAGCTTAAAAATGGAGAGAAAACCTTATCTATACCTGACATATGTAAATAATTTAGACAATAAGATTTAGATCTTAATTTAAATGAGATTTTGTTTTTGAACTGATGAGATTATCAGATTTTGATTTAGATAGGGTGACTTTGGACTTTGAGCTGATGCAATAATGGAATGAGACTCTTGTGAACATTGTGAATGTATTTTGCACTTAGAAGAGATGTGTCATCTCTTGGAGGGCAGAGGGAAGAAGGCAGAGGGCAAGTTGCAATAGGCAAAATTCTAAAATAGCCTCCAATATTTTCATCCTTGGTGTATAATTCTTTCCTTTTGAATGTGGACAGAATATGTGAATATGATGGATGGCACATCTGTGATTAGGTTATGTTATATAGTAAAGATGAAGGGACCTGGCAAATGTAATTAGGATCCTTAATCTGTTTGACTTGGAGTTCATTCAAAAGATTATTCTAGGTAGGCATGATATAGTCAGGGGAGCCTTTTAAGGGAGAGCATAGAGATCAGAGACAGAAATTCGGAGACAAAAGTCTCTCTCTTGCTGGCTTTGAAGAAGCAGACTGGAAGGAAATGAATTCTGCCAACAGCCACATAAGCTTAGAAGTGGAGTCCAAGCCTTACGTGAGATCATATCCCTGGTGACACTCTGAATGTAGCCTGTGAGACTGAGCAAAGGACACAGTTAAGCCATTCCTAGACTCAACCCATACAACTGTGAAATAATAAATGAATATATTTTAGCCATTAAGTATGTGGTAATTTGTTATGTATCTTAAGTACTTAGTAAATGACAGGTTTTTTTCTATCACTGATTTCAATATCTGAATGCTTGACATTTATTAGGTCTAGATCCCAAGTCACGAGTTTCTTCTTACCTCCCATGTTTCCCATCAGAACTAATCTCCCATACTTTTCTTAAGCATCCCTGTTTTCCATAATCTACCTGGAGATAGTAGTGTTCCCCTGGCATCTCTGTCCCTGTAGCCAGAGCCACTCAATGTGCTGGTTCTACTTATCCTAGGAAGACTCTTCTCTATACTTCCTGGTTCTTACTTAGATTGGCAAACTTTGGTGAGACCTCAGAGTCCTTTCTGGCTTTCCTAGTACTAAACAGCTCTAACTGAATGACTTGGAAACAAGATGTCTTCCTCTATTCAGTGATTTTTAGCTGTAATTGTTTATAGTTCCATAATGGGCCTGTAATGAAGGAATGACAACACCTGAGGGTGCTGTCCTGCTACTTCAGTGCCTACTCACTGGTGCCTCGTAATATGCAATTAGTTAATCTTCCAAATGCTCCTTATATTTGTCTCTATGCCAGGCAGGCTTGAGAACACTCTGCTTGATCTCAGTCCTATAAGCAAAACCTAAGGCAAATCTATGGTTGTGCTGGGCCATGACCTCCCCTTAGTGTCTTTGGGAGCCTGCATGACCTCGGATCTAAGCTGGTAGTTATTTTTTTCCATCCAATGCAAGAGGCACCACAGCCTATGAAGAATACTGTCTCCTAGTCTGACTTCAGAGCTCCCCAAGCAGGCTTATTATTGCAAAGAACCCAAGGCTCACTAGGGTTAATAAACTTACTCAAGTGATAGAGTCAGATCAGTCAAACTCCAAACCCTATAAACTTAACTGTTTAACCATTGTATTATTTAACTTCTTCTCTTGAGCTATGGAAAACTTTGACTCAGGAATTTAGAGACCTGGTTTCCGGTCTTAACTATGCCATCCATTTAATATGTGTACATTTGGCAAGCCCTGTTTGTTCTTCTGTGAATCTCAATTTTCTTATCAATAAAATAGGGGGAAGAGAGAGGACTATTATGTAAAATGACTTTCAAGGGCAATTCTGGCTCTGCCCTTCGGAGGCTTATAAAATATACATTAGGGCCCTGAGTTTACCCAACTATATTAGAATATCATACTTTGTCATTGTGACTGCTCATGGAGCCAAGGCCGCTACTAATTTTAATTGATAGAATATGCTAATGAGACAATAAAAATTGATAGTTTATGTCAAGTTGTGATATATTATTTCTTGTTCAATCAATATATATTTCTTTAATGCCTGTTCTGTCCAAAGACAGTATTCTTCATAGGCTGTGGTGACTCCTGCATTGGATGGAAAAAAATCCAATTCTCCTGTGGAGAATTCAGGAAAGTATTACCTGTGTTGTAGCCACCAGCCCCCGAAAGACACATGGGCCACCAGAACTCAGTAAGTTATAGGAACCATGTTCTTTATTCAGCCAGCTGGGTCTGCCAGGGGTACACAGACCCCAAATTAAGCAGCCTTAAAATGTAGAGGTACAGGGTTTTTAAGCTCCAAATCCCATTCTTCATTCTGTCTGAACACAAAGGTCTATTTTTCTTCTATTCACTACCTGTCAACCCATAGGTCAGGTGTGCAAGTGGGGGTACAGAAGCAGAAAGCTTATTGTTAGAATGTTATATTCCTATGGGTGACAGCCTATGTTCCCATGGGCGGTAGCCAAACAGTAATTTTCCAGCCAGCACACCTGTCCTCTTGGAACTCAGCACAATTCAAGGATGTGGGAACTAACTGCATATCTGTATTCTAAGACAACAATATCTAAGAACCAGAGGATAAATAATAGGATGATCAGCTAAGGCAGTTGCCAAAGCCTTGGCTTGAGATACCAGAGATCTGGATTCTAGAATTACCTCTGAGTCATTAACTCACTGCATCACCATTTCAGGACACTTCTCCTCACTGGGCTCACTGTTTCCTGAACAGTGAGAAGCTTGGATTAGAAACTATTTGAAGGAATTTTTAGTGTTGGCATTATGAGATTCTATAAGATGAAACAGATCTTTTGCTTTTTGGTGGAGATGAATGAAAAGGCTTATTGATTTCAGTATTGTAAGCCCAGCATCATTCCTGAGAATAAGGGTAGATAGAGGAAGTAGGAGTTAATTCAGGCCTTAACAGATGGAAAGAATATTAGTAAATGGTAAGAATAGGTGAAATAATCATATTTCAGGTCAGATAAGGAGCTTGAGTAGAGGCAAGACAAATGGACCATTTAGTTGGAATCAAGGGGTTTCTTTAGAGAGAAATACAACATAAAGTTTTAAGGGGATGCAGAAACAAATTGTAGAGGACTTTGGCTAACAAGGCAAGTAATTTACCTGTACTGAAGGTTTCGGGAACCACAGAAGGTATTTGTACGTATGTATGTATGTATGTATGTATGTATGTATGTATGTATGTATGTTGGTTGGTTAGTTAATTAGTTAGTTGGTTTTAAACAAGTCGGTGGCACGATGACAGTGATATTTAGATAAGAAGGTACTGTGGTTATATGGAAGGTAGAATTGATGAGATTTGAGGCAGAGCACCAATGATCCATGTAAAAGATTACAAGAAGTTATTCTAAGGCAGTGGCAAAGGGGATAAAGATAAAATAATGGGATATTTTTAAGAATCCCTGAGAAAGGAGACTTAGCAGGGTCTGGTGTATGACTGGATATGGAAAATGAGGAAATGTAATGAGGCAAAAAATGGTACTAGAATTTCAGTGGAACCAGGAAAGTGAATATTTCACAAAAGAAAGAAGTCAAGAGAAAAGACAGACTGAGAGGCCTAAGGGAATGCACTTTGAGACTGAGTTTGAGGACTGGCAAGATTTCCATACCCAATAAGTGATCCAAAGTATTGAACTGAAGTTCATCAGTGAAGTATGAGTTGGCACTGAAATGTAGGGTTTCTTAATAAAGAGATGGGGATTAAAACTGTGAGGATGGATGAAATGATTGAGATATGTGTATAGGAACAAAAGAAGATTAAAGACAGAAATATAGGGCAACTATCAAATTTAAGAACAAAAAAATCCTGTTTTTCTCCTGCTCAGCCTTTCAATTATTCTTCCACATACATGCTATTCCTTTCTCTCCTGGCTTTTTATCCTCTGTTGACAAACATGCTCCAATCATCTCCTTTTTTTAAAGGTGACTTTCTTGACCTCTCTTCCCATTTCCTTCCTTTTTCACCTAGACATGTCTCTCCGCCTCTCCAGATGTCATTTACTCCTCAGTCTCCTACATTATGGACTTCTGATCTAAGTAACTTCTAGAAACAAAATCACTGAGATTCTCCAATGATCTCATGTCATCGAATTTGATACTATTTTTCTCAGTTTTATTTTCCTCAACTGCTGAATGATTTGATGCTGTTGACCCTCTTCCTTGCATCTTGATTTTTTGTTTTTTTTTCAAGATTAATTTAAAGATTGCTTAAATATTGAATTAGAACGAGAATCGGTAATGAGATATAACCATATGAGGAAATTGCAGATCTAAGATACAAGATCAAAATTGGGATAGAATAAAGATACCTGTTTATAATAGTAGTCTTGTAAAATATGGTGGTGAACTTTATGCTAATGTGTCAGCCTGATTTTATCTGACCATTTCTTGATCAAATGAGTTAGTTCCTAAATGCACCCCTCACCCACATCTCAGGACTCTCCAGCTGATGCAACAGTCTGAATACCTGCTTAAATGATTAAGCTAGTTTCCTTATAGACTGGCAGCCAATCAATGTTCCCCTTATGTTCGCCTTCCTTATATGAAATATCTATACCTGTGCAGGAATGTGGAAGTACAAAATTGCATAAAACTGCCTGCCATGTTACAATCAGGGCTCAGCTTTTGGGTAAGAATCCATTGAGCCCATGCTGGCACCAATAAATGCTGCTTCTTCCTTATAGCCTCAGTGTCCCATCTTTCTGTTCAAGAATTTGGCAATACTTGACTGCACCTAGCACATAATTCATGGAACACAACTCATTTCTGTGTTTTACCCTTGATAAACCATAAGCAAATCTTTACCCTTTCTTCTTTTAACCTGACAGGCAGAAAGATTTCTTTTAACCTCACAGGCAAGAGATAGGAGTAATCCCTTAAGGGAGAGCAGGTTCCTTTAGAAATGCTTACACTGATATGTTAAAAAGTTTGTGTCATTTAGTTAGCACGTCATTCTCTTCCATAACTTATTTTTGTCTGTTTTCTGAGAAAATATGTTAAAGAAAATAGTCATCAAGTACGATTTTTCTCATAACCAAAATAAAAATGGCAAGTTGTTGGTGGACTAGCTGTTATTGGGAAGCTAGAGGAATAATCTGTTTCCAAGCTCATTCAGATTATTGACAGAATTTTGTTCCTTGAGGTTGCACAACTGAAGTCCCCATTTTCTTGTTAGCTGTCAGCCTGGGATCATTTTCACCTTCTAGAGACTGTCTGCATTCCTTGACCCATGTTTCCTTCCATCTTCAAAGCCAGCAAATGCACATCAGGTCTTTCTCATGCTTCAAATCTCTCTGGTTTCACCCCTCTGCTACATCATCCTGACCTCCTCATATGCTTTTAAGAGAGTGCATGAGATCATATTGAGTCCACAAGATAATATAGAATATTTCTTTTATCTTAAGGTCAGCTGATTAGTAATGCACCTTCAAAACCCCTTTGCCACATATAATATAACAACAGGTGTGACACCAGAGGGCAAAGTTCATGGGCTCCAGAGCATATACTCTGAACTTTTAAACTCTGATATAAAAAAAATCAACCCATATAAAATAAATTATGGTATACTCGTATCGTAGACTATTATTACTTAGCAATAATGACTAATTGCTAATAACTAGGCATGGATGAATCTCAAAAAGCACATTAGATTGAGCAAAAGAAACCAGAGTAAAAGAGCCAAATATACATTACATCATCATATTTATATGATGTTCTAGAACAGGCCAAAGTAATCTATAGTGTCAGAAAGCAGATCAGTTGTGAGTGGTGATTACATGGGTATATGTACAGTTAAATTAAGTGCATATTACTTATGTTTTCTTCTATGTATTTTATTGTTTCAGGTCTTATATTTAGGTCTTTGATCCATTTTGAGTTATTTTTTTTTGTGTATGGTGACAATAGAAGTCTAGTTTTATTTTTGTATGTGGCTTTCCAAATTTCCCAGCACAGTTTATTGAAGCTTTCTTTTCTCCATTGTATGGTTTGGGTTCCTTTGTCAAAAATTGTTTGCCCATATATATGCGGGTTTATTTCTGGGCTCTCAATTTTGTTTCATTGGTCTGTGTGTTTTTTTTTTCTGACTACCCTTAAGGACCTTGGCAATAGAGAGAATTTTATGAATTTTACCTCAAGGCAGGGAAAATAAAAGCAAAAATTGAATGAATGTGACTGTATCAAACTAAAATACCTCTGTACAGCAAAAGAAATCACCAACAAAACAAAAAGGCAATCAAATGAATGGGAAAAGATATTTGCAAACAACACCTCCAATAAGGGGTTAATATCAAAAATATATAAAGAAATCATACAACTCAACAACAACAAAAAACAAACAATCCAAATAAAAAATGGGCAGAGGACCTGAACAGACTCTTCTTCCAAGAAAACATATGAATAGCTAATAGATATATGAAAAGATGCTCAATTTCAATAGCTATTAGGGAAATGTACATCAAAATTGCAATGAGATACCACCTCACACCTGTTAGAATAGCTGTTCTAACAAGAATAGCTGTTCAACAAGACAAATGATAACAAGCATAGGAAATTTTGTGGAGAAAAAGGAACACTCATTTACTCCTGGTGAGAATATAAATTGATACAGCTACTATGAAAAATAGTATGGAAGTTCTTCAAAAATTTAAGACTAGAACTACCATATGACCCAGCAATCGTTCTGTGCATTTACCCCCCAAATTAAAAACATTTATCTATAAAGATATATACACCCCTTTTTTCATTGCAGCATTACTCATGGTATCAAAGACTTGGAAACAACTGAAGTGTCCTTCAATAGATGATTGGATAAAGAAGATGCGGTGCATGTATACAACGGGATACTACTCAGCCATAAGAAAAGATGAAATATTGCCATTTGTGACACCATAGATGAATCTCATGCTAAATGAAATAAGTCAGATGAAAAAAAGTCAAGAACCATGTTATTTCACTCATATGTGGGATATAAGACTGAAAACAACAAAGAAACAAAAACTTATGGATACTGACAATAGTATGGTGGTTACCAGAGGGAAAGAGGAGTGGGAGGATAGAAAAAGGGTCAAATATTTGGTGGTGGCAGGAGATTTGACTTTGAGTGGTAAACACACCATGCAATATTCTGATACTGTATTATAGAATTATACATTTGAAACCTACATAGTTATATTAACCAATGTCACCCTAATAAACTTCATAAAAATTTTAAGAAGTACATATATAGTATCTAAAAATAGTTTAATAAAGTTGATTTTTAAAAAATATTCATACCAGGAGGTCCAACAATTGACAAGAATTCCAGAATAAGAGAACAGAGAAAATGGAAGGACGGAAATTGTTCCTTAAAATAATAGATGACAATTTCCAAGAGTGGAATAACATAAGTCTTCAGATCAAAAGAGCCCATGTAGTGTTAAAAAATATAATGGATAATGACTTGTGCTCCCTATCACACATACATATATTACTGAAAAAGTTTAGAATAACAAGGATAAAGAGAAAATCTTGACTTCAAGAGATACAAAAACTGGGTCACCTATAAAGGAATAAGACTCAGATTTCCATCAGACCTTCTGTAAACAACATCAGAAACTAGAATAAATGAAGAAAGATATACAAAGTTAAAAGGAAAACTAGAATTTTATCACTGAATTTTATCTCACTGTTTGTCAAACCTCATGGTAGAATAGACTTTTTCAGATATGTAAAAACTCAGAAAGTGCATCTTCCTATCTCTCTTTCTTAAGGAATTTCCAGCAGATATAAGCCAGCAAAATAAGAGACTAATCATAATTGAAGTATCTGATTCACCCTAGAAGAGTATTGAAGGAAATTTTTAGGATATTATTATACACCTCAAACATGAGCAGTTTAAAATGTGAGTTTTCAAGAGACCGAAGAACAAACAAAAAACAAAACAGAACAAACAAAACAATGGGCTCCACAGATGAAATCATATAACTGAATAGTAGAAAGGACTGCTAAAGTAACTAAGAAGTCTAGCCCTTATGGACTCTCAGAATTGATTGGTCATGGTTTCCTGTGAACCTCACACTGAGAAGTTGATGGTAATAAAATAAAAATTGAGTAGTAAAGAAACCAGAGACAAAGCAAAGTTCCACAAAAAAGTAAGGAAGAGAAGAAGTCAAGAGAATCTCAGAAACCTGGCTGCCATCTCTGTGAACACTATCCCAAAAACCATAAAATAAATTTATCTTAAAAATGGACAACCAATGCCAGATTCTGGCACTGGAGAGATTGACTACAAAGAGTAACAAGGATACACACTGGGGCGATAAAAATGTTTAATGCTTAAGTATGGTGGTGGTTATGAAGAGAAATTTTCCACTCAAATGGCTAACCTTGTAATCAGCTCCTTGTTCTACTTCTATTGACATGCTGGCCACATAGGTCGAAGGGCAAGGTGACCTTGAGATCATTTGAAGACTCACCTTCCCCTTTGTTCTGTCTAGATAACAGATGTATTGCCTAAGTTTCTGTCTGAATATCTCATGCTCTGTAACTGCCCGTAGCCCATAGCAATTCCTGTGCTCTATAATGCCTTAGGACAGATCAACCAATTGTCCCATGCCAACTTTAACAGTGCAGATAAGCCCTATAAAAGTAAAGTTATCCTTGAGCCTGGGGCCCAGATCTTTAGAGCACTAGCTCTTCTGGGACTGCCGGCATAATAAATCCAAGTTCTTCAACTCTCCGAGTGGTGCTTGGTCTCTTGTCGGTCTGATGTTTTTTGCAACATTTCCACTGATGTATACATTTGTCAAAACCCATCAAACTATATACATGTGTGCGTTTTTATTTTATGTTAACTATTCATCAATAAAGTTCATATTAAAAGAAAAAAATAGACAACCGAAATTTATGAAAGCCAAATTTCATACAAAGTTATTACAAGAAAGAAGAGAATGAGAAGCATAACATTCCACAAATGATGAAAGCATGCCAGAAAGATCTACCTGCAAAACACACAAAAAAATCAACTTAGGATTTCAAACATGTCACAAGATATTTAAGAAAATAATATAGTACATGAAAGAACAACATATATTAGAATTTAAAGCACTCAGAAAGAAGATGACGGTACTGAGGAAAGAATTATAAATAAAAAAAATCATTTGAAAAATAAAGGCTAATTAGAAGAAATAAGAGAGTGAAAAACAGCAGCACCTTTTAAAATAGAAGGTAAAAATATTTTTAATAACTTGAAGGTGAACACTGCATATCTTAGAATATTGACCTCAAACCACCAACACCAAGGCAAATTTTAATAAAACTAATGGACTTTAAAGAAAAAGAAAGACCTTTTGGGAATCTAGAAAAAAAGGGGGGATTTTATTTATAAAGGGAAGAAAATTAGGTTGCCATCAGACTTTACACCAAAAGAAAATGGAATAATATATTTAAGACATCTACAAAAGATAAGTGGGAGCCAAGGACTCTACACACAGGAAAACGAACTTTCAAGTATAAAGGGCCACAAATTATTATCAACATGCTAGAAAGCGAATGAACTTTAGATGGCTAAAATAACTAGAGAGACATCAACTAAACTGATGTGTAAACAAAATAATAAATGTTAAAATTTATTTTTAAAAATAAAAATGAAATTAAAAAGTCAATTTATAGAAAAGGCATGGAAAACTTAACCATGTTTCAGAACAAAGCATACATCTTATCAACCTTGACAACAGAGAAAGTAAAAGAACAAGCTGATAAAAGTTGGAGGAATTTTTAGGTGGTGAGTCAATATAAAGGGAAAGGTGCAACTAAGTAGGAAGAGATTTGTTTGTTGTTAATGAGTCAGTAAATTCAATAGTATAACCACATTATCTGAAGTTTCTGAAGTGATCAGGTGACTTCCTACTGTGGAAGCCAAAAGGGTTCATGGAGCCTTCTGTACAACCCTTATTCTGAATCTAAGAGGCCAATGGATGACCTAAATGGAGAAAACTGGGCTGCAAATTCCAGTACCTTCAGTCTTAAGCAGAGTGATGTAAGGACAAAATATACATGATTGGGGTTCATCTGTGCAAGCAGCAACATTCTAAACTCAAATTGTTTCTGCTCTGGTTTCTTTGTTTCCCAGCCTTGTGCTTAGCCTCCCATTGCATCTACAAGCTTTCCAATATCCTGTCTGTAATGCCCTCTGTTGCTGTTGTTTAAGTTACTGAAATATTATGATTTGTAAGAAATAAATACAATTTAGATGACCAAAATATATTTCTCATGTATATTTGGTCTTTGTCCATAGTTCCTGGCTAATAGCTCCAAAACCTGTGGAACTTCTTGAGCAAAAGCACAATAGGAGCCTCTTTTGTCATAGTATTTGGTCTCTTGTCCTCACTTCCTGAAATTGCTTCAGAGCTATGAAGATGAAATGAATGTCTTGTAATTCATAACAAATCCTTTTGCAGTAAGATTGGGTTTATGTAAATAAGGTGACTTTTGGAAAGCACCTAAGAATAGGTGCTGGTCTCCAGAAGAACCAACTGTGAATAGTGATTTCCAGGGAGAGGAGAGGGGCTGAAGGTTGAATCAATCACCAATAGTCAATGATTTAATCAACGATGCCTATGTAATGAAGCCTCCACAAAACTCTAAAAGGCTGGATTTGGAGAGCTTCCAGCATGGTGAACATGTGGAGTTACCAGGAGAGTGGCATTTCTAGATAGCACTTGGAAACTTCAGACCTTTCCCCCATACCTTGTCCTATGCATCTCTTTCATTAGGCTGTTCTTGAGTTATATCTTTTTATAATAAATCAGTGACATAGTAAATAAAATGTTTCTATGAGTTCTGTGAGTCACTCTAGCAAATTAATCAAACCCAAGGAGGGGGTCATTGGAACCTTCAATCTATAGCTGATTGGTCATAAGCACATGTGATAACTTCCAACTGACCTCTGAAGGGTAGAGGGTAGTCTCGCAAGACTGAACCCTTAACTTATGGAATCTGATGCTATCTGTGAGTAGATAATGTCAGAACTGAGCTGAATTGTAGGACGCCAAGCTGTTGTTTGAGAATTGCTCAGTGATATGGGTAATCCCCTTCCCTGTACATATACTTTACAATATGTGGTTGCCAAATTCCAATAAAATTCATTAACAAATTTTATGTTAAAATCATGCTTTTATTAGGAAAGATACACAGGTGCAGTGTACAGCTCTCTCTTCCTCCTTAATCCCCACCCTGGAGTTGGGCATAGAACCCTTTTTAATTACCCAGAGTATTGTAGTGTCGGCTATAATGGTGGGGGTGGGAAGTGATGATAAAAATACAAATCCAGTGGATTCTAGAATTTCTCCTTCAGATTACTCAATTATCAGAGAAAATTGAGACCATCAGAAGAGAGTAGACTTTCCCAAGTCATACTTTGAATTTGCAATAGAAATACTAGTATCATAAATGAACCAAATAAAGTCAAATGGGGAAAAGATAATGACAGGAAAATGTCTGGTGGGGGTTTAACATAGAGGGTGCTGAGTATTAGGTAATGAGGAATGCTGAGAGTTCTCCCTGTTTTCTAAGTTATTTCCCTTCAGCCTAAGAGGACTGAACTCCCAAAAAACCAAAGCTTTGGAGTGCTGCCAACCCCTGGCCCAGGCCATTCAGCCAACCTGTTAGAACACACTGATGACAAGAGAATGCTAATTAGTGGAAATCTGTTTTCATGTGGAACATGAAACTTTTGCATTATCAGAGGATTTGCATCAGTTCAATTATATAGATTCACAATGATGACAGAATGTACTCATTTCATTGGGTTGTACAAATACTGCATGGATGCATTACTTCCTGATTGACAGCAAAACAGAGGCCAGAAGAAAGCAGTAAAATTTGAAGAGAGGTCAAGAAAAATTCTGGAATTTCCTGGTTACATGAAAGGAATAAAGACATAGAAAGTACCCCAGGTAGAAACATGGGTATAAGCCCTGAGATGGAGACTGCTTTCAGGCTGTCCTTAGGACAAGATGAAGTACATAAAGGATATGGACAACTATGAATTGAATGCCTACCACGTGTCAGATCCCTTATATATGTGATTTTGATGCAGGACAGGGCAAATTTCCCCCAAGTGACGGGGAGACCAAGCCCGGTATGGAAAGAAGAAGAGGATTCTCTGGCAGAGTGTAGAAAGAATTCAACACACACATCAAAGTTAGAGTCAAAACGAAAGTTTATTAGAAAAGAGGTAACACTCCACAGAGTGTGGTCTCCTCTTAGAGGCAGACAGTGACAGAGACAGTACAGGAGGTACAAAGAGAGAGACAGAGTAAAGGCACTGAGAGGGACACTGAGTGTTCAGGGAGTTCAGTTCTTTAGTTTCCTTTTCCTTTGATATGAACATACAGTGAGGAAGGGGAAGAATATGTAGCCTGAAAAGGTAAAAATATCTAGCATGAATGACCTGTTGGTAGTTTCTAGCCTTTAATCTATAGATTCCCCCATGGTTTTAGCCATAGGGAATGACTCTTGGTTCCTGTTTCCCCTTCACAGTGTGGAGAATTCAGCAGAAATCTTCCTTTGTTCTGCAGGTGTCCTCCTGGCCTGGCTGCAGGGCTGATCAGCACACAGCAGTGTCTGAAAGTAGCTTGATTAACATTTCTAATTCTCTTGCCACCTCCCTACATTAATCTCACTTGAGTCTCATCATATTGCTATGGGGAGGAGGATAAAGATTATTATTCTTAGTTTCAAAATGAAGAAATCAAGATTCATAGAGCTGAAGTGACTTCCCAAATTTAACAGCAGGCCAGTGGCTTGCCCAACTCCAAAGCCAGTGATATTTCTAATATACTATTTTTGAATATAGTAGATGCTTAATATGGGTGTGGGGGCATGTCCCAGTATGGATTTTAAACCCCAAGGCTATTTTTCATCTCAGTTCCTGGTACGCAGAGCAAAGGAAGTGCTTAGTGAGTCTGTGTTTTTTATACTCATGTTAATCTAAAATGTTTGACAGCTATTAGATGCTGTGGAGGATAAAAAGCCATGGCAAGCCCTTTGAAAAACGTGTCTGTATTATCTACTTAGTTGGAGCCTTTTTGAAGGTAGAGAGAAAAAGCAAGAGAAGACTTTCTCTCTAAATTGTTCCCGGGCCGTTAATATTCAGAGATTCAGAGTTTGTTCTTAGGTTAGACTAGGGAAGATGGATGGCCATCACTGCTCCCTTTGGCTGCCTTGCTTTATGGCTGAAGAGATTGCATGTGTGAATATAATGTATGCCTGTCTTATTTTTTCCCCAAAGCATTAGGCTTTGTAAAATTTAAAATACAGTAATCTCTCCCCTGTCACAGAGTCACGTTCCTGAGATAGGGAGCAAATTCAGGATCTACAGAGACGGTATATTGTTGTAAAAGAGACCGTCTCAAGGAGATTGGAGAAATGGTGGAGGGTTACAGGGTTCTCTACCTACTCTGGTGATTTTGAGAGTAGGTGTAATGCCCTGGTAGACTGTGAGCCTCATTAAGGCTGGGAGTTTATAATACATAGATTTACTCACCATTCTATGCCCAGCACTTAGCATGTGAGCCTGGCACATAGTTCACAGCTGATAAGTGTTTGTTCCACAGATGAAAGAATTCTCTGTCATCTTTTGAGATATACTAGATTATGAGTTCCCTGAAGGCAGAGACAGTGTAAAATTTATCTTTGTATTTCCTATGTCTGGCACAGCACTGGTTCTTAATAAATGCTAGATGAAAAACCTTTGCCAGAAAATTCGAGGCCAGTCCACAACTCAACTAAATCTATCTTTGTCCACCACTTGGTTTTATTCTCCCTGATTCTATTCTCTCTTTGCTGTACAGTGTCCCATGAAAAAATTACTACAGCTCTTTTCCTTTAATAGTTTCAAGGGGCCAAAATTTACCTAGGACATTCAGCACCTTGATATGAAATAAGTGTTTCCCAACATTGGAGAAAAATTGAATTTGCTGGGGGTCTGTCTTTGCTATACAGAGTAAGCTTTCAAATTGGAGAAATGCATATTGGAAAAGGAAGTAGCTTTTGTAAACACCGAATTATGCCCCAACTTGATGGTTGTTTGTATTTGATAACCTGATTTGTATATCTGTGTGTGCTGCAACCTTGACCTTCAAAGGGTGTTAGAGTTTAAGACTAGATGCAGTTACAGCCTGGAAACACTACTAACACTGATATCACTGACAACATTTGTAAGCCACTGGTAACATTCTGTCTGTGTGAGAGGGGAGTTTAAACAGGGATCTTGAATCAGCCTGAGGAAGGGGAAATGCATGGGTTAACTCTATAGTTTTAGGACCGTACTTAGTTTCTCACTGCCTCACTGTTTTGTCTGTTAAATGAGCATCATAATATTTAAATCTCACAGAACTTGTTAAAGAATTAAATGAAATAAAATATGTGACTGAATTAGTCAGATTTCTCCAGAGAAATAGAACTGATAGGTGTGTGTGTGTGTGTGTGTGTGTGTGTGTGTGTGTGTGTGTCTGTGTAGCATGGGCTTGTGCGTGTGTGCACATGCACCTGTGTTTAAATACCAGATTTCTTGAAGGCTCAGGTCTAGCAGCAAAGCTTTACTAAAATAAAGAACAGCAAATAACAATAGCTGCCGTAGGACTGGTTTCCCAGAGTTGGTAGAGCAAATTCAGTGCAAGACTTCCAGAAAAATCATTTCCATTTTATCTCCTTATGAGAATAGGATGGCAGAAACCCTAGAAACTTTGCATTAGAAGAACTCCTCTTTACTGTTTGTAGCACACACTGCTTCAGAAGGAATAAAATGAATAAATATATACTCTTTTCTTTTCCAAACACTTGGATGAAAGAAACAGTGCTGAGCACTTTCTATAGATTGGTCCTCTAATTGCCATAACCCTAAGAGGTAGGTTGTGAAATTGTTTCCCTTTTACAAATGAGATTTTTAAAGACATTTTTACAGATAGGGCTCATAGAAATTTGTGACTTGCTCAAAGTCACAAACAACTGGTAAGTGGTAGAACCTGGATATGAAATCAGATCTGTCTAACTCCATAGTCTTCCTGTAGGAAAGTTTGTCCGGATTCTCTCCCTGCCAGGTCAAACTTGGTTCCCTTGCTTTGTGCTCCCATAACATCTCTGCACCTCCTTCAATTACAACACTTGTTGCTTGGTACTATTATTTTCCATCTTTATCTCTTTCTTACTATACTATGAACTCCTTGAGGGCAAAAACATTGCTCTCTTCACCAATGATTCTTCAGAATTCTTTGTATATGATTGTTGAATAAATAAATGGACCCAAGCAAATTATAAGCTACAGTTGGATGTTTCCAAACTAGAAGATTGTGGGCTTTTGTTAGGGCTTCTGCACTGTGTATTATTCAGATTCATAGTTCATACTTTCAGCCTCAAATTACATATTAGCTGTAAAGAGCTCTCAGTGAATGCTTGCGCATTTCTTGCCTGCATTTTACTGCTATTTGCCATAACAAGTCCCTTTCACATTCCAAGGATCTTTTTTATTAGAGAAAAGTTTCCTTGAACCAAGTTGAGCCCATTTTCCTTTTATCAATCTTGTTTCCTTCTATCTCTCTGTCTTGTAATTTTTATTTGTCTCCTGGAACTCATTTAAATAATTAATCTACATGCTGGTTGTTAGCCATTTATGTCTGGTATACTGGCTTGATCTGGGTTTGCTCTGAAAAACATTTCATATTGATTTTAAAATGTAGGACTGGTGTTTGCCACATTTATCAACTCTGTCAAGAACAAAAATGCTTTCGTTCAGTCAAGGCAGATTAATAACTAGCAAGCTTTCTAACAGGTGTGAAATGGGCCTTAGCTCACTGACAATGCATTGTCTTTTGGCCTTTGTTTTGATGTTGTGGCACGATCAATTCTAAGACCCACGGAGCCAATTAAGATGAATTATGAGCCTTTATTAGCCAGCCGGTGACTAACTCTCTACCATGCAGGGTTAGAGGAGATCAGCCCCGAGCTTCCAGAGGAGACAGCTTATAAAGCTTAAGACCACATCCTGGTGGTCTTCTGAACAAGCAAGCAAGCAGATTACAGGAAGCAGCAGATTAAAGAAAGCAAATGTTGCCTGTAAATGCCTTACACAAAAATAAATGTCCTATACAAAGGTAATTGTCCTCAGGGAACTCTTAGATCAAATAGGGCCTAGCAGGCAGTTTCTTTATCTGCATCTTGGTGGTGGTCAGTGCTTTCCTGGGGGCTGGCGCCTGGAGATATCACTTCTCTGTGACTGATTTACCTGAAAGTTTTTTACTTCTACATTGACTTATTTTTTACTCTCAATAAATTAATTATTTGTAATTAAATCTTTACATTCAACCATTGAATGATGAACATATACATTCTTTGACATTTTATCTGAGCAGAAACTAGTGCCCTGGGATCAGGAACTACTTTAATGCTGATTTTTCCTCTGGGAGGGGCAGTAGAGAGAGAAATACATTGTTTATTTCTCAAAAATATCATAAGAGAACAATATTGAAAACTTAACATTTAAAATTTTATTTATAAGCCCCACATCTTATATTTCATGACTTTGAGCAAAATAAACTCAGAAAGATTGCTCTATATAGAAGAGGGTGTACATCTTAAATTGGTATACTAGCTTATGTTTGGCAATAAACTTCTTCCCTTCTTCCATTCTTTTGAGAGGGCTTGAAATCCATGAGACTTCTTGAGGAAACTGTGGCCAACATGTTTTGCATTATTTAATAGGATGATTACCAATGGCTTGTTGGCCTGAAGGTCATCTAGAACACCAGGTAATAAATCTTCAATTTATTGAAGCTTCCCTGGAACACAATTCTTGCATCTTTTATATAATGAATAAAAGCAGTTTGTTTGACACTTTCATCCAAGCTCAAAGGCTGGCTACCTTTTCTCCACCAAACTAGCAAAAGGTGAACTGTATGCCTTAGCCTTTTGGCTTTGAACACTGATGTAGGCCTTCAACTTTGGGTTGTTGGATGGGAGAGCAAAACACTCCATGAGCCAATAGGAAGAAGCCATCAATTCACTCTGGATGTTTACTGCAGGCTCCATCCATTGTACTGGGATGGAGGAGACAGCCACTGGAGTTGTTTAAGGAGACAGGCTGCAGAGACAGTGCTTAGACAATGTGAAGAAGTTTTGTAGTGGGCAACAATTTGAACATGGAACCTGAGGTTGCAGCCATGTCAAAGCAGCTACTTAAAAAGAGAGGTGCTGGGTGGGCAGCTGTAAAAGGCTCAGGCTGTCTTTTCTTAGTTGTCAGAGAAGTGAACTCTACAGTCTTAAAATTCAGACTGCTCTTTCTGAGCCTCTTTTTCCTCACCAGCATCAATGTCTGAGCTGACTCTCTCCCCCTGATCACATGCCTCAGCATCTGGCACAGAGCCTATTGATCTGAGGTCAAGCTGAGGCAGTGATGCTAGCACTGTGGAGTGACTGCAAATACAGATTAACATTAGCAGAGAGGTTTGACTGCACAGACACCATAATAAATCAATTATGCAGACTTATATCAAAACTCTATCAGTGAGTGGCAAGTGACAATTAAGCTGCATCAGGTGGCAGGCTTCATAGTGGCAAGTGAGTTGATGTACTTCAATTGTATAGCTGTACCTGGTGGCAGGCTGTAAGTCAGAATCCAACACATATTTCACTCTGATCATGACCCACCCATTATTTTATTTGCCACTTCTGTCTGTGCCTCTTTCCTGCATGTGCACTGTCTCAGTCAGGTTTGCTAAGCCCACTAGCTAACCCTAGCCAAAATGAGTGAAAACAAACATCACTGGAGAGCTTCTTTGAAAAGGGGAAAAGACACAATGATGAGACAGCATAAGACTCTAAGACTAGCCAACAAAAAGAAAGCTGGCTTTAAAAGTAAATATCAAGAATCCTACTTAAATTATGGGGTTCACTGCAACAAGTGGTTCACATCCTCCAAGCCCACTTTGTGTAATATGTGGCGACCGGCTATCCAATGAAGCCATGAAAACTTCAAAACTGCTTTGCCACATGGAGACCAAGCACCCTGCATTAAAAGACAAGCCTTTGAAGGGGGAAAATGGTGTAAATGATAGAGGCTTTGTTCATTCCTCTTGCAACCAAATCAAAGTTGTGACAAAAACACAGAGCAAACAGCAAAACAGGGTCACCTGAGGTCTAAATGAACAGAAGCACTATAACTAAGGAGAGAAATAAGAAATCACCCTGCAATGGTAGAAGGTAGGAGTGGGTGAAGATGCAAGGCTGCCCATCCCAAGTGACTGAGAGGGACAGAGGCTGTGGCAGTGGCAGCCTATAGCTGCAGATGTGTCTTAAAGGGGCTGTGTCTGCTAGTGGACTTTTGCAGTGATAGACCTGCTTGCTCTGGGGGGTGGGCTGTATGAGGATCACCAGAGAATTATAGGGAAACACTGAGTTGTCAGAGCAAAGGTTGGAGGCTAGGGTTTCTCCCAGGCAGAAATGCTGGTGGTATCCATTGTTCCTCTGTTGAGCCTTCTCCGCTCTCAGTGTGCAGACTCAGTACTTCCATAGCTGAGACTTCATAAAACTGGATAACAGAGGTCACTCTGCCCAGAGGATTCCATAAAACTCCGCCTCCCCCAGCTCACAGCCCCACCTAAGCCACATCCAATTGTGTCCTTGATGAATCCTTTGCTCCTTCCTGAGCAGCACCAAAACTCACATCAATGGCAGCTGACCTCACTTTCTTGGATGGCCTCTTGAGGCAAATATAAGCACAGAATCTGTGGATTGTTTGCTGAATCTTAACAGGTGGCCCCAGAGGGGCACAGGCTGAAACTAAACTTGGCCTATAGCTGATCCCCTCTGAGGACTGTGCCACTGGACACCTACTACACAAAGCTGCACTAATAAGACGAAGAAACTTAGGAGCTTAGTACATAGAAACAGACACAGAAAGGCAGACTAAGAAGCAGAAACCATATGAAAGAACAGAACAGAGATCCAGGAATATGGGAGTCAAACAATCTACCAGATGCAGAGTTCAAAACACTGCTAATAAAGATGTTCATGTCATAAGAGTATCTGAAGGAAAACAAGAACTTGAAGAGCTATTTGAAGAAATAATGATGGAGAACTTCCTTAATCTGGTGAAGGAAATAGACATATAACCCCACAAAGAACAGAGAGTCCCCAAAAAGATAAATCCAAAGAGGCCCACACCAAGACACATCATAATTTAAATGCTAAAGGTTAAAAATAAAGAGAAAATCTTAAAAACAACACGAGAAAAGCAGTTAGTTACCTACAAAAGACTGAAAGCTGATTTCTCAAAAGAAACTATGCAAGACAGAAGGTCTTGGCACAAAATATTCAATGTGATGAAAACCCAGTATCTGCAACCAAGAATAATTTACCTAGCAAAGCTATCATTTAGAGTCAAAGGAGAGATAAAGAGCTTCCCAAATAAAAATAAGCTAAAGGAGTTTATCTACACCAAGCCAATATGACAGGAAACGTAGGAGAGACTTCTTTACGAAGAAAAAAACATGTATCAAAAACATGATTAAAGAATGGTAATACTACATTTCTATCAACAAGTACCTCAAATGGAAAAGAATTAAGTGTTCCAACCAAAAGATTGAGTGGCTGAATGGATAAGTAAAGAAGAACTCTACACATGCTGCCTACAAGAGACTCACTTCAGAACAGACAAACACAGACTAAAAGGAAGGGGTGGAAGAAGATATTGCCTTGATGAACCTAGAGGGTATTGCATTGAATGAAATAAGTCAGACAGAGAAAGACAAATATCACATGACTTCATGTATATGTGGAATCTAAAGAACAAAATAAATGACAACAACAAAAATTTAAATAAACTCATAGATACAAAGAATATTTTGAGGGCTCTTAGATGAGAAGGATTTAGAGGGATGGCAAAAAAGGACAAAGGCATTAAGAAATACAAATGGATAGTTACAAAATAGACATGGAGATATAAAGTGTAACAAGGAAAATAGTTAATAATGTAATAAATATGTAAATGGAAGAAGAGTACTAGATTTAGTGGCGTGATCTAACTTTGTGAGTTATATAGATCTCTAATCACTCTACTGTGCAATGGAAAATAATATATATTTGTATGCCAACATTAGTTGAAAAAACTCATTAAATTTTACAATGTAAATATGAGCAATTGTCTATTATATTTTGATAAATCCAAGAAAACAAAACAAAAAACACAAGTCTTTGAAGTTTTTCAAAAGAATAAAATGTGAACACAAAGAACAGAAGCAATTATTGAAGGCTACCACTTCATCAAATGTGTCTTCACTCAGAGTATCACTCTTCATGTCTAACCGCATTGCTAAAGCTAAGAAACCCTTTACTGTTGGTGAAGAGTTGATCCTGCCTGCTACTAAGGACATTTGTTGTGAACTTTTATGAGAGGCTGTCATTCAAAAGGTGACGTGTTTCTCTTTTGGCTAGCACCACAACTAGACAAATTAATGAATTATCAGAGGATATTGAGGCATAATTATTAGGGAAGATTAATGAGTAACTATGGCACACAATCCAGATTAACAAGTCTACAGATGTTGATGAGGCAACAATGCTTGTTTTTGTGTGATATATTTTTCAGGAGTATGTGCATGAGGACATGTCATGTGCACTTTTGTTACAATGCAACACCACAGCTAAGTCTTTGAATGAATACATATTAGTAAATCTGAACTGGTCATTTAGTGTCAGTACATGCATAGACGAAGCAGTTGCCATGATGAGACAGCTTTCTGGTTTCACTACTTGGGTCAAAGGGGTGGCCTCTGAATGTGAATCTACACACTGTGTCATCCATAGATAAATGCTGGCTAGCTAAAAAATGTCACCTGAACTTAGTGACAGGGTGTGATTTAAATTATCAATAACATTAAAGTACATGACTTTTAATTCACATCTGTTAGTGCAGCTCTGTAAGGAGATGGACACAGAGCACACACATCTTCTCTTATACACAGAAGTGAGCAAGCTTTCTAAAGATAGATAACTGGCAAAATTTTTGAGTTATGAGATATTCTCCAGAGGTTTTTCTTTTTTTTAAGAGAAACACTCACCACTAGCTGCACATTTCATTGACACAGAATGAGTCACAAAACTTGCTTACTTGTATGACATAGTCAACCTGCTTAACCAACTCAATTTATCACTTCAAGGGAGAATGACAACTGTGTCAATTTGGCAGGTAAAGTGGCTGCATTCAAAGCCAAATTGGAATTATGAGGGTGACAAATAAATCTTAGGATTTTTGACATGTTTCAAACAATACAGATTTTTGAAAGAGACTGAACAAGAGCCTTCTTTCTTCTAGCTGGTGCATGATCACCTGTCTCAGTTTTCAAAAGAATTTGAGCATTACTTCCCAAGCACAAAAGACCCCCGAACTGGGAAGGAATGGATCCGTGACCCGTTTATAAATCAGCCAGGTGAATCAACTTTGTCCATTCTAGAAGAGGATCAACTTCTTGAAATCACAAATGATGGTGGCCTTAAAAGTTGTTTGAGACAACTTCAAATCTCTCTACATCCTGGGTTAAAGTCAAGGAGGAATATCCTGAGATTGCCACAAAAGCACTGAAAAGTCTGCTTCCATTTCCAACATTTTATCTTTGTGAAGCAGGGTTTTCTGCAGTGACAGCAACCAAAATGAGATTACAGAGTAGACTGAACATAAGCAACACACTTTGAGTGTCACCCATCACTCCCAGATGGAACTGTATAGTTGCAGGAAAACAAACTCAGGGCTCCCACTGATTATGGTGAATTGTGTAACTATTTTATTATATATTACAATGTAATAACAATAGAAATAAAGTGCACAATAAATGTAATGTGTTTGAATCATCCCCAAACCATCCCCTCCCAGTCTGTGGAAAAATTGTCTTTCATAAAACCGATCCCTGGTACCAAAAAGGTTGGGGATGGCTGGGGTAAGCCATGACTCTTTATTCTTTTGTATTTTTCTAAGTGGACACAGCCTGGTATAGCCTGTAGTGGATCTCAATGGAGCATGTTGGCATTTTAAAATGTGGGATTATCTAATGCACTGCAGGTTCCTGAGTACTAATGCCAGTATCACCTCTACTCTGAGTCATACTGACAATCCAAAATATCTGCACACATTTACAAATGGCCTTTGGTGGTAGTAGAGAGACAGTGCTGCCTCCAGTTAAGAATCAATGACATGAAAAGAAGCTATAATTGATAAATAATCTAAGGAAGCCTGATTTTGAGTTTTAATTTTGCCATTAACTTACTGTGACCAGAGGCATGTCCTTGGCCCAACTACTAAGGCTTTGCACTTCTGTTCCTTCAACTACACAAATGTGGGGAGAAGGTCTGAAATATCTCTTGGGATCACTTCAGATGACTTTCTAAGTCTGAGAAAATAATTAGGTTGTGGCTCATGAGGCACT
This sequence comes from Macroglossus sobrinus, assembly GCA_004027375.1. Classification (NCBI taxonomy): domain Eukaryota; kingdom Metazoa; phylum Chordata; class Mammalia; order Chiroptera; family Pteropodidae; genus Macroglossus; species Macroglossus sobrinus. The sequence continues at coordinate 1,361,715 of PVKZ01000116.1, forward strand.
GATGGAGTAGACATATAGGCAGATTGAACATTCATGTTTTGTTTCTTGCACTGTTGCAGTCAGCACAAGCCATGAATAAAACTGTCAAGAAATGGGTTCATTTCCAAAGTATACCAACAAGAGGTCATTTCAGGGGCTTAAACCCAACATCAAGCACTTTAAAGTCTTCTACCACACACAATTGGCTTCACATCTTCCACCTTTTGCCTTTAAGAGAAGATAACTTGGTTTTGTTCCTCCTGTCAGCTCTGGATTGACAGTGACAAATAGATGCAGTATTTAGAAGTGATGTGGGTTCCCATTACAATTCCAGCAGAGGTGATTAGTTCTTACCATCCCCAGCCAACTGCAGAGGTTTTAGCTACCTCATCTTCTTTCTTTATGAAATTGGAAAGGCTGTGCTTGCTGTTTGAGAAGCAGCCCTAGTTCTCCAATGCATTATGGTAGTACTCCGTTTTATTCAGGGGGAGGAGAAGAGCACTCAGGGTTAGTGTGTGTTCGGTGGGGGTTCCTTTGCCCTCACCTAAATCTCAGTATGAGAACCTTTGATTACCTTTATCCCAGTCTGAAACCACATCCTGTGTTAGCATAGGCCCCCAAACCACCACTCTTGGGCTAAACTAAGGACATTTAGTGTTCTCTTAAAAGAATATAAATCTCTTTACTTCTCAGAACTGCAATTTGCTTCCTTAAGCTAGTTTCTTTTGGGGAAAGGCATCAGTTTAATTTTTAGGAAAAGAACATTAATAATGAAAATAATAACCTGTTTTAATTATCTTTTCATCTACCAGTTACTGCATTTTCAAAGACCTCTGCAGTGAATCTTGACCAGAGTAGTTATGTACTCTCAGTTCATTTCATAGTAGTTCATAGTAGTTACGTTTCAGCGGTTTTATTCACAGTTCATTTTCCTAGAGCAGCAGAGCTTAAAGGGACAGAGCTCAGTTAGTCCAACTTTTATATATTATAGCTGAGGAAACTGAGATCTGTTAAAGGTAAGTGATTTGCTAAGGGTCACATAGCTAGGTAACGACAGAGATAAAACTAAAATATATGTCTTCTGACTCCCAGCCCTGTGCTCCTTCTATACTTGACTCCCTCATGAAGGTTATCTTTGTACACAATTCCCCATTTAAATTTTGTTACTAAAATGTCTAGACTAAAATATGCCAACAAAGTTCCCCTGCCCCCTCCCCAATACATACCAAGTATTGTGTTATGGCCAAACAGTTTCGACTAACATAATCCCAAACTTATTTTCCTAAAGAAACCATCAAGAAGAAATTCCAGACAGAAGCAATTTTCTCTCTTCTCTGGTAATGTGCTCATTTTTCATCTTGCTACTTGATAAAAGGTTTGAGGATGTGGCTCCATTTTGCTTGAACTTAATTGTCATAATCACGCTGAAAGCAATCTCAAATTTTCAAGGAGTCACAGATAAGGTAGGGCTTTGTAGATGAAAGAACTGACATTAGGTGAAATATTCTCCAAGTAGATCTCTCTTATCTCTTTAAAAAACCTCTGGACGTTACTCAAACATTGGAATTCCTGAAGACAGAGGGACTAGATACTACTTACTACACATATCTCTGGTTTAACTCTCACCACATTAGACCTCAGACCATCCTGAGTTTCTACTCATTCTTCAAAAAGATCCATTTTTCCCCTCAGGATATGTAACACAGACATCCTGGGGCAGAAAGGAAGCTAGAAAGAAAAAGATCAGCACCATAGTCAGCTCCTTTGGCTACCTCTGGAGCTTCACAGAAAGTCATGCCTTACCAGGCTCTCAATCCTTATTCAGCAGTCTCTGTACTTGGTTTAAACTTCTGTGTTCTCCCTCTCAGTGAATGGCATCACCATCCACTTAGGTGCCTAAGTCAATGGGCTGATAATCATCCCTGATTATTCCTCTGCCCTTACTTCCCATCCATCATCAAATGTGGTCTAGACTCCCTCCTTAACATCTCTTTGATTTCTCCACTTTGTTCTTTCTCTGAAGAAAGAGCATCATCATCACCCCTTGTCTGGTTTACAACAAATTTTTGTACCAGATTATGTACTAAACTAGGGAGACAGCAGTGAATCAAGCAGTCTAGGACACTGTTCTCAATAAGGCCAGGTGTATATTATAATTGGCCATTTATTCATTTGCCTTCTTCAATAGACCATGAGCTCACTGAGAGCATGAATCTAGTCTAATTCACCCCAGTATCTCCATAATCTAGCAAAGTACCAGCACATATTAAGCACTTGGCAAGTAAATGTCAATGAATGAAAACTGTGCTTAACTTTTCCTTCATCCTATCTTTTACCTATTCTTCCTATTCATTCCAACTCTTTTGGGCACTTCTATGGTATATTACTAATTCTAGCCCAGTCAACAGGTACAGTCAGTTGGGCTCAAGGCCTCTGGTGAGGTTACAGGGTTAACCACAGCCCCTGAGCAGACAAAGTCTAAAAGATAGGCAACTTTTGTCCCAAACTGGAAACTCCAGCCTCCAATAATCTTTAAGTCAAAAACATCTACATGTATACTAAAACTCTATGTTCACTACCACAACAAAATCTATTTCTATATCAGGTCAATATTATTTTATGACTTTGGCAAAATTTGTACTATACAAAACAATGGGCTAAACTAGCAATTGGGCAATGATATTATCAAAGTCCTTCTATTTCTTTGACTCAGGGGAGAGATTGTATCTTCTCCATGGGATACAAGAGGTGAAAGATCTGAGTCTGTCTTTTTCTATCAGTTCATAGTGGCATCTCAATAAATGTTTTCTGAACAAATGAATGATGAGCATGATAGTGACTGCATTCTTAATTTGTAGAAAGTGGGTAGGACTGAATAACTTAGCAAATACCACACAGCAGGTTAGTCAGACTCTTGACTCAAATCAGATTTCTTGATCCCACTACACTTTCTCCTACATCAAATCTCCCACCTGAGGCTTAAACCCAAATAAAAGTGCCCTATAAGAATTTATGGAAGTCTGGATTCTTACTTCACATTCAGATTCTATATGTTTTGATGCATTTTTTAAAAGCACTGACATTTAGACTCGTCAGTCACTCCCATTAATGTTTCCCTATACAGCTAATGTTTTTAAAAATTTTTGTTATAAAATAAAACTTTTAAAAGGCTTTGTGTTTAACATATATAAATGAAATCTATCAAAGCCAGATGTAATAGATAACCATAGAAAAATAAATCACTTGCTTTAATGTCAGAGAATTCTGACTGTTTGATACAGATTTAATATATTTTGTGGAAAATAAACCAGGAAATTCAAAAATAAGCACCTATTCTTTTCAATAAATTTGTTGAGAAATCATCCAAAGTGAAATGAATTAATTTATATACAAATGACACAACAACCAGCCAGTCTAATGGGGAGGCTTGAAACTTCCTCAGCTTCTCATGCAGCTCTTTGCTCTTTCCTATCCTGGTTCCTCTACATCATGATGGTTCAGTGTTCTATTTCAGTTATAACATTTCTATCCATGCAGAAAAGTATTCCTCTCATCTTCTTGGCTTCCTTGGGTAAATAGATATGTAAAGATTTAACTTTTTACAAAACACTTTCACGTGTCTCTTATGTTGGTCTTTTTAGTTTATTTGCATGACAATCCCATAAAGTAGGTAGGAAATAGAATTATCTCACCAGAGAAATGAAATAATTTGTGAAAGGTCACTGAGCTTGTCAGAGGCAGAGACAGGAACAAAAAGCCATAGCTTCAGACACAGTGTCTAGTCCTCTTCTATCAATGCCATTTCATCACTGAAGTAGACACTCTGGAAGTCAGAGTATCTTTATCACAAAATTTATGAGCTGATATATTCTAGGGGAAGCAATTAAAGGGTCACAAGTTAGCATCACTTTAATTCAGTGTTTATAACATAGAATCTTAAAAGGAATAATGAGATTGATTTACTCATTTATCTCTTCTGTTTCATCATGGGGAGGCAAAACAATGTTGGCCTTGAGATGACGTTTCCCACGAAAGATCTGAACACCCCAGCTTTGGAAACAGGAACATTGTATCTATAGGCATGGAAGTTCTAATCTTTTTATGTGACACACCAAGAGCTAGTAAACTATGGCATACAGGCCAAATCTGGCCACTACCTATTTTTTTAAATAAAGTGTTATTGGCACCCAGCCACAAATATTTATTTATGTATGGTCTATAGATGCTTCACACAATAACATGACTGAGTAGTTGCAAAAGAGATGTCCCTCAAAGCCTAAATTATTTACCATCTGGTCCTTTACAGAAAAAGATTTACTGCCCCTTGTGTTAAGAAACCAAACACTAACTCCACGCATGAGGAAAGCTTTTGTCATGACAGGAAAGTTCTGTTCGGAACAGAAATTTCTGGAATTGGAAGGAGACTAATCATTGTTGAAAATCCCTGAGTAAGTTTTCAAGGATGGCTATTTGGCCTGGGATGGGCATACAATTTTTCTTGCCATTCCTTATAAAATCAGTCATGACACTTCATTATTTTTACTGTGAAAAAATATAATTACTGCAAATCATTGAACAATTCCTGGCAGGATTCTCTCTTCATTACCACTAACAATCTCAACCCAGTGTTAGAGGATTTAAGGACAATGGAATCAGTATCCTGTAGCAGACACTACAGGGATTAGGGATGTGTCTTTCCCTTAAGTGTCCTGTTTCTAACTTGTTCCAACAAACAGGGCCAGCAACATATAATGTGTGACAGATCTAGCTTTGTGGGATTTTCTGAATTTTGTTTACATACAAATATCTGAGATAGTTCAGGGCAACATTGGCCTTATAGAGACCACAGAATCTGTGATGTATCTACAGATTTCTTTGTAAGGACGATGGTCTCTAAGTGGCTGTCCCATGCACTATGATCCATTTTATAGACCTGGATATCGGCATTAACAAGGAGAATCAAGAAGCTGACTTTTTCTCTCTTAGGAAATCACTGGTTCCTTCAGAAAGGCTTGACAGGGTCTTGAAAAAAGGAAGCTATATCTTCGAGTGTCAGATTGGATTGCGGGTGAAGGTAGAATAAGATAGGATGGAATATCAGCAAGAATTCCCACCAGGAGCTGTAAGGTTTTTATTTATCTTCCTCAGCACTGCCCTTACCTATTCCTACTGTATTAATTTGCCAGGGTTACCATCAAGAGATACTACAAATTGAGTGGCTTAAACAACAGAAATGTATTGCTTAACAGTTCCGGAGCTAGGTGTCAGAGATCAAGGTATCAGCAGTGTTAGTATCTTCTGAGGGCTCTGAGGGAAGGATCTGTTCCATACCTCCCCACTAACTTGTGGAGGTATGCTGGTAATTACTCCAGTCTCCACCTTCATCTTCACAAGGCATTCTCCCTGTGTGCGTGTGTGTGTGTGTGTGTGTGTGTGTGTGTGTGTGTCTCCAAATCTTCCCTTTTTATGAAGAGCAGTCATATTGGAGGTAGGTTCCACCTTACTCCATTATGACTTCATCATAAGTAAGTATATCTGCAATGACCTTATTTATACATCAGGTCACATTCTGAAATACTGGGATTAGGAGTTCAACATATGAATTTGTTGGAGGCAGGGCACAATTTAGCCCATAACACCTACCCACCAACTCTCTCATCCACCCTTCCTCCACTCCTATATATTCAGGATTCTACTTTTATGCCTCAAGTTCTGGGCATCTCCCGCTAGAGCTTGTCATAAGACTAAAACCAGAGAGCATGAGGTATGTAGTCAAATCTTATTGGAAGTCAGTCGTGTCTTAAGTATGAGAACCTGAACACATTACATAACGTCTTTAGGCCTCAGTTGCTACATTAGTAAGCTGGGCAGAATAATATTTTTGATGTCATGGAATAGTTGTGTGGATTATATTATATGTGGCCCATAGCAAGGCTCAATAAACAATAGCTACTATAATTATCTGCAACAGCCAACTATGGCTTCAGCACTGGGAAAAACCTTGGCATTAGAACCAAAGAAGAAACTTAAGTGATCAGGTATAGCCAAGGTTCATGCTTTTGTCCAAAAAAATATTTATTGAGCTAGGCACTCTTATGTGGCTTGGAGATCTAGCAGTGAAGACAACAGAGTTCTTGTTATCAAGAAGCTGACAATCTATTGGGAGAAAGGACAAGATACAAAAGGAGTAAATATATATGGTCAAGTCAAATAGTAATAAATGCTCTGAATAAAAAAAAAAGGTGGGAGGGGGTAAGAGGTCAAGATGGTAGAGTAGACAAATGCTGTGCTTGCATCCTCTCACAATCACATCAAAATTACAATTAAACTACAGGACAACCATCATTGAGAATTGCCTAAATTCTAGCTTAACAGAATTCCTATAACTAAGGATATACAGAAGAAGCCACTTGGAGACTGGTAAGATTGATACAGATGTGGCAGGACCAGGTCCCACATCCACAAGTGGCAGTTGAAAACCAGGAGGAATATCTCAGCTGCGGTGTTCCCCCTGGAAGAGTGAGGGGTCCCTATCACACACTGGGCTCCCCAGCCCAGAGTTCCAGTGCTGGAAAGAGAAATACCCACAATTTCTGGCTGTGAAAACCAGTGGAGATAGTGGTTCAGTGAGATAGAGGGCTGAGGGAGTTGTAGACTTTCCACTTAAAGGGCCTGTGTGAACTTACTTGTTGACAGACTCCCTTGCTTTGAACTTCAGCTCTGGATCAGCAGCCCAAAAGACACCAAGGACATATGGAGATAAACTGAATTATCTGGCTTCAAGGCAAGGGTTGTAGGTACAGCTTTCTCCCAGACAGAAGTGCTGGTAGAGGGCATTGTTCCTTCATTGAGCTCTCCCTTGCCCTACTTGCAAGTGTTGTCATATTTGTCTCCATCAACCTGGCTAACACTGGTCTCTCTGCCCTGGTGATTCCCTGAGACCCTACACGCCCTTCACTTGTGGGCCCACCTAAGTCACTTCCAGTGGCTTTTCTGGATGAATGGCCTGTCTTGGATCATGGTGAAGACTTTTCTAAAATCTCTCAAAGTTTCACAAACCCCTAACAAGTAACATCTGGCCTGGGTGTTCCCTGTACCTCTTTCTGAGCAGCCTCAAGCCTGGCATTGGTGACAACAGGCCTTAGTTTGAGGCTTGGCCTCTTTCAGGCACCTCCAAACCCAGCGTGGGTGGAAGCCACCTGCAGATTATTTGGCTCATGCCAGGTATCACAGGAAGGGCACAGGCAGCAGCTGAACTTGGTCTGTGGGCAGGGTTCCTCTCAGGAGGCCCCTAGGCAGCACTCTCAGTGGCCAGATTCTGACCACTCCACCAGAACACCACATGACTTACTTCTCTGAAGACACAACCAAAGAACAAACTTGACAGGCATCTGAGCCCTGCTAAAGTGAATCCTGCTTTGTAGGGTCAGCCCCTGCATAACAGCTCCTCCACTGTAGTCAACAGCCAGTCCCCGCAAAGCAATCTACTAGCATCCAAACAGTAGATTAAATGCAGCTCAATCACTTCATTTAACATCCAAACAACAACCAAGGCTCACTACAACAGGAGGGCACACACAACCCACACAAAGGACACCTGGAGCACCTGGCTCAGGTCATTGAGGAGACTGTGCCACTGGGCTTTACAAGGCACTTACTACATAAGGCCACTTTACAAAGACTGGAGGACATAGCACTCTACCTAATACATAGAAACAAACACTGGAGGCAGCCAAAATGGAGAGACAAAGAAACATGTTCCTAATGAAAGAACAGAACAAAGCTCCAGAAAATGAACTAAACAAACTGGAGACAAGCAATCTACCAGACACAGAGTTCAAAACACTGGTTATAAGGATGCTCAATGATCTCAGTTAGAACTTCAACAAATAGACAGGAAACAGAAATGAAGATAGAAAAGATTTTTTAAAAGTCAGAAATGAAGAATGACATGACTGAAATAAAGAAGACATTTTAAAAAGAATAAGTCAGGACAGAAAAATACAACGGTTGAAATAAAAAAAAAAACACTAGAAAGAATCAACAGTAGATTAAATAAAGCAGATGATTAAATCAACGATTTAGAAGATAGGGTAGGAGTAAACATCCAGTCAGAGCAGCAAAAAGACAAAAGGAATTCAAAACCATGAGGATCATTTAAGGGGAGTCAACAAAAGAAATTAATCATTTGAATAGCATGATTGCCATTCTGTAGTGATCTGAAAAATCCAATATAGCCATTTAAATTAGATTCACTTTTATCTAAAGTGACTTGACCTTTTCTAGTGGCCACCTAAGTAGAAGGTCAGACAGACTAAGATAATCTTTCACCCTTCTCTAGGTTTTCCTTTATTCTTTTAGACTTCCTTTTTCCCCACATTTATTTTGCACCTTTAATTTTTTTGCACTGAAAATCTGTCTCAGACCATATCTATATGCTGCCAAAGTATCTGAGACAAAAATTCCATTAGATTACTTAGTTGAAATAATGTACATTCCCTTCACTGTTGCAAATCTTAGCTGGATTCAAATAGACATGTGTGTAGGGGCACAACCATTAAAGTTATGGGGAGATTTTAACATACCATATTTTATTACTGTCTTTATGTAAGGTATTACTTTTCAAGCCAGAATGTATAGCTTACCAATGTAAAGAAGCAAACTTGGATTGCAATATTCTTACCTATCTGTGTTTTAGGATGTAGTGTCAAAGATCATTGGACCAAGCATCCTGGTCCGTAAGTTAGGAATTGTTCACTAAAACTTTATAACCCCTCAAAAATCCAAATGGTATGTTAATTGTCTGGAAAAGAATGAAGGCAAGAAAGCTATCATTTTAAATGTTAATTTATTTTTAATATGGTCTATATCAAGAAGCTTACGAAAGGAAAAAAAGCACAATTTAGAAATTCACATTCCTAAGTTCTAATCCTACCAGGAACATGTAATTAGCAGTTAGATATTTAGCCTTAACTGAGGCATTTTGTGAATTCTAACTTTATGATATTGAGCCAGAGTTTCTCTACTAAAGCGAAGTTGCTCTTGTTTGAAGAGGAAGAAGAGTGTTAAAGCAGAAGATTCTTCTTTCCTGTTGTGAAATAAGTTGATAGTTTAATTTTCCAAACATTGGATACTTTTGCAAGAAATGATCTGTGATGCACCCCAAAATCTTCTGGCTGTGGAAATGTTGACACATTCCTAGGTTTTGACTACATGAATTAGTATTCAATACTTGTCAATACATCATGTTTCTGCATCTCAGTTTTCATATATTGTAAGAAAATTATCCACATTTGCTTTGTTACATAGTTCATTTGAGGGAGGAATGAGAAGAAAACATAAAACTGCATTGTTAGAGGTCACAGCAACTTCCTCCTTTGGTTTTAGCTGAAACAGTCACACAATCCTTGAAATTCTTCTCACCTTTATTCTGCAGGACATTGTGAGTTAATTTCCCTCTGATCTCCTTTTTGGTCTCATTTGGTGGTTTCTGTTTTTCACTCTCTAGTATATCATGAGCATCTTCTACAATTCAATCATCAACCTCTGCTTTTCTCAACGCATAGTCACTCTTTTGGGGAAGGTGGTTTATCTAAGACCATAGGTACAAATGCAACTGTGACCTCTTCCTTGCAATCTAGTCTTGTATCTTCATCTCATGATCTTCTCTCTTATTTGAGCACTCACATCCTGTGACATTTTTCCCTTATGAATGTTCATACTTATTGTCTGTCTACATTTCTCTCATTTATTCAAGAGATTTCTCATCTGTAGAATGGGGATAGGATAAGTATGGCATCCATTTCATATAGTTAAGTGCTCAATAAATGTTTGCTATAATAATTACTAAAAGCTCTAGGCCCCAGAGTGCCTAGTGTAGAGTTCTGCATATGGTGAATTCACAGATAGAGTGTCCTTGAAATAAATCCACATGTATTATGATACTAAAGTTCTATCTTCTTCAAATATTACCCAGTCATCAGAGCTTTATCAGTTCTTAATATCTCATACTTCATTTATACATCACTCTTTTCAGTCCCTTCTTCTAGCAAACTTTCTCCCCATATTTCCTTGCTCTTTTAATCTGTTTTGCACATGTCATTCTTCCTACTGAGCAAACACTCTATTGTCTCTCATTCCTCACTTTCCTTGGGTCTTAGTTTAGATATCACTTCCTTTAAGAAATCTTTTATTATCCCCCATGTCCAAGTTAAATTACCTTTCTAGGTACTCCCATAAGACTCATAACTGTATAATGTATTATAATTGCCTGTTTATTTGTTTCTATTTCTCACTAGATCGTAGATTCTCTGGGTAAGAAACATTTTCTCTCTTATTTAGTATAATAACACCCCTGTTTTGCCCACTATCTAATACACAACAGGTGATTAATAAGTAAAAGAGTTTTCTTTCATAATATCTTGCTACCACAAACATACACACAGTTTTCCCTTGTAAATTACACCCTGAAATTCATGTAAACCTGATTCTGCTCCAAGAAAGTTTGAAATAGGAGTATATAGCAATCTATACTTCCTCAGAAAGGGCATTTACTCATCTAAGGTATATATAGAAATCAAATCTCTAAGGTCTTTACAGCCTCTTGTAGCTCTGATTAGCTGTAGCCATTACCAACCTCTGCCTATCTCACCCTACCAAAATGTCTAAGTTTCACCAATTCAAGGATGTGCCAATCTCAAATCATAAAGCCATCCTCAGAGACAACAATCAAAAGCGAGTGACAAGGAGAGGACACAAAAGAGTCAAACTAAATCTTTTCATTTGTCATAGGATTTACTGCAGCCAGAATTGGTTAATAGCTTGACACTTTATAGAGCCATGTATTCCCTGATAATCTTGTTGGAGCATGAGTTAAATAATGACTAAGGGAAAGTGCCAGTTACTGAATCACCAAAAGATACAATTGTCACCAAACCTGGTTCTTTGGGAGAAGCAGATCCAATTGCATCGGATACTATTACACTTGCCATCTTCTTTTTCTATAAAAGTAACTTAATAAATTTTCTGTCCTTTCAGGAACTGGAAGGACCTATCTTGCCAGAGAATTGACATCTTAGAGACAGCCTGGCTACAGAACACTTTGGGAAATTGAAAGTAAGTAGCTAACACATTTCCAACTTCTGGAGTTTATTTAATAGAATTAGAAATTACCAGAAAAAGAAATCAACAACACTTCTCAGGTTGAAATTTGTTCTTCTAGGGTGAATTTGATGAATTCTCTACAATAGCAAAATTGCATAATCAGATGGTGTTGCTTAAGGCTTTCTTTTGCTTTGTATTTGGGTATTCTAATTGTATAACCTCTAGTGGATTTATACTCTGTCTTGTATCAGAGATCATCCTTGAAGATGGAATGATTTTCTATTGGGTTGAATGTGAATTCAGTGAGAAAAGTAAAAACCGTGAATGAATGAATTTTATAGGATTTAGCACCCTGGTGACAGGAATGTGCTAGAATTCAGTAACACTTCAGATATGATGACCATAAAAATGAGGAGGAAGCTCTGTCAAATACAGATATTTTAATTCTAATTCTGGTTCAACTACTAGCTTGTTGTATAACCTTAGGAAAATTATTTGCTCTCTTTGGGCCTCAGTTTCTGCTTCTATACAGTGAAAGGGAGAGTAAATGTCTTTGTTGATGATCTCTAGGTACTTTCTACCCTATGAAATTCAATAAGTCAATAAGTTCAATGTTTCAGGTGATAGCAGGTAGGGCCCAAATTAACAGGATGGTCATCTCAAGTCTGCATTTAACTTTGTGTGTGGCTGCCTTACACCAAATATCTGAATGAATGACTTTTTTATTTCATTTTTCTTCCAGATGTTTGAGTGCCAGGTAGATGTTGGATTTGTGGATTTAAGTTACACTGGTTAATATTAGTTGAAAGAAGGGCTATTTGTTTATGTAATATACATTTCCTAGAGCAATTCGTACCATTTTTTATATTAAAATCTGGTCTATATTTGATATTGGTACTGATAAGTACCTCTTCTGTCACCCTCAAACTATGGCATAACTAGATTAACTTTTGTTATCTATAACAGTATCATGTTGACTGGGACTCTATCAGACCCCAAAGAGAATACATTTAAAATGAGGCTGTTTTTCTCTGAATATTCTTTTATTATTTCCTTTTCTTCACCCAACATAGAAATATAGCTTAAACTATGTGTCAGTTGGGCTCTCTCTGGGAGGTAGACGCTGAAACAGAGTCAGGAGTGCAAAAATTTATTGAGAGTATTGCCTGTGAAAAATAAACAGAAGAATGAGAAGAAATGGATAAAAATTTCAGACTAATACTTATGCAATACCTGTGAAAAGAAAAGGGACAAAAAGTAGGATTACACAGAGAGAGTCAAAGGTTCAGATCTTGCAAAGCCTCATTCAATCCATGATGAAGGAAGATGGCAAAGCATTAATACCCCCACTATGCTCAGTTATTGGCTAGAGGATGACCATAAAGAAGATGGTTGAAGCAAGACCTGAAGGTACTAATAAGTAGAGGCTGTCAGATGAATTCATTCCTTACAGCTGAATGGCAGATTCTTTCTTGAAAGAAGATCCAGGCAGCATATTGCCATAACTGCCCCAAATGCCATTTTTCATTATATTTCACATTGAGCCTATGATAACCTGCTGATACTTATTGTATTAAGTCTAAGCTGCTGTATAATTTCAAATAGAATAAAATACTTAGGAATAAGGTTTACAAGAGAATTACAAAGTTAAATGGTGAACACACAATGCAATATACATATGATGTATTATTGAATTGTACTTTTTAAACCTATATGATTTTATTAACCAATGTCTCTCCAATAAATTTAATAAAAAATAAAGAAATAAAGACATACAAAACTTACATTTTAAAAACTAAAAAATATTGTTGAAAGAAATTATGATAGTCACCCCTTATCTATGGGGGAAGCATTCCAAGACTCCCCAATGGATGCCTGAAACCACAGATACATCCATATCTTATACATCCATAATAATAAAGTTTAATTTATAATTTAGGTTCAGTAAGATTAATAACAACAATAATAAAATAGAACAGTTATGACAATATATTGAAATAAAAGTTATATAAATATGGCCTCTCTCTCTCTCTTTCTCTCTCAGTAAACTAACACAAATTTATTTTTCCTTCTTCTGAATTCATGCATAGAAGATTTGTTCTTACGGTAGATCTTAGTAACCTCAGCATGCAATTTTTTTCTTTCCTTAGTAAGTTAAGAATGTTTACCTTTTCACTTACAAGTAGCACTTTATGGCATCTCTTTGGCATATCTGAATTTCTAGCATCACTACTATTGTACTTTGGGACCATTATTAAATAAAATAAGTGTTAGTTGAACACAAGCACTGTGAAACCATGACAGCTGACCTGATAAACTGTGACAACTACTAACTATCTAATGGACAGGTAACATATACAGTGTGGTTACACTGATGAAGAAATGATTCATGTCCTGGGTGGCAAGAGATTTTATCATGCTATTTAGAACAACAAGCAATTTAAAACTGATGAATTGTTTATTGCTGGAATTTTCCATTTGATATTTTCAGACTATGGTTGACCACAGCTAACTGAAAACATGGAAAGTAAAACTGCAGATAAGAGGACTACTGTAAAAAATACCCCAATAAATGGAAACCTATCCAATGTTCATGGATCAGGTGACTTAGTATTATTAAGATTGCAGTACTCCATATATTGACCTATAGATTCAATGCAATATCTTTCAAAATTCTAACTAATGTAGGGAGGAGACACGAGAATTAAAATGTTAATCAAGCTATATTCAGAAACCACGATATGTTGATCAGCCTTGTATCCAGGCCAGGAGGACACCTTTAGAACAAAGAAAAATTTCTACTGAGATTGCTGACAACCCATTCCCCACAACAGAGTCTTTAAGTGGCTGCACTACATCAATAAAATCATTCATTTCCTATGGCTAAAATAATGAGGGAACCTATGGAATAAAAACTAGGAACTGCCAGCAGGCCTTTCAAGCTATATACTTTCCCCCTTTCCTTTCCTCACTACGTGTCTATATCGAAGGAAATGGGAACTAAAGAATGATTTATAAACTGAATTCCCTGAACATTCAGGGTCCCTCTCACGCTCTGCCTCTGAGAAAAGACCATGTTCAGTCTGTGGAGTGTTAATCTCTTTTCTAATAAACTTTCCTTTTGACTCTAACTTTGGTGTTTGTGTTTAATTCTTTCTACACTCTCCTCCAAAATACCATATTCTTCTCTTGGTGCAGGGCTTGGTCTACCCCCAATTCAGGAAAATTTGCCCTGCCCTGCCTCATCACTCTTTTTTTTTCAGAAGTGGATAAACTGGTTCCCATGGAAACTCAAGGGAACCTGAATAACCATAACAATCTTTAAAAATAAAGATAAAGTTAATGCTTTCATATTTCCTGATTTTAAAATTACTGCGAATCTATAATAATCAAAACAGTCTGGTACTAGCATAAGGATAGACATATAAGTTGATGAACTGGAACTTAAGAGTTCAGAAGTAAAGCCATTCTCCTATGGTCAATTGATTACTGACAAGAGTACCAAGACCATTGAATGGTGTAAACAATAGTCTTTTCAACAAATAACATTGGGAAAACTGGATATTCATATACAAAAAAATATTTGGACCTATACCTTATACCATATACATAATTAGCTAAAAATGCATGAAATACCTAAATGTAAGAACTAAAACTGTATAGTTCTTAGAATAAAATATATGAATTAATCTTTTGACCTCAAACTTGGCAATAGGTTTTTTAGATACGACACCAAAAAGACAAGTGACAAAAGGGGAAAAAAAGATAAATTGGATTTTGTCAAATTTTTAAAAATGTACTTCAAAGAACACTAACCACTGAGTCAAAAGTCAACCCACAGAATGGGAGAAAATCTTTGTAATATATCTGACAAAGGTCTGGTATCCAGTATATATAAAGAATTCTTATGACTAAACAATAAAAGGACAATCTTATTAAAAGTGTGCAAAATATTTGAAAAGACATTTTTAAAAGATATACAAATGGCTAATAAACACAAGAATAGGTACTAAATATAATAAGTTAACAGGTAAATATGAATCAAAACCACAAAGAGATCCATCATTCACACCCACTAGGATGGTTATAAACATAGTTTTCAAAAATAAAAAATAGGCTCCAATAAAGATAGTGGAACAGGTAAACTCTGTGTTTGTCTCCTCCCATGACCACATTAAAATTGCCACTGAATTATAGAACAATCAACCTGGAGAACAATCTGAAGACTAGCTGAACAGAAGTCCTATAACTAAGGATGTAAACAAGAAGCCTCATCCAGACTAGTAGGAAGAGCAGAGGTACAAAATGAGCTGGCCCCACATTCACGTGTGGCAGTTGAGAATTGTGAGAGATATCTTGGCTTCAGAGGTCTTCAACCCATCCCTGAAGAGCCAGAAGTCCCAGCCCTACACAGGGCTCCCCAGTCCAGAGCAACAGTCCTGGGAAGAAGAATTCCCAGAACATCCAGCTGTGAAAATCAGCAGGAATACTCTCTGTTCAGGTGAGACAGAAAGCTGCTTGAAACCCAGGCTTTCTCTTAAATTGCACGCACACAGACTTTCTCATTTGCAGGTACCCAGGGCTCCAGTAGATAAACAGTGGCTGGAGAGATACCAGAGACATACATCAAAGCAAGGGCTGTAGGGACAGTTGCCATTGTCCCTGTATTCAGCCCACTTCCCATGCAGCTGGCAGGCAGGCACCATCTTTCTTGGTTGAGCCCTCCTTGCACATGTCTAAATCTGAATCTGCATTGGCCTGGTGCTCTCCACTTGCTCCACCCTGGTGACACTGGGACCCTGCTGCAACCAACCATCGCACAACTTGAGGCTTCTTCGGCAATAGGCAGCTGGTGTTGGCACATGCTGCAGTCTTTCTTGAACAACTCAGGAATCTGTAGGCCCCAGGTGGGTGGAAGCTGGTTTCAGTGTGACCTGAGCCTTTTTGCTGAGTGCCTCAAGCTCAGCACTGGCACCAAATCTGAATCTGTATTAACCTGATGAACACCATTCCTCCTACTTGGGATGCTCCCTGAGATACCACTCAACTAACTTGCATACCACCAGAGGATCTTTCAGCAGCTTAGCCTTATGGGTAGCTGGCAGGTGGTATCAGGCCTTAGCATGCCCTGGGCCTCTTACTGAGCTACCCCAGGCCCAGTACTGGTGGCAACCTACCTCAGTTGATAGTACAGCCTCTCCCATGTGTCTCCAGGTGTGACACAGGCAGCAACCAACAACAGACTGCTCTGTAGCACCTACCAGGGAACCCCAGGCCAGTCACAGGCAGCAGCTGACCTTTGCTTGCATGAGAGCCCCACCCAAGAGGCTCCAGAAACAACACACTTGGTGGCTGGCTTCACACCATTACAGAACATCACGAATTAGCTCCTTGAGAGGCACATCCAAAGGGTAGTCTCAATAGGCACACAAGTCTGCTGGAGTGAATCCTGTTCCTTGGGGTCAACCCCTACACAGTAGCTAATATGCTGTGGTCATGGCCAATCCTCAGTCAGTCAGCCTGAAGGCCAATTCCACCCACTGACATGCCAACAGCAATCAAAACTTAACTGTAACAAAAGAGCACATATAACCCATGCAAGGGATACTTCTGGCCCTCCTGGTTCAGATGATCAGAAAGACTACATCACTGGGTCACTCAGGACATATACTATATAAGGCCACCCTGCCAAAAAAGGGAAATGTAGTAGATCTACCTAATACATAGAAATAAACATAGAGAGGTAGCCAAAAAGAGGAGACAAAGAAACATGTCCCAAGTGAAAGAACAGGAGAAAACTTTAGAAAAAGAACTAAACAAAATGGAGGCAAGCAATCTACCAAATACAGAATTTAAAATACTGGTTATAAGGATGCTCAAGAAACTTAGTGAGAACATCAGCACAGAGATAGTAAGCATAAAAAAGAGCATAGAAGTCATAAAAAAAGAACCAGTCAGAAATGAATAATACACTAGAATGAATCAACAGCAGGTTAGATAAAGCAGAATATCGACCCAGAATAGGGAATATAGTTAATATTACTGTGATAACTATGTTTACTGACAGGTGGGTACTGGGCTGATCAGGGGGATCAATTTGTAAATTATTTAGATGTCTTCCCACTGTGTTGCACATCTGAAATTAACATAAAATAATGTTGGATGTCAACTGTAATTGAAAAAAAACAAGTATCAGTGATAATGTGGAGAAATTGGAACCTTTGTACATCACTGATAGGATGATAAATGGTGCAGCGATTATGTGAAAGAGTTTAGCAGTTCCTCAGAAAGGTCAATATAGACTTATTTATTACATGACCCAGCAAATCCACTCTTAGTACTGTACCCAAGAGAACTGTAAACACGTGTTTACACAAGAACTTGTACTTGAGTGTTCATAATAATCTTATTCTTAATAGGTCTTAAGTGGAAACAACCAAACGTTTTATCATCTAATAAATGGATTTAAAAAATTGTATTCTCCATACAATGGAATATTGTTTGTTTGGTCATAAAAGGTATGTTTTTATTACACTATAACATGAAAAATCCTTGAAAACATTATGCTGAGTGAAAAAAGACTCACATATTGTATGATTCTATGTGTATGAAAGTTCAGTATGGGCAAATCCTTAGACACAGAAAGCAATTGCCAAAGGATGGAGTTAGTAGGGAAATGACAATGATTGCTATTGGCATTGGGTTTCTTTTCAGCATGATGAAAATATTCTGAAATTAAGAAATATACTAGTAAATATGCGAATTAGTAATATACTAAAACCCACATGTTAAAAGTGAACTTTATGGTATGTGACTATTATTTCAATAATATAGGTAAAGAAAAACAAGCAAAAAGTGCACAGAAGAAAAGCTGGCCATAAGGAAAAGCTAAGATTTTTAATGACAGAGAACTTACCCTAGACAAATTATATCCAATAAGAAATATAGAACAATGCAGGCAACAAACCAATGGACTTCATTCATCCATTAAGAATTAACTTATTGAGTACTAATTCTGTTCCAAGTCTATTTTAAGATCTAGGACTATGGACAAGGCAAACATATGGTCTCTTCCTTCAAGGATATCGCTATTTAGAAATAGGCAAGGAAACAGGTAATCTCAATATAACATGATAAGTGCTATGAGAATCAAACACTGAGAACATAGGAATTCAGAGAAGCAGCACCTGCCCTAGTGATAGTCAACAGAAGCTTTCTGGATGATATTTAAAATGAGCTCAATTTTGAAAAATAAACAGGGTTTAGCTAAATTAAGGTGGTAGCAGTAGTGGGTAAGGGACAATGGTAGAAATGGGCATCACGACAAAACAAAATAAGCTCAAAAATGAAAGAGAAGAGGGATTTGTAAAAATGGCATAGATGATAGAGGCTTTGTTCACTTCTCTTTTGACCACATTAAAGTTGTGACAGAAACATGGAGCAAACAGCAAGCAGAGTCACCTGGGGTCTAGATGAACAGAAACTCTACCACTAGGTAGAGAAATAAGAAATCACCCTGCAACAGTAGAAGGTAGGTTGGGGAGCAGATGTGAGGCTTCCTAGTCCTGAGTGGCTGAGTAGGACAGAAGCTATAGCAGTAGTGGCAGCCAGTTAATCTTAAGGGGTCCATGTACAAGAGTAGACTTTCACAGTGATGCATTAGCTCACCCTGAGCACAAGTGTCAGGTTGGCTGCTCACGGGGCACCAGAGACTTACAGGGAGACATTGAGTTGTTGGAGGGCTGGAGGTGAGTTTTCTTCCAGGCAGAAGTGCTGGTAGTATCCATTGTTCCTCTGTTGAGCCCTCTGCCCTCCCAGTGTACAGATGCAGTGCCACCATAGCTGGAACGTCTTGAAAGTGGATAACAGAGGTTACTTTACCCAGAAGATGCCTGAAACTCTGCCTCCCCCAACTCCTGGCCCTACCCAAGCCACATCCAGTTGTGTCCTCTACATGTCCTGGGCCCTTGCTGAGCAGGTTCAAGACCCATACTGGTGGCAGCTGGCCTCAGTTTCTGGTGTGGCCTCTTGAGGCAACTATAAGCATAACATTTGTAGATTGCTTACTGAATCTTAACAGGTTGCCCTGGAGTGGCACAGGCTGTGGCTAAACTTGGCCTGCAGATGAACCCCTTTCAGGATTGTGCCCCTGGACACCTACTACATAAAACCATGCTAATAAGACCAAGAGATTTAGGAGCTTTTTTTAGTACTTAGGAACAGACATAGAAAGCAGCCAAAATGGAAAGACAAAGAAGCAGAAACAATATGAGAGAACAGAAGAGAGGTCCAGAAAATATAGAGTCAAGCAATCTACTAGATGCAGAGTTCAAAACACTGGCCATAAAGATGTTCAATGAACTTAGAGAAAGTGTAGATGAATTCAGTGAGAACCTTAACAAAGAGATTTAAAAAAATAAGTGGAAATGGAAATTATAAAAGAGAATCAATCAGAAATGAAGACTACATTATCTGAGATGAATACTATATTAGAAGGAATAAAGAATATATTAGAGGGAATCAGCTGAGTGGATGAAGAAGAGGATTGAACCACCTATATAGAGCATGGAGAAGCCAAGGACACTCAATCAGAATGGCAAATAGAAGAAGCCAAGAATATGATAATAATTTAAGAAGCCTATGGGATAAAATTATATGTAGCAATATTTTTGTCATAGGGTTACCTGAAGGAGAAGAAAGAGAATGAGAAGTCAAAAACCTGTTTGAATAAATAACTATGGAAAACTTCCTTCACCTAGTGAAAGAAATAGACAAACAACCCCAGGACACTCAGAGAGTCCACAAAAAAGATGAACTGAAAGAGGCCCTCACAAAAACACATCATAATTAAAATTCCAAAGTTTAAATATATAGAGAGAATCTTAAAAGCAACAAAAGTCATTACCTACAAGGGAGCACCCATAAGATTAGCATCTTATTTCTCAAAAGAAACTTCACAAGACAAAAGGGCTTGGCACAAAATATTCAAAGTGATGAAAACCCAGGATTTACAACCAAGAATACTTTATCCAGGACATCTATAATTTGAAATCAATGGTCAGATAAAGCACTTCCTAGATAAAAATAAGCTAAAGTTGTTTATCAGCACCAAGCCAGTATGACAGGAAATGTTGGAGAGACTTCTTTAAGAAAAAAAGAAAAAACATGTATCAAAAACAGAAGTAAAGAATGACAATAACTACATATCTATCAACGAATAACTCAAATGGAAAAGAATGAAGTGTTCTAACATGATTCCATGTCCATGTGGAATCTAAAGAACAAAATAAGTAACAACAGCAAAAATAAAGACAAACTCATAGATACAGAGAATATTTTGAAGGCTACTAGATGGGAGGGAAGTTGAAAGATGGTGAAAAAGGGAAAACAGATTAAGAAGTACAAATGGATAGTTACAAAATAGTCATGGAGGTCGAAATTGTAGCATAAGGAAAATAGTCAACAATATTGTAATAAATATGTAAGGGGAAGAGGGATATTAAATTTAGTGGGGTGATCGTTTGTGAGTTATATAGATCTCTAATCACTATGCTGTACAACTGAAATTAATACATTATTGTATGACAAGTATAATTAATGAAACTCATTGAATTGTAGAATGTAAATATGGGCAAGTAATTGACTATTATATTTCAATAAAGCTGAAAAAAAGAGTGAGAGAGAGAAAATAATATATTCATGGAACTGCAAGGAGTTCAAGATGACTGTAGTAAAGAGTGCATATGAAGACATGAGTAACGGAACTGGAGCGATTGGGGGTGCCAGCTCATGAAGAACTCTGAGTGCTAAGCTAAAAAGTATGAGGCAAAAGCATGCCTCACAAGACATGATTCTCCAATGAGAAAAGCTCCAAAGACTTTAAAAATTGTTATATATCCTCCTCTTTAGAAATATAATTTTTTCAAATATCTGTTTTCGCTAGCTTATTTCCTTTGGGCACTAGATATCTTGATTTTCTCAGTGACTCCATTTATTATGGAGACAAAGACAAATGTCAATTTATGAAGCCTCATGGCAATAGTAAAGACACCAGAGACTGGAATTCTCAAGAGACAAGACAACCACAGCTCTTGACTTTTGCCAGGAGTATCTGTTCCAATGCCAGGAAAAAGACAGATCTGTCTTAGTTTTTGTGTCTCTTCATGCACTTTATGGAATCACTTATGTCTGAGAATAATGCTGCTTTCTTGTCAGGCATTTTGCTAATGCCTGCTATGGTCTCCTATCTCTTTTTCTCATTTATTCAAGAGATTGAGGCTTCAACTATTTCATCATTTAGGTTTTGAAATAAGGCTTTCTGTGTCATTTTATGGTAACAGAAAAATAAAGGAAGCTGATGAGATGGAACCAGTCTTATGGAAATAAACAGCACTGTGCATTCTCTAATTAAGAACACTACCTTGTCAATGGGGATCAAGTGTGAAATCAATTAGAAGGCTTATAGTACAGCATTATAGGTTGAGTGTACAACAGTCTCCAAAGTGTTAAAACTGACAATTCTTTTAAAAAGTAGAGTGATAATTTGGAGCTTGATACCCTATACATTTTTCTCACTTAAGAGGCACAATAGGTCTTGTCTTCTGGTTTCAGTTTTCCCGCTTATTACCTGCTTGACCAGTTACTGAATCTGACTTACTGAATCTTTTCCTTTTAACTTCCAGGGAGTGTCCACTCTCCTGGATTTCCTCATATCCTATTGACCACTCCTTTTAAATCTGGTTTGCTGCTTCTCCTCTGTTCAACCTCTAAATATTAAGGGCCTCAGGTTTTGACATTAGTTCTCTTCTCTATATGACACATTCTCCCTAGGTGAGCTCATCCAATTGTATGGCTTTGATATTGTCTATTACCTAAAGACTCTCAAATTATATCTTTATATTTTTTCTCTACACTAGCAAAGTATTCAGTTTATTTAGATCTTGTACTTAAATATATTAAAAGTTACAAAGCCTAAGATAAGCAAGCAAGAAGTAAATAAAATCACAACTTAGTATTCTAACATTTTCACCTGGTATCATTGACTATGAAATGCAAACAAACAAAAAACAAAGAAAACTATAAATGTTTAAGTGGGATGGTCTCCAAAAATTACACTAGTGTGACCGAGCAAATGATCGCATACTATGGAATACTACAGAACATGAATAAGTTGTTGTTTTCTAGGACATAAAAACTAATAACTAATTTACATATTGGTGGTGATGGGGGTAGGGGGTGAAGTATGGATTAGGAGGCTCTACATGTAGATTTAAAAAATTCCAATTAAAATATCTTAAACTATTTTAAACATTTATTTAATATTGGAAAGGCAGTCAACTATCATAAAGTATTCCTCTTTATCAAAAGTTCTACATATTAAAGATTTATGCAATCCAGAAGAGAAAAAACAACTAGAAAGATGTTGTTGCCTGAGCGAGTAATCTAAAAAGTCTCTCCAAAATCTTGACTAGCGCTGTCATACTCTGCGATGAATTGGTTCAATTCTTCAACACACCGTTCACCTATTTCACTTAAATTCTGTCTCAGCGCAAACTGTATAGGCTTTTCTAATGAAGGATCTTTTTCAACCAACATTTTTACAACCATCCCGAAAGTTTCACAGTCCTGTTGGTAAACTTGTTCAATCACTTTGGTTTTCGCTGCTATTGCTTTATAGCGACTGCTTAGTGGATTATCTTCAAATAATTCTACAACATCTGCTATTTTTGACTCAGGTCTTTCTGGCTGGTCAATGATCAGTGGTGCCGTGGATCCCGCCTTATCATACTCAGAAACTTCAGGTACGTTACTTTCATCTGCCTTCTCTAGCTTTTCAGCGGCCCGCTTGCTTGCAGCATCAGTAAGTGACTTTTTGGTTACCCTACTGGGTTTGTCTAACACCTTTGATGAAGGTACCACTGAAGAATTTGAGGACAATGCGCGACTTGATGTTTTCGAAGAATGAACAGGTCTCTCTTTACTTCTATGCTGAGACCGATGGAAAAAGGAAGTTTTGCTTCTTCCTGATGAATAGCTCCTTCTATTGACACTGGAGCGAGATCTGGGGTATGCAGGATCCTTTCGACTCACAGGAGAGCCTCTGACAAAAGGAGTTTCTCTTTTATAAGGAGACCGGCCTCTCACATAACGTGAACTGTAGGAACTTCTTCGTTTAAAACCACCTCTCAGGCCCCTGTATACAGGCTGATGACTTGAAGAGTGATCATCTCTTGACCAATTATAGCCAGATTTATCTCCTCTTCGAGGTGGACCACTTCTACCATCACGAGAAAAATGGCGGTGGTCGTCATACTGTCGTCGGTAATCAACATGGCGGTAATATCTATTGGAGAACCCTTCAATGGGTCTGTCCAGCAGTGGTTTCTTTGGCACGATATTAATTAGATTGCGGTAGTCTTCACTGGGGTGACTTTGAGGAGGTCCTCGTTTTCGTGGAAGTCTTTCATAGTCACATCGTCCCTCAGACCACATTTCATCACTTCCGTAAGCCAATCTTGGGCGGTAACCAAGGACAACCGGGATCTGAAACATGGTAGTTTCGGCGGGCCACAAATTTGCCAAGAAAATTAGCCCTAGCTGTCCCTTGGGGACACAGAAATTCAGCTGTGCCCTTGTTGGTCAGAGTCCTGGTCTGTGTGTACAAGTCCGGACTACAGGAATGTGCCAGTCAGTTCGTTGCGGCTCTGGAGACAGGCAGTTGGGCGCGCGCAAAGACGTCAGCAGAAGCGCCGGCCTCTGAGGTCAGAGGCTAACGAGAGCCGAGAAGAGTCATTCCTGCTCCTACCTTTGCGCAGCAGCGCCTGACCCCTCCCGGTACCCGTGATGCCAAGATCACTGTGAAGGGTGGTGAGGGGTGGAAGAGTTGGGATTGAGCCCCAGTTGACCTAATTCTATCTTTTTTTCTTTATTATCCATCAGCAATTTCTATTGATTCTGCTTCCAAAGTACATGCTGAATCCTTCCATTGCTATTCATCTCCAGTATTATTGCCCTAATCAAAGCTGCCTCTATCTCTCATTTTGAACTAGCTATTAACTATCTCCTGCTTCTACTCTTCCTCTCTACAATTCACTCATCACAGCAATTTTTTAAAATAATTATTTTTAATTTTTCACTTATAATTGGGATACAATATTATATTAGTTTCAGGTGTACAACATAGTAATTAAAGATCTATATAACTCACAAAGTTATCACCCCACCAAATCTAATACCCTGCTGACACCAGACATATTTATTATAATGTTATTGACTATATTCCTTATGCTATACTTTATATATCCATGACTATTTTGTAACTACCCATTTGTACATCTTAATTCCTTTCCTCCTTTTCAGCAATGCCCCTCAACTCCCTCCCATCTGATAACCCTCAAAATGTCCACTGTATCTATGAGTTTGTTTCCGTTTATTTGTTTATTTTGTCTTTTAGATTCTACACGTACATGAAATCATATGGCATTTGTCTTTATCTGACTTCACTCAGCACAATACCCATCATACAATATCTTTTCCCATCCCTTTACTTTTAGTCTGTGTGTGTCTTTTAATCTGAAGTGAATCTCTTGTAGGCAGCATATGTAAGGGTCTTGTTTTTTTTATCCATTCAACCACCCCATCTTTTGACTGGAGCATTTATTCTTTTTCATTTAAATTATTTGTTGATAGATATGTAGTTATTGCCATTCTTTATTTAGATTTTTGATACTTTTTTAAAGTAGTCCTTCCAGTATTTCCTGTAATACTGGCTTGGTGATCATGAAGTCCACTAGCATTTTCTTGTCTGGGAAGCTCTTTATTTGTCCTTTGACTCTGAATGATAACTTTTCTGAATAAAGTAATCTTGGTTGTAGATTCTGGGTTTTCATCACTTTCAATATTTTGTACCATGCCTCTCTGTTCCGCAAAGTTTCTTTTGAGAAATCAGCTGCCAATCTTATGGGAGCGTCATTGTAGGTAACTAACTGCTTTCTCTTGCTGATTTTCAGATTCTCCGTCTTTAGCCTTTGGCATTTTAATTATGATGTGTCTTGGTGTGGACTTTTTTGGGTTTATCTTTTTAAGGGCTCTCTGAGCTTCCTAGGGTTGTAAGTCTATTTCCTTCACCAGGTTAAGGAAGTTTTCCATCATTTTTTTCCAATAGATTTTCAACTTCTTGCTCTCTCTTTTCTCCTTCTGGTACCCCTATGATGATAATGTTATTACACTTGATGTTGTTCCATAGTCTCCTTAAATTATCTTCATTTTTTTGGATTCTTTTTTCTTGTTGCTGTTCTGATTGGGTGTCCTCTGCTACCCCATTCTCTATATCTATGATTTGATCCTCCTCTTCATCCACTCTGTTGATTCCCTCTAATGTGCTCTTCATGTCAGATAGTGTATTCTTCATTTCTTACTGGTTCCCTTTTATAATTTCTATTTCCATTTTTATGTTTTTAAAAATCTTTTTTGTTAAAGTTCTCACTGAGTTCATCTATTCTTCCTATAAGTTCATCGAGCATCCTTATAACCAGTGTTTTGAATTCTGCTTATGGTAGATTGCTTGTCTCCGTTTTGTTTAGATATTTTCCTGGTGCTCTTTTCTCTTCTCTCATGTGGGTCATGCTTCTTTATCTCCTTTTGCCTACCTTTCTGTGTCTGTTTCTGCATATTATGTAAAGTTCCTAAGTCTCTCAGTCTTAGTAATGTGACTTTGTGCAGTTCAGTAGCACAGTCCTGAAAGGGGTCCAGCTGCAGGCCAAATATAGTTGTAGCCTGTGCCCCTCTGGGAACACCTGGTAACAGTCAGCAAGCAATCCACAGATGGCTCCCACACATGCTGTGCTTATAGTTGCCTCAAGAGGCTAAACCAGAAACCAATGCTGGTTTGCTTCCAATGTAGGATTTGGAGTACTGGTCACACCAAGGACACCAGTGGATGTAGCTTGGGTAGGGCCACAAGTTTGGAGGGGAAGACTTTCAGGGAGTCCTCTGGGTGGAGTGACCTCTGTTAACCAGTTTGATGGTGGCTCAGCTATGGTGGCACCTGCATCTGCATGCTAAGAGGGCTCAGTCAAGGATCAGTGGATACCCCTAGCACTTATTCCCAAGAGATAGCCTCCCCTCCAGCCCTCACCATGAAGCCCTATAACTCAGTGTCCCCTCATATGTCCCTGGTGGCCCCCTGAGCAGCTGCCCCTAGCACTGGAGCTCAGGACAAACAAATCCATCACCATGAAAGTCCAGTCGTGGTCACAGTCCCTTTAAGAGGAACATCTGCACCTGCCAGTTGCATCTACTGTAGCCTCTGTCTTGCTGAGCATACATGGGACTGGGTGGTCTCGTGTCTCTGCTCCCTTCTATCATTCCAACACAATTTTTTATTTCTCTCCCTAGTTGTAGGGCTTCTGTTTATCCAGATCCCACGTAACTTTTCTTGCTGTTTGCTCCATACTTTTGTCACAATTTTGGTGTGGTTGCAAGAGGAGATGTACAAAGCCTCTACCCTCTATGCCATCTTGACTGGGACCTTCAGGAGTTTATATTTTAAAGTGTACACCAGGTTATGTTAGTCATCCACTTAAAATCTTCCAATAGTATCACTCCATATTTAGAATAAAATTCAAACTCCCTACCATGGTTTATAAGGCTCTGTGTGATCTGACCACTGATTCCATCTTTCACTTAAGCTGTTATCACTCTTGCCTTGCTGTTATATAACAGCCACAATGCACTATTTTTTCTCTATAAAACACCAAACTCATACTTGATTTAGGATTTTTGATTTTGCTATTCTCTTTGCCTAGAAGACTCTTCCCCTTCATGGGTTTGTTTTTGTAAATAAAGTTTTATTATAACACAGCCATGTCCATCTGTTTACTACTGACAATGGCTGCTTTTATGCTACAGTGATAGAGTTCAGTAGTTGAGACAGATATCAAATGATCCACAAGCACTTTAAGCAAGTTTGCCAAACCTGGCTGGATTTTTGCATGGCTATCTCCTTATTTAGGTTCTTGTGCTAATATCACTCCCTCATAGAGACATGCCCTCTCTCCCACCTCAGTCACTCTTTTACATTATTTCATCACAACACATCTCTAAAATTATTTTATTTGTTAGATTGATTATTGTTTGTTCACTCCACTAGACTATAAGTTTCTCTGTCATATTCCCTGCTGGGTCCCTAGGTCCTGGCACTGTATCAGTCATACAATAGGTTCTCAATAAATACATGTTGTATAAATTAATATATAAATGTAGATAGGACATCAAGTTGTTTACAAAACAATGGTTCACATTAGGACTTCATATACATATGGCCATAGAGTTTATTTAGATCTAGTTTATAAGCAAATGTAAGCCCAGGAAGAAAAAAAACCCTCTCAAAATAAAGGTACATGAGCATTAAAAGATAAATGAAGAATCAATGTGTGATAAAACCAACTTCAAACCAATTTATAATTAATTAATTGGATCCTGTAAGAGCAAATATTTTAAGATATTTTTTAAAGCAATGGTTAAAGGAATCAAGTAGGAAATTTCCAAAATCACTTAGCTACTCTTTCCATTCATCTGGAAAAAGATGCTAATATTACCTTGTTGAATTCACTTTAGTCAGCAGATGGAAGGAAGTGGGAGGGGTAAATGTGGGTGTTGAAAAATGACCCTTTTAATAGATCCCCTAACTTGTCTTTATTTGTCATCTCTACACTTTTTGCTGTTATCTTTGTTGCAAATGATGTATGTTCTTGAGCATTGCCCACCGTCCCCTCCCCCACCCCAATTTCCCTGGCCTGCAAAAGTCCTCATTCTTTTGCTCGGTGCTGCAGTTTCTTATTTTATCTTTGAGCTCCCTCTGCTGGTACCAAGAAGGCTACAGAGTTGTTTTTTTTTTTTTTTCTGAAAACAACAGAGTATACAGAATGGAAATAACCACATTAAAAGGGCAATCCTTTCTCTTTTTCAGTTAGAGAAAATTAAATAGTGTCTTGATTCATACATTTTATTGAAATCAATAATCATGGCATTTTCAGGCACAGTCTGAATGACTGATTCAAACAAAATCCATGTTAACAAAGGAGCAATGTGGTTACTTAACTCTTTCATCCTAAATATTGGATCTCTGCAAAAGTCCATGTTGCCTGTGCACATTCTCTTGATTTCTGATTTGGACATAATAAGATATGTAGATGTGTGTTTTCAAAGCAACAAAATGATAGGTGATACATGTCAGTGCATCTATTCCTCTCACCTTTTCTTTTAGATTCTTTTAAAAGTGAATTTGAAGGTGATAATATTTATTTTCAACACAACTTAAGTCATGATTTTTTTTAATTACTGGATGTTCACTAGAAATTATTGATTAAAGATTACTTCTATAGCTAAATTTAGATAGCACTAATTTGAAAAGGGAGGGTGAGACTTACAGGTTCCCCCACATATAACTTTAAATCCAAAGGCACTCTCTTGTTTGTCCTGAACTACAACTGAACTAGCTGTATGACCTTGAGAAAGGAGATTAACTTTTATGGATTTATTTCATTAAATACAGAGTAAAGAAATTATATGAGGCCATCATTAATGATTTGATGATTTGGTGTTCATTGATGTATTATCCACATAAAGGTTTTCCCAACAAAAATTTTCTAGTAAAGATTTATCTGAACATTTAAACTTCTTTATTTTACATTTTACAATTGAGATGCTTCATGTTTTGGCATTTGAAAGAAATAAACAATGTATTTTATGGAAATTTGCCCATCATTATCAGTAAACACTTTCAAATATACATTTGATTGTTTTATGAATAGTCTCTAGGGGGCTGAAAATAGCTAAGGTAATATGTAACCAAAGTGGAGATGTAAGAGTCAAAAGGGTGAAACAGAAGGTCTGAAAGGAATCTTTTCTTCTTGAAATTTGCCTGTGAGTGGAAGTAGCTGGTTATTAGAAATCTTCCCCAAAGTTACCTATCCAGCAGATAATTAGTAATAATTAGTAATAATATTACTAATAATTAGTAATCATATTACTAATAAGATTAAAGTGTCTTCTTAGGAAGTAGCCAAACTTAAATACAATCAGTATAAAATAAGTTATCAACTTGGAAGTTATAACAAGTTCTACAAATCTATTAAAATGGGAAGGGTGATGTAATGACAAGTACCAATTATAGGGCAATCATGTCAAAGTCCAGATAAAGGATAACTAGTGTGGGCCCTTGTCAGTGTCTCCAGCTGTCTGAGAAGATAGTGCCTTAATCACTTAACACCTGGTTTAGAAGCACTTGGAATGGAGGGAGCACTTGCCATCAGAGCTTATGACCTTTCTGCATCCACTTTCAATCAGGACATCATTCTCATCAAGCTATATTTAGATTTTGTGATTTCTCTTGTGGGCTTATTTGGCCAACAGGGGCATTTCAGATTCTTTGTAACTTTTATTTATCATTCTAAATTAATAGATTCAATGTGTGATTTATCAAGCCTAATGAAAATTTAGATAACATGAGCTGAATCATTCCTTTATGAGATGATCATTATCATTCCAGAAAAATAGGGCTCAAAAGTAAAAGATCAGACCTTCCACAAAAGGGATAGCATGTCTTAATGTCTACCCAATTCCCAATTCTTAACTCCCTCATTCTCAAAGATGCCTATATCATCAATATTGTGTGTGTAAGACCACTCCTGGACTTTATAACTAAGAAATGTTCCAGCTCTTAAATCTCAAGCGTTAATACCATTCTCAGAATTACCTTTTATATAGCTCTCACTCTCTTTACTAGTGCTTGTCACCCTTACTAAAAGACTTGTTTCCTTGACTCCTTCATTTGCCCCCAGTTTAGCAGTCCCTCAGTGTGCCACTTTCTTACCAATGCTGCCTGGAGCCCATGGTCAATAACATGAATTTCTGTTTCATCAGCCCTCTCAACTCCCACCCCTGTTTTAGTTTTCTTTTGTGTTTAGCTAATATTTATTAAAGGCTTACTAAGCATCATGCCATTTACATTGATTCTTATATTTGATTTTACCAATCTTATTGATGTTCTGTCTCCATTTTATATGTGAAGAACTTAAAATTTTGAGAGGATTAGGAGGTTGTCCAAGCTCACACCATATAGCAGAGCTAGGACTCAAGTTAGGTCTGTGACTAAAATTTCCACCCTTAACCATAGTGCAATACTGCCCCCTGCTGTTGTACCTGCCTTACAAATTCTTAGCAAACTGTTTTCCTCATTTTTAGAGAGCTGGCAAAGAAAATCTCATAAAATTGTCCAGATTAATGCCTCCACAAACCCTTGATTTTTTTTTACCTCAGCTGAGTTCTTCAGAGTGTGTATTCATCCTTTTACTTATTATTAATTCGTCCCTATTTCTCAAATAAAAATTTCAAACCTCTGCCCTTCTACTCAAGTTTTCTACCCAATTCCCAATTCCCAACACCCTCACTCTCAAAGACTCTTATATCTTGAATTTTGAGTCCACTGGGATGATATTCTGCATCTTCCCTGTAGTCTAACTACAAATTTTTTCTCTGTATCCATTCATTCTTTTTCCCAATTTTATGAATGTGTCTTTCTTCCTACTGAATGTTAGCCTCTTCACTTGTGCCCTCTGTTGTTTCTTTCTAAAACTTGCTCCTTCATGTTTTCTCTCAATACTTGATTTTTAATTTTGTATCTGTATTATTTCCTCACCTTCAGAATATAAATGTTTAAAAGCTTCCTAATCCTAAAGAAAAGTCACCCAATTGATGCTGCATCCAGTCCCACTGCCTAAGTTACTGTATCCCTTCCATTTTCAGCAAACTTTCTTTAAAGAGTAAACAACTTTGAATATTTACACATATATCTCCCATTCCTTCCTGAAATTAAGCCTCTAACACTCTACTTAACCCTTCTCCATTTACCTTCATAATGTCATACACGCCAATACCATCTATTTTTGTTTTATCTGACCAGTTCTATGTCATTTGGTCTCTATCTCTTTTTAAAACTTGTATCTCCCTTAGTTTACAAGACACTAGATTCTCCTGGTTATTTTTTCTTATCTCTGTTCATATTTTTTTCATTTCTTTTCATGGCCTCTTCTTGGTCTATCTGCCCCTTAAATCAGCAGTCGCCAACATTTTGGGCACTAGGGACTCATGCTCCTATGAGAATTTAATGCCAAATGATCTAAGGTAGAGCTGAGGTGGTAATGCTAGCACTGGGGAGTGGCTGCAAATACAGATGAATCTTTGCTTGCCCGCCCATTGTTCACCTCCTAACAGGCCACAGACCAATACTGGTCTATGGCCTGGGGGTTGGGTGCCCCAATGTTGGCTCTCTTCCTGTAACTTCTCTTCACTTAGGAAGGTACATAAATTGAGAGAGACTATCAACTTCCATGATTTTAAATTTTATCTGTTTACAGTTGATGACATTGTCTTTTTCTTTAATGAAAAAAAATAGAAACTACCAAATGCAAAATTACCTTACTACTGCAAAATCTGAAACCACAACTTCTCCAAGAGAAATAGAGAACAAGACATTTCTACATAAACGTGCTACAGGTATTCAAATTTAACATGTCCTGAACTCAATTTAGTCTTTCCACCAAGCTCATTTTTCTCACCCTTAATTTCATTCAACATTTATTCTATTCATGTCCATTCACTGAGGACTGCAATAAAAAGGCAAACTCTTGTTTATATTGTCCATATACCCATTGCATAGAATTAACACATGTTAACATTATGCCATATTTGCTTTATGTATACATTTTTCATTGAAGTATTTTAACCCATTTTACATTTAGGAAAAAAAAGTGCAGCTCACTGCCAGCATTAATTTATTTTACATAAACACACTCTTTAAAACTGAAGCAAATCTGACTGGTTTTCAATGTAAAAATAAAATATAAAAACTGTTCTTGAAATTATTTCTAAACAGAACTTGTCTCTCATTCTAATGTAACAGAAATGTATATGATGATTAGTACTTAATTTTTTTTTTGGTGTGGTAAATTTCAAAGTATGGAACAACACATTCTGTACAAAAATATCATGTTTCTTTTCAGATCTTCTTGCCATCCTTGTCATTGTGCGAGCAGCAAACTTTGCAGTAACCAGTTGGAATTTGTTTTTCTGATGTTGGTGGTATACTCTTTGCGAAATATCTTTAGACGGATGAAGAGGTGTGACATCAGCATAGCATGGATGACCTCAAAAATATTGCTGCCCTGGCTTGTTTTGCTTTTCCAGCATTCTTTCAACCAACGTCAGTCTGAAGTTTACGTGGCTGATCATGTGCTGAGGATGGTCTTTCTTGAACAGAATGTCGGAGTTCAGCACTGTAATGTTTAGAAGGCAGTAAAAGAATTTCTTATACCAAAACTTGTGCCTTTGCACTCAGTTGGATAAGAAGTGAGTACCTAATCAGCCAAGTCCACTGCTTCCATATTCTCATTATAATTCACAATGATACATGGCTTCTTAGTTTTCTTTCCATTACTTTTGTCTATTTCAATCAAAGTATCATAGTGGAATGTTGATAACACTGTCACTTCCTTTTTGTCCCACCATTTCAGTGCTATGAGTTCACCACAGAATCTGGCTACAGTGTCCACTTTGGAATCCTTTTGCCAGGTCATTTGGCATCTGTGTTCTGTTCAAATGAGCTGTCCCAACTGTGTCAGTCCTGTTTTGATGTAATTCTCTGAAAAGCATGGGAAATATATAGAAGTTATTGAGGAAGACACAATATATTTGGCCAAGAAGGCCATTGGCCAAGGTGAAACCAATGTGTAATGATTTCAGATCATCAGCTGAATCTTTCAAATTCATACTGGGCTCTGTATGAACAAGCGCATTCCACACATAACCAGATTGGCTTTTAAAAAGTACATATAGCTTGAAACTAAACTGTGCTTGTTTCATAGGGATGTAATGCTTCAGAGCTAACCTCCCTTTAAACAGCTTTAGTGATTTATTGACTGCTGTGTTTCTGTTTGTAGTATATACAGTTGAAAACTTATTTATGAGAAAATCAAACACAGGTTTGATCTTCTGCAATGAAATCTGGGCCTGTGATTGACCAGCAGATATGGAAGAATTGTTAACAAAATGTAGCACTGAAACAAAAATTAAAATCTTTCAGCAGTCATAATTTGCCTTAATTAATACATATCTAAAAGATGTTTTGTCAACCAAAACATCTCCAGTTCAGGTTTCTGCTCAATAGTTTGCAGTAACACTACTGCAGAAATGACTTTTATTTCATCATTGTCAGGGTCTTTCCATTTATCTATTTGTGAACATCCTTTTGAACCAGGTAGCTTTGAAGCCAAAAAAGCAGCTTGGGCATTCATTTCACCAGTAATTTTTAAAACTAATGCCTTAATAAAGAACAGTTCAAAATACTGCAGTGAGTCAGTGGTATCACTAACATCAACTTTTCTGCCAGGTGTGACAGTAGAGTCATACATTTGATGTACAACCCAAGTCATCTGATGTAGGGGTATCTGTCAGATTCCAAACTGGATGGAGGCCTGACCATATAGTTTGCCAAAGCACTATCCAAAAAAAATCATCAGAATTGTCCATTTTATAAAAAATCAGATTCATCAAATGAATCTTCAGCTAACAAATGTTTGAAAACAATGTTAACATCACTCATAGGAATGCTACATTTTCTAGAATTTGACATTTTCAGTGATTGAGAATTACTATATGTTGAAAATGAAAATACTCTTACCAAAACCAGAATACTATAAACAGAATGATGTCATTTATTTTCAAAGTCTATCAATATACTAGAGCAATGTGAATATAATAATAAAAGAGATATTTCATGGCAAACTTTGGCAGTAATTTTAGGAATGTAATCCGCATGTTATCTTACAATAAATGCTGTAGCCACAAGTGCAGCTGGCGAGTGTTCTAGGTATATTTTATTCCCTAATCTTTCAGCATACATTCCTTTAGAAAACAAAACATTTTTCTGCATAATCACTATATGCAGTATTAGAGCTACCAAAACTAAGAATTCTAATCCCCAATTGATAGTCATATTTCCTAATTTTCCCCCAAACACCTTTTATATTGGTTTTGTTTAAAACAGAATTAAATCAAGGACCATCCTTTGCATTTAATTGTTAGTCTTCTTACATACCTTTTAATGTAGACCAGCTCTACAACCCTCATCCTTTTTTCCTATGGCATTAACTTATTGAAGAGCCTGAGCCAGTTATCTTGAAGATCTTTGATAATTTTCCTTTGTGATTTAACTTATTCCTCCATGTCCTGTATTTTACAATGGAAATTAGAAACAATGGCTTGATTAGGTTGACTTTAATTTAAGTGAATCCCTCTGAATTATTTGTTGGAGAATATGCTCTGGAGTGGGAGTAAGGACAAGAAAACTAGTCAGGAAGATATTGCAATAGTTCAGGTGAAAGATGATGATGACTTGAAATAGGATAGAAGCAGTAGAGTTGGTGAAAATGGGCATATTCTGTATGTGTCTTAAAGGTAGAACCAACAAAATTTACTACCAGATGGGTTATGGCAAATGATTGGAGAGAAGTCAAGAATGATTTCATAGTTTGAAATCAAGTAACTGGAAAGATTGAGTTGTCTTTTATAGCGACAGGGTAGACTGAGGGATTTGGAAGTAAGATATAGAGCTGATATTTAGACACTTACTGGATTACCTCAATACCTTGACATTTCTATTTCCCTCACCACCTGCTATATTCAATCATCAGTATTTTCTGATTGTACCTACTAAGCACATCAAATCCATCCTTTCTTATTCACCTTCATGGCTACTGTCCTAGCTCATGTCATCATCTCTCCACTGGATTATTGCTATTATCTCCAAACTTGAGCTCCCTCCATTCCCTCATCCATAGGTCACCTGAGTGGTTTTTCTACAAAAGAAAATTAGCTTATATCACTCTCCATCTTAAAACCCCATAGTGCTCATTTGCCTTCAGATCTCTGTGTTTCAGCAAAACCCATAAGTCTTTCCATGATCTGGCCCTAGACTCATCTTCTGTTACTTCTTCACTCTCCCCACCCCATTTTACTTTATGATCTGCCCATAATGAACTCTTGTATTTCATCAGGCAAAGCATGCTGCTTTATACTTCTGGGCCACTGCTATTATTTTTTATTGAGAATGTCCTTCCTCTCTTAAAGGAATGGGCAATGTCTTATTCAAATTTGAATCTTCAGAATTTACTACATGTGACAACTGACTAGGAAGTAGTCAGTTACTGCTGACTGTTGAACTGATGTACTTCTGACAAACACACAAGTTACTTTTAACCTTCATACCACAATTTACAAAGCTACACAGTACTTCTTCTCATCCAGCATCACCCCAAATGTCCCATAAAATGTCTGGATTCTGATAAATGTCATTAATACTGATTTAAACATAATCGCTCTAAACTAGAGCTATATTATCTATTGGGATTTTCTTTGAATTGTCATTTGCACTAATTTTTAAAAGACATACTTTTCCCCTTTGAACTTAAAGAAATTAAAATTATAAGGAGTACACGAGAAAGTACTATATAAAATGAAATTGTAAGGTGTAATTATTGTTATTATATTACTGATTGCCTTCAAATGAAAAGGTCTATCAAAGGCAGAGTGTGTAAGTTAGTGATTGATTTTTTATTTGTCATCAAGGCCAATTTGCCATAAACAGAATACAGCTTTATGATTCATGTCTCTGATTCCTGTGGACTCTCAGCTTGTGTATCTTATCTTTAATTTAGCACTAAATGTGTTACATTTCATTTTCTCTTGGCTAGGACTCACTTGGCCTTAGATTGCTAAATGAGCTCTGATTCACCTTCCAGAAAGCCAGTTATCTAGAGAAAGAGCACTTACCTGATGCTCACCAGAGTGAGTTATTTTATTTTCCTTCATTGATGGAAAGCTTTGATTGGAAATTGAAGGACTCATTCTCCTGGCACCTAGAAGAGCACTGAGACGGCTTCTGGTTCTTAAGTAATCCAAAGGAATGTGTAGAAATTTAGGATTGGATTTTCCTTGTGAACAGTATGGCTGAAGAGACTGAGGACAGAATATTTCGCAAGTGTTTATATTTCTACTCATGACAAATTCCCAATATCATAACTCAAAAAAAAAAAAGAGATTTTTCTTATGAAGATTGAGATTCTTCCCTTTTCGTCTTCTCTGGCATTTTCCCATTCTAATAACTTCCTGACCTACCACACACTAAGCCAGTCATTCTAAAAGTAAAAATGACTACTATTTGAGGAGTTCTTAAAGAATAATTACTATATAGACGATAAATTATAGATATCTGGTTTTATTTCTGCAACAAGCCCCAAAAGCTCAGCACACTGGTCAAATTTATCTGGATTTTATCACTGTGGGTGCTATGCTTTGGGTAAAAGAGTAATGGACTATGGATCAGAAATTCAGGTTCTATTCCAACTCTCCTATTAACTAACTTTCTGGATTATCTCATATAAATCTTTTTCTCCCTTTGGATCTCAATTTTTCTAACTGTGAAATGAAATTAGGAAAAAGAACTTTAAATTCCCTTCCATAACCTAAGGTTTCACACTTTTTTTCTAGTATAGATATATCCTAGGCCCTCTCTGATGCTTAACTCCAAGATTCAGTCCAATGAACTCTTTCTATTAAGATATATGAGAGACATCTATTAGAATAATTACCTGTGGACTCTTAATCTTTTCTTCTCGGAAAGAAATTAGGACTTGTTAAAAGGAAAAATTACTTCAAAAGTTAATTACATTTTTTCTTTATTAAACAGAATGGTGATATCTCCATTATCTATTTGAAAAACATAAGAATGAATGAAAATCCAAATACTTCACTTAACTGATCATTGTTAAGCACCAATAAAAAATTAACCTCTCCAGGATGTAGCACCTACCAGAGCACTAAGGTTAAAAGTAGGCCCTAAATCAGTGTTTGTTATATCACTTGAAGAAATATCCTTATTTCCACATATTTACATCATTATTTCAACAGGAAAATTATACTTTAATAATAAGTAAAACAAAATGTAATGAAAGATTTGATTTACAAAGTTCTCATTTAGATTTATGAATTGCATACATTTTCCAGAACTCATTGGAAATTTTAAGACTCTGATTTTATACCATGTAATCTGGTTTTTAAAAAGCTTATTACTATTATTTGGAATGTAAGAGAACAATCTAAAGAATTAGAAAGGAAGTAGAATATTCCGATATCAACCAGTTGACCTTGAGTCAGGGTGTTTGTAATTTTATTTATTTATTTGTTTGTTTGTTTTTTATTAAGTTTATTGGGATAACATAGGTTAATATAATTAGATAATTTTCAGGTGTACATTATAATTTGAAATCTATATATTCTATTGTGTGTTTACCTCCCAAAGTCCAGTTTTTTTCAGCTATCATAGATTTGATTCCCTTTACCCACTTCACCCTTCCCCTACCCCGCTATGTTTGACTCCTTTTAACCACTTACCTCCCTGCTCCTCCCCAACCCCCTATCCTCTGGTAACCACTAATCTATACTTCATATCCATGACTCTCTGTTTGTTTGCCCAGCTCATTTATTGCTTTTAGGTTTATATCCCATATATAAGTGATATAATGAGGTTTTCAACTTTTTCTGTCCAGCTTATTTCGCTTAGCATGATTATCTCAAGATCCATCTGTGTTGTAGCAAGTGGCAGTATTTCATCTTTTCATATGGCTGAGTAATATTCAATTGTATATATGTACCACAGCCTCTTTAGCCAATCATCTATTGTAGAACACTTTGGTTGCTTCCATCCTGGCCACTGTGAATAATGCTGCTGTGAACATTAGTGTGCAAATATCTTTTAAGATAAGGGGTTTCAAGTCTTTGGGGTAAATACCTACTAGAGGGATTGCTGGATCATATGGTAGATCAATTCTTAGTTTTTTGAGGAACCTCTATACTGTTTTCCACAGTGGCTGTACCAAAATGCAGTCCCACCAGCAGTGTATGAGGGTTCTTTTTTCTCCACAACCTCTCCAACATATATTATTACTTCTCCTGTTGATTATAGCCATTCTAACAGGTGTGAAATTGTATCTCATTGTGGTTTTGATTTGCATTTCCCTAATAGCTAGCAATGTTGAACATCTTTTCATATATTTGTTGACCATTTGTATGTCCTCTATGGAGAAGTGTCTGTTCAGATCCTCAGCCCATTTTTTTGTTTAGATTATTTTGTTGTTGTTGTTATTGAGTTGCATGAGTTCTTTGTATATTTTGGATATTAGATCCTTATCAGAGGTGTTGCTTGCAAATATATTTTCCCATTTGGATGGTTACCTCATTACCTTGTTGACAATTTATTTTGCTGGGCAGAGGCTTTTTAGTTTGATGTAGTCCCATTAATTTATTTTTGCTTTTACTTTCCTTGCCTTTGAGGTCAAATTCATAAAATCTTTTTTAAGCCCAAAATTCTTGAGTTCAGTTTCTATGTTTTCTTCTATGCATTTTATTGTTTCAGGTCTTATATTCAGGTCCTTAATCCATTTTGAGTTAATTTTGGTGTGTGGTGATAAACAAAAGTCTAGTTTCATTCTTTTGCAGGTGGCTTTTCAGTTTCCTCAGCATCATTTATTGAAGAGGCTTTCCTTACTCCACTGTATGTTTTTTGTCTTTTTTTGTAGAAAATTATTTGCCCATATAAATATGGGTTTACTTCTGGATTCTCGATTCTGTTCCACTGGTCCATGTGTCTGTTTTTCTGCCAATACCATGCCGTTTTGATTATTGTCTCTTTGTAGTATGGTTTGAAGTTGGGCAGAGTGATGCCTCCAGCCTCATTCTTTTTTTTTTCAAGGTGGCTATGGTGATTCGGAGTCTTTTGTGCAAATCTGATGATGTTTTGTTCTATGTTTTTAAGGAATGCCGATGGGATTTTGATGGAGATTGCATTAAATCTGTATAACACTTTAGGTAATATGGTCATTTTAACGATGTTGATTCTTCTGATCCAAGAAAACAGAATGTCTTTCGATTTCTTTGTATCTTCTTCGAATTCTTTTAACAGGGTCTTGTAGTTTTCATCATATAGGTCCTTTACTTGTTTTATTAGATTAATTCCTAGGTATTTTATTCTTTTTGTTGCAATTGCAAAAGGAATTATTTTTTCACTTCTCTTTCTTACACTTCATTATTAGAATATAGAAATGCTATTAACTTTTGAATGTTGAATTTATATACAGAAACTTTACTGTATTTGCTTATTGCTTCTAGTAGTGTTTTTATGGAGTCTTTGGGATTTTTTATATAGAGGATCATGTCATCCACAAATAGTGACAGTTTGACTTCTTCATTATTTATTTGGATACCTTTTATATTTTTCTCTTGTCTGAGTGCACTTGCTAGGCCCACCAGTGTTATATTGAATAACAGAGGTGATAGTGGACAGCCTTGCCTCGTTCCTGATCTTAGAGGGAATGTTTTTAGTTTTTCACCATTAGGTATAATTTTGGCTAAGGGTTTGTCATATATGGCCTTTATTATGTTAAGGTACTTTCCTTCTATACCTATTTTGTTAAATGTTTTGATCATGAATGGATGCTATATCTTGTCGAATGCATTTTCTGAATCTATTGATGTGATCATATGATTTTTATTCTTTCGTTTAAGTGGTGTATCACATTAATTGATTTGTGTATGTTGAACCATCCCTGTACCTCTGACATGAAGCCCATTTCATCGTGGTGTATAATCTTTTTAATATGTTGCTGTATTCGGTTTGCTAGTATCTTATTTAGGATTTTTGCATCAGTGTTAATGAAAGATATTGCTCTATAGTTTTCTTTTTTTGCATTATATTTACCAGGTTTTGGTATAAGAGTAATACTGGCCTCATAAATTGCGTTGGGATCTTTTGCCTCCTCTGATTTTTCGGAAGAGTTTGAGGAGAATAGATATTTAATCTTCTTTGAATGTTTGGTAGAATTCACTGGTGAAGCCATTTGGTCCTGAAATTTTACTTTTTGTAGGTTTTTGATGATTGTTTAATTTCCATACTGCTGATCAGTTTAGTTAGATTTTCCAGTTCTTCTTGATTCAATCTAGGAAGGTTGTGTTTTTCTAAGTACTGGTCCATTTTTAAAGTTATTAAATTTAATGTTATATACTCTTTCATATTATTCTTGTATGATCCTTTGTATTTCTGTGATATCAGTCTTAATTTCCCCTCTTTCATCCCTGATTTTGTTCATTTATGTTCTTTCCTTTTTTCTTTAGTGAGCCTCACCAGGGTTTTATCAATTTTATTAACCTTCTCGAAGAACCAGCTCTTTGTTGCATTTGTTATGTCTATTTTTTGTTTGTTTTCAATATCATTTATTTCTGCTCTAATTTTGATTATTTCTTTTCTTCTGATGACTTTATGCTTCATTGGTTCTTTTCTATCTAGATTTTTTAAGATAAAGTGTTCGGGAGATAGGCTTGTAATGATATGCACTTTCTTCTTATGATCCCTTTTGCCGTTTCCCAAAAGTTTTGACATGTTGTACCATCATTATCATTTGTTCCTATGTATGTCTTGATTTCTCTTTTTAATTCTTCTCTGACCAAGTGATTCTTCAGTAGATGTTTAATCTCTATGTGTTTGTGTTTGTGTTTCTTCCTCCTTTCTTTCTGCAGTTGATCTCTAGTTTCAAAGCATTATGATCAGCAATATGTTTGGTATGATTTCAACACTCTTGTATTTGTTGAGGCTATCCCTGTGTCTCAGTATGTGGTTGATTTTTGAGAATGTTCCATGTGCATTAGAGAAGAATGTATAAGAAGTTGTTTTGGGATGGAAGGCTCTATAAATGTCAATCATCTCCAGTTGGTTTATTGTGTCATTTAAGGATATTATTTCCTTATTGATTTTCTGTTTGGACAATCTGTCCATATCCAATAGTAGGGTATTTAAGTTTCCTACTATGATAGTGTTTTGGTCTGTTTCTCTCTTTAGTTCTGTTAGTAATTGCTTTACATATTTCAGGGGTCTTTGATTTGGAGCATAGATATTAATAAGTGAGATGTCTTCTTGGTGCATGATTCCCTTTATCATAATGAAGTGTCCCTCAGTATATTTATTTACTTTTTTTAGTTTGAAGTCTATTTCATCTGATATTAGTACTGCTACTCCTGTTTTTCTCTAAATGCCATTTGCTTAAAATATCATGTTCCACTCTTTCACTTTGAGTCTATATTTATCTTTGGAGCTGAGATGTGTTTCCAGGAGGCAGCATAAGGTTGGGTTTTGTTTTTTGATCCATCTGGAACTCTGTGCCTTTTTATTGGTGAGTTCATTCCATTTACATTTAGAGTGATTATTGAAATATGAGGTCTTCTTATAGCCATTTTATCTTTTGCTTTCTGGTAGGTCAGTGTTTCCATTGCTTCCTTGTCCTTGTGTTTCTGTTTTCTTTGTTTTGGCTGGCTTTTGTGGTTTTTGCCTCTGGTTCTTCTTGTTTTATGTTATATACTTCTGCTCTGAATCTTTGGTGTGTGGTTACCATTACAAATATGTAAATGTTATATATATGTATGTATGTATATATATATATATATATTTATATATATATATATTTATATTTATATATATATATATATATATAAAAATTTGTCCATTTTCTTCTGAATGTGCCTTATCTCCATTCCCTTTTGTGAATTTGGATCTTTGAATCCTCTTCTTTTCTGTCATTGTTGTCTCAAATTCTCCCTATGTATGCTAAACATTCATTACTATACTGCTATAACAAATCTTTTCATATTATTTAAGCTTATAATGCCCTTTTCTCAGTAAGCGTTGCACGCCTCTGCTTCTTTTTGTCTGCTAGTCAGCTAGTTCCTAATTATATATATTTTTGTTATTTTGTTTTAGGTGAAGTGATCCTTTCCATTATTTCCTGTAGTGCAGGCCTCATAGTGAAGAATTTCCTCAATTTTTGTATATCTAGAAATGTCTCTATTTCTCCTTCATATCTATAGGAGAGCTTAACTGAATACATTTAAATATTTGTTTCTACTCCTTTCAGGCTTGTAAAGTTTGTGCTGAGTACCTGATGATAATCTAATGGTTTTTTCCTTATAGGTTATTGTCTTATTTTCCCTGGCTGACCTGAGAATTCTTTCTTAGTCATTGATTTTTGATAATTTTAATACAATGTGTCTTGGAGAAGGCCTTTTTTGGTTCAGATAATTGGGTGTTCTATTGACTTCCTGAATTCCAAGCTCCAGTTTATTCTTTTGATTTGGGAACTTCTCATCAACTATTTAATCATGCTCACTACCCTCAGACTCAGTCCCTGTCAGTGTTAATGATAGTTTTGGCAACATCTGTTCAGATTCCCCTGGAAATTTGTCATGTTTGGTCTTGGAGGTTATGGGAGGAGAGGCCCTCTTGTTTGGGGATTGGGGCTGCGGCTCAGCTCAGTCTCAGTTTTGCAACCATGGCTGATAAAAATCAGCTGTTGTTTCTGTGCCATCCCTGCTTCTGTGCTGTCCCCGCTTTTCTGCATTCCGCTCTGATGACTGGGCCCTGCCATCAGCCATGTGGAGCTCACAGCACTCTCAGGCAGGGCTGTTTAGGGAGCTTGCCATGCCTTCTCCCCACCCCCTCCTCCTACAGACAACTCCAGCTGCAAGAGGCAGCTTCTTTGTTTTTTTCCATTCCACTGTTTGACACCCGGGGTATGACCTGTAGTAGCTCTTATGTGCAGATCTCATCCTCAGACGTACTGGCACTGATGTGCAGTTTGGGTCTTTTTTGTTGAATTTTAGATATTCAGCTTATTGTTTCTTTAAGGGAAGAGATCTAAGGATGTCTCTCACTCTTCTGTGTTTCTCTAAACTCTGTTACTTTTTGACAAAATATAACTGTCTTGCTCTTCTTTCACATGGCTTGTTTAACTGAATTCAAGCAGCAGATTTTTATTCCTCTCTCTACTACAAAACTCGAGTATAATATAGACAGTCAGAGCAGTGCCTGGCATATAAGAGGTGCTCAATAAATATTTGAAGTATAACTTAAATTTATCAGTTGGTCTAATCCTTAAAGTCAGATAAA
The DNA here is from genome assembly GCA_004027375.1 of Macroglossus sobrinus. NCBI lineage: Eukaryota > Metazoa > Chordata > Mammalia > Chiroptera > Pteropodidae > Macroglossus > Macroglossus sobrinus. The sequence goes on from PVKZ01000116.1 coordinate 1,404,901, forward strand.
CATCTACATACACTTGTGAGGAATGACTGTCTTATTCTTGAAGATATTGAAGTTGTTCACTATAGCCATTATGCTAAGACAATATAATTATAATTAAGTTATCCCCTCACTGCTAAACTTGATTTCAAATTCTCAACTTCAGGAAGATCAATAAATTACAGAATTAAAAGGTGTCATGCAGGATAATTGGTTCTTACAGAAAGACTTACCTCATTGCTTCCACAATTAACACAAAAGTAGGTATAATGAACACTAAGTATTTGTGATGTTAAATCATTAACAATGGATGGGGAATAGAATCCAATTTTCTCTTCTATTCATGATATATTAGGCATTACTATCATCCTTTCAATAAGAAAGAAAATAATATTATGCTTTTTTCCCTCTTCATTTATAATACCCTAATGACTACATGAATTTTTTTAAAAAATTATTTTATTTTATTTTATTTTATTTTATTTTATTATTAGTTTTAAGGATACAGTACATTGATTAGATAAGTGGATATTTTAATAAAGGATGAAGACCAAATTTTAGGCTAGAAATGTATTTGAATAATATGTCTTTCCTAAGAAATGGAGGCCTATTTATCCACTGCCAAAATCAATCAAGAATAATATTGACTATTGGCTCAAAACTGGAATCCAGTTGTTAGTTAGTCCTATCCTCAAGATAATCAATTCACATTCTACAACATTCTCTGCTACATTTCACCCACTCCAATCAGCTACCATCAGTGTTGATTATTTCTATGGCAACTCTTCACCACCCTATTCCTATCCTCACTGGTCAGAAACTAAATAACAAGTGGGGTTTTTTCAGTCTATCCAGAGAGGTAAGCCTTAATTCAGTGTATAATCATGTAGAGAGCTCCAATCCTAGAATTGTGGACTAGCATCTTAGAAACTGTCTTTTCCCTAACAGTGATAGTTGGTGCTCTGAAATGCTGTGAACTAGAGACTCAATGCCATGATCTGGAATTGCCACATACCAACTTTTAACACTTGAATGGGAATTCAGATTGAAATACAAATATAAAAATAATTTTAAAGGCAGAATCAGCTCTTTGGAAAAATTCCATAATTCTTCAAGAGAATTTTATGTTAATTTATTATTTTATTTTATTAAAACTCTTTCACCCAAACAAAAAATTTTCTCTAGAAAAACACCCATTCCACTGGTGGAGTCTTTCACTCTTTTTTAAAGTCATGATAAGTGATATTAAAATATGAAAAACAGCAGCATGCCCTAGATAAGTTTATTCAATTTCTGCATCATTCTTACCTCCAAGCATTATGAAGATAGCAGGGCCAAAAAATGATAAATTTTTAATCTTGCATTTGGCTTAATATTTCATAATGAAGCAAGGGTTTAAAATATATATTCTGAAAAGTAAATGGTTAGCAAATTTTTTGCTCATAATATATTTTATTTTTATAAATATTTTTGAAAATGGTATTCTTATGGGAAAGACAGTCTTTAAAATAAAGAATAAAAATAAGCTGCAGTTAACCAACATCTAGATCTACTATTGTCAAATGGAGCTGAGATACAAATTGTGTGTATTAAATACGTTATTTTTCTTATCTTGCAATCTAAGATATAATAGTACAATGAGAAATCAAACAACTGGGTTCTTGTCTGGATTCTGCCACCCACTATCTAAATAACCAAGAGCAAAAGGATTAACTTCTTAATCTGGGTATCTATGTCATGTTTACACCACTGAACTATTATAGGAACTCAATGAGATAGGGAACCAAATACAAAAAGGCTTTAACTGTGGAATGCTATACAAATAATGAGTTATACCTAAGAGTTGTGCAAACTATACAGTACTATGTACACAAAGACTTAGAAATCACATGTGATCTTTCTTCATTACCAATGAGCAGAGCTAATGAGAGATGGAATCCTGAGATATTTCATTTTTTGTTTCCGTTTTTTGAATTTCCATATATATTAAAAATTAAGAAGCGCCAAACAAATTTATAAACATTGGGTGCTTTTAATATTTGTGACCTACATACAACATACCAATATATATAATCTCTTTTGGAACTATGTCAAAAGTCTAAATTTGAGGCCATTTGTGAATTTCAGACCTTGGTCAAATGGCTTTTCTAGGTCTCACCTTGTAATAGGTCCTGCCAGTATGTTATAGGTGTCATGCTTGGTCTTTTATATTAATTACTTTCTCTGTTCAAGGTTCAGAATAGGAGAAATGGAAATCAGATTAAAGTTTTACTTTTTGTCAATGAACAAATAGACCAAGTATATATACCAAGTATGTGGGTGGGACTAGAATTGTGGAGTGAACTGAAAAGAATGAGAGCACTGAGTGTCTAAGTAAATATAAAAATACAATCTTGTTTCTTCCACTTTTATTCTGAAAAAAAAAAGAAGTTTATTCCAGAAACCACACTGAGAGAGCCCAACTCTGGAGAGGCAAGAAAAAAATCACATTGAAAATTATTATTCAGTTTCATAGTGGTGTCACATTCCTATTTCTCACATGACCTTCAACTCCTACAAGCACTCTCAACTCTCATGGCTTCATGAGCAATTGTAGTTATTATGTCCCCTTTGCCAAATCTATTTTGCCACCTATTTTAGGATTGCAAGATAAAATATATGACAAAGTCAAACTGGAACTTCAAATAAACGATGACTGTTTATTGATATACCTATGTCCCATACAATATTTGTGACAAATGTATACTAACATTATTTCTTGTTTATATAAAATTAAAATTTAATTTGATGTCCTGTATTTTTATTTTCTATATCTGGCAACCTTAATCTGTACACCGAATTACCACTGGTGCTATGCTTCCTCTCACTGGCCCCACTGTGCCATCAGATGTCCAGATGACCTGAAGGCTCCATTTCCCGTTTTCTCTTGATCACAGTGGAGGCAAAGTCACAAAGCCTCTTGGAAGGCATAATTTCACTCTCACTCTGTTTTTCCATGCCCCCCACCAAAGAATCTTCATGAAAAATTTCTGGTGAATAAAAGTCTCTACCTTATTATACACTATTGGAAATGAACTCCTAATGGTTAGAGAAAATCTCTCAAAGGGACCTGTGAGAGAACTGAGGTCAAGAAAAACCTTGACCAAATTAGTAGATATGAACAATTACCTGGATAGTTAGTGACATGAAAAAATTATTATTACAATGCTAGGGCGTGATAATGGTCTTATAATTATGTTTTACAAAAGAAATTCATATATTTTAGAGATACATACTGAAGTAATTATAGATAAAATGGTTTAAAGTCTAGGATTTGCCTTGAAATAATCCAGTAGAGAATGAGAGTGAGTATGTGGGGGTTCATCATATTATTTTCTGTACTTCAGTATATGCTTGAATTGTCCATAAAAAAGTTTTTTACAGCTTTATTGACATATAATGGATAATTCATTGCTCATATTTACATTGTACAATTCAATGAGTGTTTTTTCAATTATAGTTGGCATACAATAATATATTAGTTTCAGTTGTACAGCTTAGCAATTAGAGATCTATATAACTCACAAAGTGATCACCCCACTAAATTGAGTACTCCTCTTCCTCCTTATATATTTATTACAACACTGCTATTTTCTTTATGCTACACTTTATATCTCCATGTCTATTTTGTAATTATCTTTTTGTACTTCTTAATCCCTTTACCCTTTTTCATTGTTTCCTCATCCTCCCTCCCATCAAGTAGCCCTCAAAATATTCTCTGTATCTGTGAGTTTGCTTCCATTATTGTTGTTTATTTTGTTCTTTAGATTCCACATAAACATGAAATCTTATGGTATTTGTTTTTATCTACCTGACTTTCTTTATTCAGAGCAATACCTTCTAGATCCATCAAGGCAATATCTTTTTCCATCCCCTAACTTTTAGTCTGTGTGTGTCTTTTAATCTGAAGTGAGTCTCTTGTAGGCAGCATATGTAAGGGTTTGTTTTCTTATCTATTCAGCCACACTATCTTTTGATTGTAGCACTTAATTCTTTTCTATTTCAGGTACTTGTTGATAGGAATGTAGTTATTACCATTCTTTATTCCTGTTTTTTGATATACGTTTTTTCTACTTAAAGCAGTCTCTCCAACAATTTCAATGATATTGGCTCAGTGTTGAATTTCTTTAGCTTATTTTTGTCTGGGAAGCTCTTTGTCTGTCCTGTGGCTCTAAATGATAGCTTTACTGGTTAAAGTATTCTTAGTTGTAGATCCTGGGGTTTCATCAGGTTGAATATTTTGTGCCAAGCCCATCTGTCTTACAGAGTTTCTAGTCTTATGGGTGCTCCCTTGTAGATAAATAACTGCTTTTCTCTTACTGATTTTAAAATTCTCTCTTTGTCTTTAACCTTTGGCATTTTAATTATGATGTGTCTTGGTGTGAACCTCTTTGGGTTCATCTTTTTTTGGAGTCTTTGAGCTACCTGGGGCTGTATGTCTATTTTCTTCAGTAGATTAAGGAAGTTTTCCATCATTATTTCTTCAAATAACTTTTCAACTTTTTGTTCTCCCTCTTCTCTTTCAGATACCCAAATGACACTGATGTTGTTACATTTAATTTTGTCCCATAGGCTTCTTAAATTATTATTGTATTCTTGGCTCTTTTTCTTTCCATTCTGATTGGATGCCCTTGGCTTCCCATCCTCTGTATAGGAGGTTAAATGCTCTTCTTTATCCATTCAGCTGATTCCCTCTAATATACTCTTCATCTCACATAATGTATTCTTCATTTCTGACTAGCTCTCTTTTATAATTTTCATTTCCATTTTTATTTTTTTATCTCTGTTAAAATTCTCAGTGAGTTCATCTACATTTCCCCTAAGTTCATTGAGCATCCTTATAATCAATGTTTGAACTCTGTTTGGTTGCTTGACTCCATTTTTTCTGGAGCTCTGTTCTGTTCTTTCATATGGGTTCTGTTTCTTTGTCTTCCCATTTTGTCTGCCTTTCTATGTCTGTTTCTATGTACTAAGCAAAGCTCCTAAGTCTTCCAATCTTATTAGTGTGGCTTTGGGTGGTAGGTGTCCAGCGGCACAGTTCTGAGAGGGATTCAGCTGCAGGCCAAGTTTAGCTCCAGCCTGTGTCCATCTGGGAGTACCTGTTAAGATTTCGCAAGCAACCCACTGATGCTGTGCTTATAGTTTCCTCAAGAGGCCATGCCAGAAACTGAGGCCTGCTGCCACCGATGTGAGTCTTGGAGCTGCTCAGCAAAGGGCCCAGGACATGTGGAGGACACAACTGGCTGTAGCTTGGGTGGAGATGTGACCTGAGAGAGGTGGAGTTTTAGGGAATCCTCTGGGCATAGCAACCTCAGTTATCTTATTTAATGACATCTCAACTATGGTGGTGCTGCGTCTGCACACTGGGAGGTTGGAAGGCTCAACAGAGGAACCATGAATACTGCCAGCACTTCTGCCTGGTAGGGGGAGCTTTGCCTCGGGCCCTCACTCCAACAACTCATTATCCCCTTGTAAGTCCCTGGTGCTTTCCAAGCAGCTGACCTGGCACTAGTGCTCAGAGCAAGTGAGTCTGTCACCGCGAAAGTCCTATCACTGACACAGCCCCCTTAAGAAGAACATCTGCAGCTGTGGCTCCAGCTGCTACAGACTCTGTCCCACTTGGCCACTCAGGACTGGGCAGCCTCCTGTCTTCACCCCCACCTACCGTCTACCTTCTACCATTGATCTCTTATTTCTCTCCCTAGTTGTAGGGCTTCTGTTCATTTAGATCCCAGGTGACTCTGTTTGCTGTTTGCTCTGTTTTCATCACAACCTTGATGTGGTCACAAGAGATGAATTTAATTTCTATCATTTATGCCATTTTACCTGGTTTTTAATTTTTTTTTAACTAAGCCAGTTTGTCATCTATACAGGATCTTTCTTAGAAGAGGATGCTAGAAACAGATATACATAATTCAAGTACATTGGAGAGAAGAAGCTGCTTTAAAGAAAACAGTGGCTGATCAGGGCCAAATCAGCATCTCCATTTGGCCATTTCAGTTGAACGGAGCTCTAATTTACTTGATCTGAATCTTCAAAATAGACTCTGTAGTAGCTTAATCAGAGGCTTCAGTAAAGAAACCCCAGCTTTGCCCCACCACCAGTGTTTGCATATGGAAAGCAAGATTTGAATGAATTCCTTGATGAGTAGAACCTATTAATGCCAAGCCCTTGGGCACCACTGAGTTTTTCTTGAAGTGTCTTTGTAGTGCTGGGTAGAAACAGTTTCTCATCAAAGGTAGTATTTGGCTGAAATCCTAAATTACATTTTGCCACTTTAGTCCTCTATTTTTAGGAAGAAAAATTTTTGCTACAGTGAACATCCAGAGGAAAAGCCAAATCCTGACAGCCACAGAGATAATTGTTGTCCTGAATAAAATGACCTAGAAATGTTATACAAATTGTGTACAGAAGCCTCTTTCTTCAATTGTATAGGCAAACTTTATTTTATCTGGCTGAAGTCTCCTTTCTTTATTTGCTTAGCCACCCCCGACACACACACACACACACACACACACACACACACACACACACACACAGAGAGAGAGAGAGAGAGAGAGAGACAGAGACAGAGACAGAGACAGAGAGACAGAGACAGAGAGAGACAGAGAGACAGAGAGAGATTTTGAGTTTTTACAGAATGATAGAAGCACCAACTAAAGGAGTGAAAGTCCATCAAACTGATGTCCAATGAAACAGATTTTTTTATTGAATATAGAATTTTTTAATGTAAATAAATTCAAAATGATGTTGTGTATAGATAATGCTGGTAGGTGGGCATTTGTTTTCATTCCATTCAACTATAATATTTATTGAATAACACCTGCATGCCAGCCAGTGAGTTCTGGAACTTTTTTTGAAACAGGTCTTATATACAAAATAAGAAGATAATTAATGATGACTTAAAAATTACTAGGAATCTTCCACAGATTGTGTGAAAAGTAAAGGTCCTCGAACTTTATTCATTTTGCTATCTGAGTGCCACTTGATTAGGATGGATTTGAAAACCTTGTTAGCAACCCAGGTAAGCCTGTAGCATTCTTGCCAAATTTGCTTTTTTATGGCTATGAAATGTCAGAATTGCTGTCTGAAAATTAAAATGCTGACATATCCTATTATTGGGTCTATCAACAAGAAATTATATCTGGAAGAAGCATTCTGCAGTGAAAAGAGTAAAAGTCTCGAAGTTTGACATCTGAGCTGGAATTCCTGTTCCACCAACTCACCAGCTGTTTGACCTCAGAACAAGTTATTTAACATTGATGAATCTCAATTCTCTCATGAGCACATGAAGGATTATAATGCAGGCATTGTACGATTGTTGGGAGGACCAAATGGTTTTACAAACCTTGCTTCTTCTGCTTAGAATTCTTTTCTTACTTCTATTTCTTATAGCAACAGCTATATACTACTTTCACCAGTCTAGAATCAAATACTTTTATGTTTAAGACTAAAAATATTGACTCTGAACACCCATTGTCACCATGAGAACCCCTTTCTTTCTACCACAAGATCATTCTTAATAGAATAATTCCATTCCTCATTTCTTATAGCTCCCACTTGTCCTCTTAACTTGCAAATCTGATATGCCCCCTTGACACTAGAGAATGCTACCACTGCAGCCAGAACTTGCCAGCTATAGGAAAGCCTACCAGACCATCCCATCATGCCAAGGACTATAATGTAATACTTAGGAATTCAAAAGAGACTTGGCATCACTATTGCTACCAAAATATTAGCACTGCTACCACCAACATGTATTCTGGAAGGTCAATCACAGTTTTTCTAAGTACCATATAGAAGAAGAAAATGTGCTGTCACAGATACATTATTAAAAGCAAACCATTCTACATATGAATTTTGCTCCTATTCATCACTGATAGGTTCACTGCTTCTCTTGTAGTAAATTCCATGGTTCAGGGAAGGAAAGAAGAAGAAAGTCTCTTAGAGTTATAATCAGCTATGCTGCTCAGCAACTTCATTTGTGGTCTGGACATTCTGTTTTATACTTGCTCACACACTCTCAAATAGCCATTAATCCAAAAGTATACCTATAGTTCATAGGAGGCAAGACCAAGAGCACTTTGCAGCCTCCCAACATGTTGTCTTATAAATGGCCTCTCCCTCAGATGGGAATGTAGACTTGGCTGCTGAGCCTGGATTGCCAATCCATATTCCATATTCCCCCAAGATAAATTTTTCCTTAAGTGTCTTTGTATCTGTCCATTGGTTTCAGTAGACACTATCTCATCTCAAACATGAAAGATGTCCTACTAACATTTAATTTCAAAAGGGAAGGGTATTAGGGTTTTAATAACCTTTTTTATTCTTTTATTGTAGTAAAATAACATAAAATTTACTGTTTTAACCACTTTTAAGTGTGCAGTTTAATGGCACTATGTGCATTCACATTGTTTTGCAATCATCACTAACATTCATCTCCAGAATTTTTTCATCTTCCCAAACTGAAATTCTATACCCATTAAAAAATAATTCTCATTTTTCTTCATCCCAGCTACTGGTGACCACTATTTGACTTTTTGTCTCAATAAATTTGACTACTCTAGGTACTTCATAAGTGGAATCATACAACATTTGTTTATCTGTGTCTGGTTTCTTCCACTTAACATTATATCTTCAAGTTTCATGTTTTAGCATGTGTCAGTTTTTTCTCCCTTTTCAAAGCTGAATAATATTACATTGTATGTATATACTACATTTTGTTCATTCATACATACACTGATATATATTTGGCTGTTTCCACCTTTTTCTCTATTGTAAATAATGCTGCTATAAACATATGTGTATAAATATGTCTTAGAGTCCTTGCTTGTAATTTCTTTGGATATATACTCGAAGTGGAATTTCTAGATTATATGGTAATTCTATCTTTAATTTTTTGAGATTCATCCCTTCTCTACCATGAATCTCCTTGCTCCTAATGTAAATATTCTCCTTATTTCTCCTTTAAAACTTAGTTCAAGGGACACCTTCTCCAAAAAGCCTACACTTGCCATCTGCCAGCCTTGTTAAGTGCTCTCTTTTATATGCTCCTGTAGAATGCTTAGAGTACCTCTATCTTATTACTTACTAGATTGAACTGCAAAATTGCTTACTTGCCTATCTTTTCCTCCATTTGACTATGAGTTCTATCAGGGCAATAATTTTACTTATTTTACACTGCATTCTCACCTTTTAGTATTTCACCTGGCACATGTGAGTCCTCAGAAAATGTCAGGCCTTTTTTTAGAATCCCAAACATTCATTTCATTTTTTTATACCTACCCTCACACAATTAATGTATCTGGTTGTTTTAATTGTTTCTCAGAAGTGTTCCCTTTAAAAGATTTCTGCAATATTAATATTCCTGTTTTCACATCGCTCCTAGAATGTCAAGAAATATTTGGGGAATAATTTGTCCCAGTCTTTAAAGACTACATCTAGACATTTCTAAAAACTGATCAATTTGTGACTTGCCTAGTTAAATGACAAACTTAGTTATGTTAATGCAATGTATTTTGTTTCTAATTTCAAAAATCATAATATCCTCAATTTTAATGAGGTCCCAGTTTTATTTCATGTGCCTCTTGAGCTTCTAGCCTCATAGGTACAAAGTTAAGCTTGTTTTATTGTTTAGAGAAAATGAATTTTACAGCTCTATCTATATTAATGATATTAATGAGAATATTTGGGACAAGCAGAAACAAAGCAACTCATTCTTTACATCATGTTTGCGTAATGTGACCAAGGGGCTTTTCTTATTCACCCTGTTGCCCCTGAAGTAAATAATTAAGAAACAATCGCTAGAAGAAGAATGAGATGGTTCTGCATTATTCCTAAGTTAAAGTACAAAATTCTAGGTGAGTTCCTTCATTAGGCAAATATCTTGGGTAAACAACGGTCATACTTTTCCAGTCAGCTCAATTTAACAGCTATAAAGAGCTCCTCCTCAAGTAGCTTCAAAGGGAAATGTAGATTTATTAGAGCAAGGAAGCCCCTCCAGTGAAGCAAGAGTTACACAGACACTATAGTCAGAGGACCTGTGACCAGAAAAGGATGAGATATTTCAGGGTAGAACACAAAGCTTCTCCAACTTTCCCAGTCACATTCCCCCACAGAGGTGTAAACTTTAATATATTGTTTTGAGATCTCATATTTTAGTAACTAAATGCATGAAAATTTCATCTTCCAGTCAAAAACATGTTCATATTTGTTTTAAATTTATAAACTTTTTTCTTCCAAATCTTCATATAGAATTAGGATTGATAATAATGATAATGATAATAATACTTTGAGACTACTATACCACAAGCTAATATTTAATGGGCATTTACTCTGTGCCAGGCATTCTTTTAAGCACTTTACCTAGATTAACTCTTACTTACAACAACCCATTTTACAGATAATAAACTAAGAACAGAGAGGTTAAGCAACTTGCCTGAGCTCATGAAGTTAATATAAGGTGGAGTTAGGTTGGTTGATGCACCATATTCCTCTTTTTTATGGTTTCATGTATCTTCAGGAGGTAAGGACTCCAGCTGAATATGCACTGTGTAGTGGAAAGAGAAAAGTACTAAGTAAGAGTCAGCACGCTGAACGTCATTACTGCCTTTCCATCAGATCCTTTTGAGTATCGATTTCCACTTCTGAAAATGAAGGCATGTGGCATATCTAAAGCTTTTCCAGATCTAATCTGTTTTACCAGTTAAGAGTTTTTAAATTACTTATTGATAATGGGAATTAGAAATAAGTGCAGTCTACACTTATGGTTTTAACCTATTCCTTCTGATCTCCAATGAAGAAACTTGTGGGTTTCAGTGCTCTCACAATAATAATCAAAATCAAGATCTTTTTCTTAAACATGACTCTAGAAGTCAATAAACTTTTTCTATAAAAAGCCACATAGTGAATATTTTAGACTTTGTCACTCTGTCAATTTAGACAAAAGTGACCAAAAATGATATGTAAAGAAATATATACTAAGATGATTCAATAAACTTTCAGAAAAACTGGATTTAGCGCAACTGGGCTCTAGTTTGTGGACCTCTGCTATAGACAAAACACTATGCAGAAATGGGCCTTGTTCTCAACCAGTTTAAATAAGTTAAGTCATTGCAATATCCTATATGTTGTCAAGAATAGTGTTAAACAGTAGACTTGCTATGGTGATTTATTTAAAAATATTTTAGGATAAACAGGTTAATGTATATGACTATGTAAGGTAGCATTCAATCTATACCCAGGGACAGTTAGCTATCATGTAGTTTTCTGATCAGGAATCCATACTTCAGGACTGCTTAGTGGAATTTAATGTAAAGGACCCTAAATCAAGAGTTCACACTCTAAATTGGGGTAGAGAAAGTATTTCAAATAGTGTATTCTAAATCTATACCAAAGACTGTTAATTGGCATAAAAGGTACTAGAAAGTTATTATTGAAAAAAATGAATGTTATTCAAAATGTGTAGCTGAATAGAAAGATTGTACAAATTTACTCATTCTTTAATGAACAATGTCTAATAACTCATGAAGAATATCATCCTATGTCCTGAACCAAACTTACATGGTCAGAGTTCTATTACAACAGGAGGAATCTGATGTATGATCTGACTAGAATTTAGTTATTCCTGCTGTCAGGATATCATTGTGCTGGCCTTGGTAAAACCCTTTTATGTAAGGCAATTAATTGATAGAGTGCCTGAGGTCCAGCCAAAAGAGAGAATTCACATTAGTAAATTAAATACAGAAAATGTACTGTAAAGAATTATTAATTAAGTAGATGGTAGTTAACTATTAATGGAGTAAAAGAGGAGGAGTGAAAAATTGGCATAGATAATGGAGGCTCTGTTCATTCCTCTTGTGACAAAACCAAAGTTGTGACAGAAACAAGTAGCAAATGTCAAGAAAGTCACCTGGGATCTAGAGAAACAGAAGCCTTACAACTAGAAAGAGAAACAATTACTCAACCTACAATAGTAGAATATAGGAGGGGGCAAAGACAGGAATCTACCCAGTCCAAGTGGCTGAGTGGGACAGAGGCTGTGGCAGCAGCAGCCAGCAGCTCAGACAACTCATAAATGGGCCATGTCCATGATCAGACTTTCACAGTGACAGACCTGCTTGCTCTGAGCACCAGCACCAGTTTGGCTGCTACGTGGACACCAGGGACATATAGGGGGACACAGAATTGTAGTGAGTACTGGAGGTGAGGCTTGCTTCATATAGAAGTGCAGTTGGTATCCATTATTCCTCTGTTGAGCCCTCTCCACTCCCAGTGCTGATGCAGCACCACTGTAGCTGAAACATCATCAAACTGGATAACAGAAGTTGCTCTGTCCAGAGGATTCCCTGAATCTCTGCATCCCAAACTCAGGGCTCTACCCAAGCAACATCCAGGTGTGTTCTTGGAGAGTCCAGTGCTCCTTTCTGAGCAGTGCCAAGACTCACACCAGTGGCTGATGGTCCTGTTTTCTGGCATGGTTTCTTGTGACAACTATAAGCACAGTGTCTATGGATTTTTCTTGCTGAATCTTAACAGATGGCCCAGGAGGGGCATGAGATGGGGCTAAATTTAGCATACAGCTGAACCTCTCCCACGACTTAATAAAGCCACATTAATAAGAACAAGAGCTTCAAGAGCTTTGCTTAGTAAATACAAACAGACACAGAAAGGCAGCCAAAATGGGGAGACAAAGAAACAAACCATATGAGAGAATAGAGCAGAAGTCCAGGAATAATGGAGTCAAGCAATCTAACAGATACATATTTCAAAACATTGGTTATAAAGATGCTCTATGAACTTAGATGAATTCAGTGAGAACCTTAACAAAGAGATAAAAATCATAAAAAAGAAAATGGAAATTATAAAAGGCAACTAGTCAGAAATGAAGTTATCTGAGATGAAGAATATCTTAAATAGAATAAACAGAGTGAATAAAGAAGAAGATCAAATGACCAATATAGAGGATTGGAAAGAAAAAGACACTCAATCAGAATGGCAAGAAAAAAGACAAGACTATAATAATAATTTGAGAAGCCTACGGGATACTATTAAATGTAAAAATATCCATGTCATAGGAGTACCAGAAGGAAAAAAAAAACATTGAAGAGCTATTTAAAAAAATAATGATGGAAAACTTTCCTAACCTGGTGAAGAAAATAGATATACAAAAACAGGAATCTCAGAGGGTCGCAAGAAAGAAAAACCCAGAGTCCCACACAAGACACATCATAATTTAAATGCCAAAGGTTAAATACAAACAGAGAATCTTAAAAACAGTAAGAAGAAAGCAGTTAGTTACCTACAAGGGAGCATCCATAAGACTGGCAGCTGATTTCTCAAAAACAAAAACAAAAACAAACAAACAAAAAAAGCTATGCAGAACAGAAGGGTTTGGCACAAAATATCCAAAGTGATGAAAATCCAGGATCTACAATCAAGAATACTTTATCCAGCAAAGCTACCATTTAGAGTTACGGGGCAGATAAATATCTTCTCAGACAAAAATAAGCTAAGAGAATTTATCAACACTAAGCCAGTATTACAGGAAATGTTGAAAAGACTTCTTTAAGTAGAAAAGAAACATGTACCAAAACAGGAATAAATAATGGTAATTACTACATTCATATCAACAAGTATCTCAAATGAAAAAGAATTAAATGTCCCAACCAAAAGAGAGAGAAGCTGAATGGATAAGAAAACAAGACCCCTGAATATACTGCCTACAAGAGACTCACTTCGGATTCAAAGACAGACACAGACTAAAAGGAAGTGGATGGAAAATATATTGCCTTGATGGACCCAGAAGGTATTGTGCTCAATGGAATGATCTGGATAGAGAAAGACAAATATCGCAGGATTTTAGTGGAATCTAAAGAACAAAATCATCATCATCAACAACAACAACAACAAAAGTGGAAATAAACTCAGATACAGAGAATATTTTGAGGTTTTCTAGATGAAAGGGTGACAGCAAAAAAAAAAAAGCAAAGGGAGGTAAAAATAGACAGTCACGGAATACACATGGAAAGGTAGAGTGTAGCATAGGGAAGATGGTTAATAATGTTGTAATCAATATTTAATGGGGAAGTGGGGTAGTAGATTTAGTGGAGAGATCACTTTGCCAGTTATGTGGATCTCTGATCACTATGCTGTACCACTGAAACTGGTATATTATTGTATGCCAATTATAATTGAAAAAAAAAACTCATTGAATTGTATAATGTAAATGCAAGCACTAAATTCTCTATTATATTGCAATAAAGCCAGGAATTACATTCCCCAAAAATAAATAAAGGGGTAAAAGAAAATTCCAAAGTGTACAGAAGCAATAAATGCTGAAGAAAAGTGAATAAGAAAAGAATTTTGACACTTAGAAGTAGAGTCCCTGCAAGACTAAGCTTCATATTTTTGAGGAAGGCAGTGGCTGGCACAGAAACATGCTGTACTTATGTGATAATGAAAAAATTGAGAAATTGGTGGGGGTGGGGGAACTATAAGAACTGCAGTCACTGTGGTGACAAAGAAATGTGTCAAAGAGTGCCTGTCTTTGAAGTGCAAGAGAAGTTAGCTATTCTAGAGATGAAGAAATTTGCCAGAGAGAGCCCACTGCTGAACCATAAAGGCTGATGTGTATCACCATACACTGATCTGTTTACTGCAAAATGGAAAATAGCACACCAGAAGAAGAAAGTCTCATCTCCTATTTTATAGTCTCCATCCAGGGCATTCTATTGTCAAAGCTTAATAAGTATCACAGGAGAAGTGTAGTCTGCAGACTCAAGCTCTAGTGTCACCATGTAAGCAAAGAAATGTGATTTTGGAGCTGAGATACAGTAAATTGCTAACTGGCATTGTGCCTAAGGAAACAGTAGGATTTCACCAAGTCCTCAGGAACAGGCAACAGAACCATTTAGGCCTGCTTACTAGTTAATACTTGTGTATATCTAAGACTTGCTTTATTTGTAATTTAACATCAAGTAGAAGAGTCACAGGGCCTCCAACACTTTCCAAAGAACAACCTGACAATTGTTGAAATACCACATTGCCTTATATCAGTTTGCAACATCTTCGCTCAGATCTCTGCAACTGCCTACAAGTTGCATGAATTTGGGTAAGATTCTTAACCACTCTGAACCTCAGTGTTCCCATGTGTGTAATAAAGATTAAAATTAGCTCCCTAATGCACAAGTTTAATGTGAAAATTAAATAATTTAAGTTCCTAAATAAGCACACATTAACTGAGTTCAAACTATGCTCAAAACCTTAATTCTAAATTTATTTGGAAGGACAAAGGTACAAGAATAGCTAAAACAATGTTTAAAATGAATAAAGTTGGAGGGATTATGGTACCCAATTACAAGACTTATTATGCGATTATAATAATCAGGACAGTGGTACTGGAGAAAAAAAACACACATAAACCAATGAAAGAGAATATAGAGCTCAATAACAGGCCCACATAAATACAGCCACCTAAGTTTTGACAAAGGCGCAAAGCCAATTCAGAGGCTTTCACCATTTCAACAAATGGTGCTAGAACAAGTAGACATCCATTTGCAAAAAGGAACAAAATAAAAATAAAATAAAAAAGAAATATAGACTCATACCTTACATCTTATATAAAAATTGACTCAAAATGTCTTATAGAATTATAGAAACAGAAATCTATAAAACTTCTAAATGAAAATATCAGAGAAAATCTGTGTGACTTTGACAATGAGTTTTTAGATAAAACACCAAAAGCACAGTCCATGAAAAATTGGATTTTTTTGTAATTAATAATTTTAAATTAAATTTAAAATCAAAAGTAAAAAAAATTATTCTCTAGGGACACAGACTGGTCCAATAATTAAAATTAACTGATGTAATCCATAATATTAACAGGCCAAAAAAATTGCATGACCATATCAATTATTGCAGAAAAATCATTTGATAAAAATCAAAACCCATCTATAGAAAAGAATAGCATTCAGAAAAATAAGAATAGAGAGGGATTTTCTCAAGTTCATAAAGAGCATATTAAAAAACTTAGAGCTAACTTTACATTTAATGATGAAAGACTGAAAATTTCCCCCACCCCAAATCAGAAATAAGGCAAGGATGTTCACTCTTACCATTCTTAGTTAACATAGTGCAAGAATTGCCAGCAAATGCCAATGAGACAAATAAAGAAAATAAAAGTCATACAGATCCTAAAGGAAGAAATAAAACATGAGAGTCTGCACAGAAAATCCCAAGTCTACAAAAAGAATCATAGAATTAATACGTGATTTCAGCAAGATCACAGAATACAAAATAAATACAGGATGGAAGAAAAAACATGGTGGAGAGAGAGACTGTGGAGAGCGGATTGCAAGCTGACAAGGTCCTTACATTCTGTGAGGTCAACCAAGAGTTACCTCGCCTCAAAGAACCCTCCTAAGAATGAGAAAGTAAGAATTGATTGGAGAGCAATGAGAGAGAGAAGTATGCTCATAGCTGTGAGTAAATAGAACTGCAAAAGATCATAGCAGGGTGTGGGTTGAGTGATTGTACAGAGAATAATCTTATCATAGCCAGCAATTGTATGCTCTTGTTTAAAAGCAGCTTGCAAAAATAAAACTGTACCATTACTCCACCATCAGTGGGCAGTGGACCTCTTGATCCCAGCTTTCTCTCTTCTTTTTTTTTTCTTAATCTCCCACTGTTCCCACTCGGGTACAATCTCCAGAGCTACGCTGGACACGATAGGATTTTCCAGTCATTGGTTGTGACAAGAGACATCTCCAGATCTCTCCCCTTGAAAGAACAATAAGCTAAACATCTAAAACTCAACAATGACAACAACAACAACAAAACACCCAAACTGTGCACCAGCACTTCTGAGCATGGGATCTGCACATAAGAGCTACTACAGGTCAGAACCCTGGGTGTCAGGTGGTGGAATGGGAGTAATAAAGAAGCTGCTTCTCTCAGCTGCTGGAGATCCCTGCAGGAAGAGGGAGAAAGGAGTAGGAGCAACAAGTTTGTGCAACAAGTTTCCTGAACATTCCTGCCTGGCATGGCTGTGAGCTCCCCGTGGCCAGCTGGCTGCAGGGCCCACTCATTAGGGCAGAAGGCAGAGAAGCAGGACCAAATCGCAGAGGAAAAACAGCTCGTTTTTGTGGACCACAGCTGCAAAACTGAAGTTGAGCCGCAGCCCACAACTTTCAACCAGAGGACCCCTCCTCCCATACCTTTCCAGACCCATCACCATGGAGCCGAGGAGAATTTGAGCAAACGCTGCTGAGAGTCACTGACACTAACAGGGACCGAAACTAAGGGTAGCGAGCATAATTAAATATCTACAAGAAAATTACAAAAACATTATTAAGACTTAATATAAAGCAGGGATCCAAGAGGCTTAGCCACCAACTACTGGAAACCAAAAGAAAAGTGCCTTCTTTGCAGCAGGCTAAAGAGAGACCTTTATATAATAAATCTTCTTTCTGGAAAAACAACAGGATACACTTCCATTAATGTCCAGGTGGAGAAATAGTCCATTAAACATCATTAACAACCAAAGTGACAAGCCATCTCAGAAAGAAAGAGGAAATTCAGGATGGTACTTCTTAAAAAAACTCAATGAGATACAAAATAACTCAAATCAATAATTTTAGAAATTGAAAAAAACAACCGGATGAGCAGAGCAAGGAAATTGAAACCCTCAAAAAGAACTAAATAGAACTTCTGGAGATGAAGAACACACTGCAGGAGTTGAAAAACTGAAATAGCAAGCTTGAGAAATAGAGTTGATCAAATGGAGAAAAGAATCAGCAATATCAAAGACAGAAATCTAAAAATAAATATGAAGGAAGAAAAGAGAAAAGAAAGAATAAAAAATAATGAAAGAGAAATACAAGAACTAGCTGATACCATCAGGAGAGGAAACAAGAATAATGGGCATCATTGAAGGTGAGGGAAAAAAAAACAGAGATTAGAAATCATTTTCAGACAAATAGTGGACAAGAATTTCCCAAATCTGAGGAATGAGCTGCAGCTTGAAATTCAAAAAGTCAACAGAATAGCCAATTATTTCAACAAAAAAAGGTCTTCACCAAGATACATTGTATTAAAGTTATCAAAAAACAATGACACAAAAAGAATTCTCAAGGAAGCCACGGAGAAAAAAAAAAACGGCAACTTATAAAAGTGAATTTATAAGATTATCTTCAGACTTCTCAGTACATACATTACAAGCCAGAAAAAAATGGGATCAAATATTTAAACTATTAAGTGAAAGGAACTACCAGCTTAGAATAATGTATCCAGCTAAGCTCTCCTTTAGATATGAAGGAGAAATTAAGACTTTTTCAGTCATACAAAAATTGAGGGAATTCTCCACTATGAAGCCTGCACTATAGGAAATACTGAAAAGGGTCAGTTCACCAAAACAAAATGACCAAAAAAAATACATAATTAGGAATAAAGTGACTATTGGGTAAATAGAAGCAGAGGAGTTCAACTCTTACTAAGAACAGGGCATTACAAGCTTAAATAATAAGAAAAAAATTGTTATAACAGGATAGTAATGAATGTTCAGCATACGTAGGAACCAATTGATATAACAATGACTGAAAAGGGGGAATTCAAAGATTCAAATTTGCAAAGAGGAATGAAGATAAGGCACGTGCAGAAAAAAATGGATGACTGTGTGTGTGTGTGTGTGTGTGTGTGTGTGTGTGTGTGTGTGTGTAACTATCTTTCACATATTCATGATGGTAAACAAATGCCAAAGATTCAGAACCATTATATATAACATAAAACAAGAAAGATCAGAGGGAAAACCTACAAAAGCCAACCAAAATAAAGAAAACAGAAGCACAAGGACAGAGAAACAATGAAAAACACCGAGCTACCAGAAAGCAAAAGATAAAATGGCTATAAGAAGACCTCATATTTCAATAATCACCCTAAATGTAAATTGACTGAACTGATCAATAAATAGGCACAGAGTGCAGATTGGATAAAAAAAAAAAAAAACAACAAATGCTGCTTCCAGGAGACATATCTCAGCTCCAAAGACAAATATAGCCTCAAAGTGGAAGAGTGGAACATTGTATTTCAAGCAAATGGCATTCAGAGAAAAGCGGGAGTAGTGGTTCTAATATAAGACAAAATACAGTTCAAAGAAAAAAAGGTAAAGAAAGATACTGAGGGACACTTCATAATGATAAAGGGAATCATGCACCAAGAAGACATCTCACTTATTAATATCTATGCTCCAAATCAAAGAGCTCTGAAGTATGTAAAGCAATTGCTAACAGAACTAAAGGAAGAAACAGACCAAAACACTATCGTAGTATGGGACCTAAATCCCCCACTGTTGGATATGGCAGATCATCCAAACGGAAAATCATTAAGAAAAAACATCCTTAAGTGACACATTAAACCAACTGAACACAATCAACATTTATGGAGCTTTCCATCCCAAAACAGCTGCTTATACATTCTTCTCTAGTGCATATGGAATATTCTCAAGAATCGACCACATACTGGGACACAAAGATAGCCTCAACAAATATAAGAGGGTTGAAATCATGCCAACCATATTCTCTGATCATAATGCTTCAAAACTAGAGATCAACTGCTGAAAGAAATCAGGAAGAATTACAAATACATGGAGATTAAACAACATCTACTGAAGAATAACTGGGGCAGAGAAGAAATAAAAAGAGAAATAAAGAGATACATAGAAATGAATGATAACGATGGTACAACATATCAAAATTTTGGGAAATGACAAAAGTGGTCATAAGTGGAAAGTTCATATCATTACAGGCTTATCTCCAAAAATAAAAATGAGCCCAATTAAACAACCTAACACTTCCTCTTTAAAAAAACTAGAAAAAGAAGAACAAATGAAGCCTAAAGTCAGCAGAAGGAAATAAATAATTAAAATTAGAGCAGAAATAAATGAAATTGAAAAGAATGATAGAAAAAATAAATGCAACAAAAAGCTGGTTCTTTGAGAATGTTAATAAAACTGACAAATCCCTTGCTAGACTTACTGAGGTAAAAAGAGAAAGGACACAAATAAAAAAAAATCAGGGATGAAAGAGGTGAAGTTATGACTGACACTGTAGACATACAAAAGATCATACAAGAATACTATGAAAATGTATATAACACCAAATTTGATAACCTAGAAGAAATGGACCAATACTTAGAAAAATACAACTTTCCTACACTGAATCAAGATCTGGAAAATCTAAATAGACAGATCAGCAGTATGGAAATTGAGACAATCATCAAAAACTTACCAAAAAGTAAAAGTCCAGGATCACATGGCTTCACCATTGAATTCTACCAAACATTTAAAGAAGATTCAATATGTATTCTTCTCAAACTCTTCCAAAAAATCGAAGAGGAGACAACACTTCCCAACAAATTTTATGAGGCCAACATTACTCTGATACTAAAACCTGGTAAAGATAACACACACAAAAAGAAAACTACAGACTGATATCTGTCATGAACAAAAATGCAAAAATCTTAAATGAGATACTAGCAAACTGAATACAGCAACATATTAAAAAGATGATACACCATGATCAAGTGGGCTTCATCCCAGGAACACAAGGATGGTTCAACATATGCAAATCAATTAATGTGACACATCACATAAACAAATTGAAAAATCAAAATTATATGATCATATCAATAGACACAGAACATACATTCGACAATATACAGCATCCATTTATGATCAAAACACTTAACAAAATAGGTATAGAAGGAAAGTATCTTAACATAATAAAGGCCATATATGACAAACCCTCAGCCAACATTATACCTAATGGTGAAAAACTAAAATTCTTCCCTCTAAGATCAGGAACAAGGCAAGGTTGTCCACTATCATCATTGTTATTCAATATGACTAGAGTTCTTAGCAAGTGCAATCAGGCAAGAGAAAAATATAAAAGGCATCCAAGTAGGAAACAAAAAAGTCAAACTGTCACTATTTGCAGATGACATGATTCTCTATGTAGAAAATCCTAAAGACTCCACAAAAACACTACTAGAAACAATAAGCAAATACAGTAAAGTCTGTGGACACTCTAATAATGAAGCATCAGAAAAAGAAGTGGAAAAAATAATTTCTTTTGCAATTGCAACAGAAAGAATAAAATACCTAGGAATAAATCTAATGAAACAAGTGTAGGACCTATATAATGAAAACTATAAGACCCTATTAAAAGAAATTGAAGAAGACACAAAGAAATGGAAAGATGTTTCGTGTTCCTGAATTGGAAGAATCAACATAGTTAAAACTGCATATTTTTTGGCCAAAAAGAATACTTTTGATCTTTTCTTTTTTAATAGGAATGATAACTGAATATTTTCATTTCAGGATTTGACTAAACTGCCATCTTCTAAAAAGTAGACAGCGAACGATCTGGGCAAGAATGCAGAGTAGGTAAATGCTGAGCCTGCCTCCTCCCATGACCATATTAAAATTACAACTAAATTATAGAATAATTAGCCTGTAGAACCATCTGAAGACTAGCTAAGCAGAAGTCCTACAATGAAAGGTATAAAGAAGCAGCCCCATCAAGGATGGTAGGAGAGTTGGAGACATAGAACAGGCTGGTCCCTGACCCACATGTGGCTCTTAAGCATTATGAGATATATCTGGTAGTAGAGGTCACCCATAAGGAGTGAGGGGGCCCAATACCAGGCTCCTCAGCCCAGGGGTCTACTGCTGAGAAAACGAGTTTCACAACATCTAGCTGTGAAAATAAATGGGGGTTTTATCTGTTGGGTGAGACAGAAGGCTACTGGAAATGTGGATGTCCTTTTAAAGGGCCCACACACAGATTTTCTCATTCGTAGACATTCACCCTGGGCACCAGTGGAGAAACGGCAACTAAGGAGGCATCAGAGACATAAAGGAAAAAAATGAGTTGTGTGGCTTCAGGCCCAGGGCTGGAGGGACAGCCGTCATTGCCCCTGTATTGGGTCTTTGTCCAGTATAGCCTACAGTCAAGTGTCATTTTTTTCTCTGTTTAGTCCTCCCCACACATGGTCAAATCTGAGTCTTCATTTGCTTGATGAACTCTGCTCGCTCCATCCTGGTAATTCCCTGAGAACCCACCCCAACCATTTTGTACACCACTGGAAGCACTTTCAGTGGCCAGATAACCAGCCCCATCTCACGTACTGCTAGAGGCAATCCCAGCAGCAAACAGCCTGCCTCGGCTTTTTGTGCCACCAGAAACACTTTCAGTGGTGGACAACAAGGCCCAATGCATGCTGCAGTCTTTTGTGGCCTATTCTCGAATGGCTGTGGGCATAAGGTCAGCAGCAGCTAGCCTCAGGGTTCCCTGTTCCTCTTGCTAAGCTACCCAAAGACTGGTAATGGTGACAGCCGGCCTTGGTTGGCAGTGTGGTCTCTTCCACACACTTCCAGGTACAGTGCAGGCAGTGACCAACTGCAGATTGCTTTGTATCAACTACCAGGTGGCCAGGGCCAGTAAAAGGCAGTAGCTGACTTTGGCTTCCATGGGAGACCCTCTCAAGAAACCTCAGAACCAACACACCCAGAGGCCGGTTTCAGAAAATGACAGAGCACTACTCAATTAGCCCCTTTGAAGCACACAAGCTCACTGGTGTGAATCCTGATCCATGGGGTCAGCCCCCATACAGCAGCTCATGTGCTGTGGACATGGCCATCCCTCACAGCCAGTTAGCCTGAGTCAAACCCAACCACTGATGTGCCAACAGCAATCAAGGTTCAACTACAATAGGAGGGTGCACACACACACACACACACACACACACACACACACACACACACAAGGGACTCTCCTGGAGCCCCCAGCTCAGTTGATCAGGGAGACTGTGCCACTGGATCCAACAGGAAGCCTACTACATAAAGTAAACCTGCCAAGAGGAGGAAACATAGAAGATCTACCTAATACATAAAAACAAACACAAGAAGTAGCCAAATTGAATCAGCAATTTGGAAACATGGTAGCAGAAACCATCCAATAGGAATTAGAAAATGAAAAAAAATCCAAAAAATTGAGGATAGTTTAAGGGGACTTTGGAACAACATCTAGCATACCAACATTCACATCATAGTGGTACCAGAAGGAGGAGAGAGAGAGCAAGGTACTAAAACCCAATTCAAGGAAATAATAACAAAAAATGCCCTAACCTGGCAAAGGAAATAGACATACAAGTCCAGGAAGCAGAGAAAAACCCAAACAAAATGAACCCCAAAAGGCCAACACAAATACATATTATAATTAAATACTAAAGATTAAAGACAAAGATTGAATCTTAAAAGCAGCAAGAGAAAAGCAGTTACCTACAGACTGATATCTGTCATAAACAAAAATGCAAAAATCCTAAATGAGATACTAGCAAACTGAATACAGCAACATATTAAAAAGATGATACACCATGATCAAGTGGGCTTCATCCCAGGGATGACTTAAATGTAAGATCCTATACTATAAAACAAGAAAAGTTTGGCTGCAATCTCTGACATTGTTCATAGTAATATTTTTTTCTGATATATCTCCTTGGGCAAGGGACAAAAGAAAGAATAAACAAATGGGACTTTAAACTAAAAATTTTTTGCAGAGCAAAGGAAACCATCAACAAAACAAAAAGACAACCTACTGAATGAAGGAAAATATTCACTTAAGATACATCTAATAAGGGTTAAATATCCAAAATATATAAAGAACTCTTGCAACTCAACAACAGAAAAACAAACAATCCAACTAAAAAAATTGGCAAAAGATCTGAACAAACATTTCTCCAAAGAGGAAATAAATATTGATGGCTAATAGGTATATGAAAAGATGCTCAATGTCACTAATCATCAGGGAAATGCAAATTAAACCCCCAATGAGATATTACCTCACACCTGTCAGAATGATTATCATCAATAAATCAACAAACAACAAGTGTTGGCGAGGATATGAAGAAAAGAGAACCCTCATGCACTGTTGGTGGGATCTTTATACTATGAAGAATAGTATGAAGGCTCCTCAAATAATTAAAAATAGAACTATCTGATGACCCATCAATTCCATTGCTGGGTATTTATCTGAAGAAATCCAAAACACTAATTCAAAAAGTTATATGCATGGTTAAGTTCACTTTAGTACAGTTTACAATAGCCAAGTAGTGAAAGCAACCTAAGTGCCCATTAATAGATTATTGGATAAAGACAAAATGGTATATATTATGTAATGGAATATTACTTGGCTATGAAAAGTGAAATCTTACTATTTTCTGTAACATGAATATACTTAGAGAGTAGTACGCTAAGTGAAATAAGTCAGAAAGAGAAAGACAATACCATATAATTTTACTTATATGTGGAATCTAAAGGACAAAATAAAAGAACAAGCAAAACAGAAACAGTCATAGATGCAGAGAATAAGCTGACATTTGCCAGATAAGAGGGAGATTGGGAGGCTGGGAGAAAAATGTGAGGGCATTAAGAAGTACAAACTGGTAGTTATAAAATATCAATAGGAATGTAAAATACAGCATAAGAAATATAGCCAATACTATTATAATGTGTAGTGCCAGGTGGGTACTAGATGAAGTGGGGTGATCACTTTAAAATAATTTTAAATGTCAAATGTAATTGAACATAAATAAATAAATAAATAGTAGATAGTGTCATATGTGATCCTGTTGGCTAAGAATGAGTTTTAAATTTAGACCAATACACATCAGAGAACTTCCATTAGAAAAAAAATATTCGTTGCTGAGAGCTATGTAAATCAATATGAAATTGCAAGAGTTTTGTCCTAATGGAGTCATTATAAAAAGAGATTTTCATTGAATACCTGTGTGTTCCTTATCCACATGCCTTCACACACATATACATATCCCCACATACCATAATCATATAATTCTCCTTTGCTTATGCAGCGTTATTCACAAAACAGATGGTGGCTCACATCCATATGTAAGATAAAAAGAAATGTATTGTAATTTTTACATGGAAAAATTGTGAATTGAATTATGAGAGAAGGGCAACTGAAAATTGTAAAAATAAGACTGTTGCCTAGGTAAAAGGAGAAGAGAACCAGATGTTTAAACTGAGAATTAATCATTGAAGTTGGCACATTTCAGAGAATAATATACTTTAAATATTTGTGCCTCATAATCAACTAATAGCTCTGTACTTTCATCATCAGGGTTCTCATAGTTATGGACATTGAACTGCAGTTGAGATTCCTATTAAGCACTGTTTTGTCCCTACCCATGCCTACTATGCCATGTGCAGTCCAATCAAATAAAATGTCTTATCACTTCCCAAAAACACCAGACTCTTTCACAATTCCATGTTTTTGGACATACTAGTCCCTCCATTTGAAATATCAACCCATTCTATTGTCTAACATCTTTAAAGAAACCAGTCAGTTATTCCACACTTCATCATACTTGTCCATTTAATTGAATGTTTTACATACTAAACCATCAACTTGTTGATGGCAGGGACACTGCCTTAATCACCTTTTATCCTCATCACCTAGCACAACTCTGGCACAAAGCAGGCTTTGATACATATTTTTATAATGGTTGAACCATAGCCAAAAGAGAGATATGACCTGACCACCATGTACCCTATAGGTTCCAATACAATAGAAAGTGGAAATGGGGAATTTTGAATCATCACAGGTAGTATATTTAAGAATTACATTCTGAATGATGTCAGAAATATATTTTTCTACTATGAAATAAGATGGTCACAACATACCTGTAATGTACCATTTATTCATTCATTCAACATCTTGTTATTGTTATTTACTATGGGCTACCCTCTTTTGGGGACATTTTAGTTACATCAGTGTGCCAAACATAAAATCCTTGACCTCTTGGAAATGATGATAATCTACTGAGGAAAGACAGACAAAGAACAAAAAACATAAGAAGTAAAATGATTTACATATTAAAAGGTATACATAGAGGAAAAAGTAAAGAATGACAAAATAAAACAAACTCCAAAACAACCAACACTGTCACTTAAATATATTATAGGTAAACTTTAGAACATTAATGACAAAGAGAAAATTAGAAAATATCTAGAGAGAAAAAGCAGATCATCCACATTGACATCAGACTTAATAAAAAATAGTGTATGCAAGGAGACAATGAAAGATACTTTAAAGAATCAAAAGAAAGACATTCTGAAGCTAGAATTTTATTTCCAACTCAACTGTCATTTAAGTGTGAGGTTTAAATAAAGATTTTCAGGCCTGAACAGCTTAATAAAGGATACTGCACTGGGATCCTCTTTAAAAGCACCCTTGGAGAACATACCCCAGAATAATTTTAAAAATATCAATCAAAGAGGTAATAAAGAGAATCTAAAAGTAATGCTGAGTAATTAACTTAGTGTAGTTCATAACTTTAAAAAAAACAATTACAACCACCAAATAAGAAAATAGTTCATAAGAATACAAAAAGAAAGTAGATCAGTTTTCCTTAACCTTGGCTGCACTTTTTAATTTTCCAGTTCTTTGGAAAATATACCAATGTCCAGGTTCTACTCTTGGAAATTCTTAAGTAATTGATTTGGTATGAATCTGGGCATATATATTTTTTTACTTTCCAAAAGATGATTCTAATTTTAACCAGGGTTGAAAAGCATATGGTGGTAATACTTGACTCATCTTTTTATCTTATCCCCTCATCCAAACTGTAGGAAATTCTGTTTGCTCTATCTTTAAAATTAACCCAGGATCTGGAGGCCCTAGCTAGTTCATTGAGGCAAAAATAAAATATAATAAAGATATACAACCTAGAAAGGAATGATTAAAACTCTACATCATCAATGTAGATTGTAAGGAATCTACAAAAAAATCTAGAATAATTGAATTTAGTAAGGTCAAAAAATCTACATTGATTCATGAACTTAACAAATCTCTATAAAAATAAATTATATTTTTACATATAAGCTACTCACTATTGGAAATTAAAAAATTTATAGTAGCATCAAAATAAAATATTTTGGGACAAACATGTGCAAAAGAATATGTGCAATACTTATACACTAAAAACTACAAAAAATTACTGAGATAAATTAAAGAGATCTAAATAAGTGGAGAGAGACACCAAGTTAATGTATTAGAAGATGTTAAGATGTCTGTTTTACCTAAAGTGATCCATAAATTCAATGCAATTGCAATCAAAATTCCAGCAGGCTTTTTTTTTAGTAGAAGTTTAAACATTGATTTTTAAATTTAGGCAAAATGTAAAGTACCTGGAATAACCTAAACAATTTTGCAATAGAAGAACAAAGTTGGGAGAATGCATACTACTTGATTTCAAGACTAACTATACAGCTACAGCATACATTCTCAATGGGCAAAATTGCAGAAATCTTAAAAGCTAGAAATAAAATTGGATGTAAGCAAGTTTTTGAAAGCTTTTAGTGGAGTTATAATAAAATGAAAAATGATGTTTTGAGCAGCCATGGAAGAATCCTTCTTTGAGAAAGATCTTTTCATTCAGCAGTAAGGGGAGCAGTTAGCTGCCAGCCTTCTGCTGTTAGCACTTTCAGGAACCCCTTCAACTTTTTATCTGAGGCATATTTTCACCAAGAAGTTCCATTGAATGACTTAATATGGTAGGGGTACTAGAATCTGGCCATGTTACCCAATGTAGGATTCCTTTAACAGGCAGTATTTTCTCCACAGTTCCATGTTGCTTTAGACAAAACAATCAGATCTGCAATATGGTCTGAGGATCCGCTGGCCCAGTTTTGCATCCTCTCCCTCTTTCTTTGGCAACAAGCAGATCTGCATCATGATCTGAGTGTTTTCCATACTAAATCCTGATTCCTGCTCTTTTATCTCTCACAGGTCTCCCTAATTTTTTTATAAAGCTCTTGAACTCCTAATTCCAAGTAGTATCTACTTCACAGAGGAACTAAATGACATGATATTTAAGAAAGATTTATTGACAGTAGTATTTAGATAGGTTAAAAAAGGATAGTAACTGGGCTCAGAGATATAAGCTCAAGGATTTCACACCAATGTGTGTGATATGAGTGTGAGAATAAAGCAGTACACTGACACCATACATAGTTAATACAAGATTATTGACTATATTCCTTATACTAGCCTTTTATCTTCATGACCATTTTGTAACTACCATTTTATACTTCTTAATTCCTTTCCTCTTTTTCCACCTAACCTTTCAAATACCCTTCCATCTGGTAACTCTCAAAATGTTCTCTGTATCTATGAGTTTGTTTCTTTTTTGTTGTTTGTTTTGTTCTTTAGATTCCACATTGCATGAAATCATATGGCGTTTATCTATCTCTAATTGACTTATTCCACTCAGCATAATACCCTCAAAGTCCATCATGAAATATCTTTTTCCATTCCTTTACTTTCTATGTATGCATCTTTTAATCTGAAATAAGTCTCTTGTAAGCAACCTTTGTAAGGGTCTTATTTCTTATCCATTCAGCCACTCTATCTTTTGATTGGAACATTTAATTTTTTTATTTGAAATACTTATTAATAGATATGCAGTTATTGCTTTATTTTCCCCTCTTTATTGAAATATAAGACAATTAGTTACTTGTATTTACACTGTACAATTTAATGAGTTTTTTCAATTATAATTGACATATCAGTTTCAATTTATAGCATAGTGATCAAAGATCCACATAACTTGCAAAGTGATCACCCCACTAAATCAGTACCCCTCTTCCCTCTTACATATTTATTACAACATCTTCCCCATGCTACATCTCCATGTCATTTTTGTAACTATTCATTAGTATCTCTTAATCCCTTTGCTTTTTTTTGCTGTTGTCTCAACCCCTTTCCCATCTAGAAGCCCTCAAAATATTCTCTGTATCTATGAGTTTATTTCCTCTTTAGTTGTTTTCATTGTTGTTGACTCTGTTCTTTAGATTTTACATGTACATTAAATCATATAGTTATCATTCTCTATCTGACCTATTTCATTCAGCGTAATACCCTCTAGGTCCATCAAGGCAATATCTTTTTCCATCTCCTTCATATTAGTCTGTGTGTCTATTTTAATCTGAAGTGAGTTTTTTGTAGGTAGCATATGTAGGGGTCTTGTTTTCTTATCCATTCAGCCACTCTATCTTTTAGCTGAGGCACTTAATTCTTTTCCATTTGAGTTATTTATTGATAGAAATGTAGTTATTACCATTCTTTAATCATGTTTTTTGATACTTTTTTTCTTCTTAAAGAAGTCTCTCCAACATTTCCTGTAATACTAGCTTGGTGATGATAAATTTCTTTACCTTATTTTTGTCTGGGAAGCTCTTTATCTGTCCTTCCACTCTAAATGATAGCTTTCCTGGATAAACTATTATTCTTGCTTACAGATTCTAGGTTTTCATCACTTTGAATATTTTGTGGCCAAACCCTTTTGTCTTGCATGGTTTCTTTTGAAAAATCAGCTTCCAGTCTTATGAGTGCTCCCTTGAAATAACTAACTACTTTTCTCTTGTTGCTTTTAGATTTTCTATTTGTATTTAACCTTTGACATGTTAATTATAATGAGTCTTGGTGTAGACCTTTGAGTTCCTGGTTTGGGGGACTCTCTAAGCTTTCTGGGTTTTGTGTCTATTTCCTTCACCAGGTGAGAAAGGTTTTCCATCATTACTTCTTCAAAAGCTCTTCAAAGTCTTGTTTTCTTTCAGGTATCCTTATAACATGAATACTTTTACATTTAATAGTGTCCCATAGGCTTCTTAAATTATTATTATAGTCTTGGCTGCTGCTGCTGCTGCTGCTTCTTCTTCTTCTTCTTCTTCTTCTTCTTCTTCTTCTTCTTCTTCTTCTTCTTCTTCTTCTTCTTCTCCTCCTCCTCCTCCTCCTCCTCCTCCTCCTCCTCTTCCTTCTCCTCCTCTCCCTCCTCCTCCTCCTCCTCCTCCTCCTCCTCCTTTTTTACCATTCTGATTGGGTGTTCTTGTCTTCCCCATCCTCTATATTGGTGGTTTGATCCTCTTCTTTATCTACTCTGTTGATTCCCTCTAATATATTCTTCAACTCAGATAATACATTCTTCATTTCTGACTAGTTCCCTTTTATAATTTCCATTTCAATTTTTTATGTTTTTTATCTCTTTGTTAAAGTTTTCACTGAGTTTATCTACACTTCCTTTAAGTTCATCAAGCATTTTTATAACAAGTGTTTTGAACTCTGCATCTGGTAGATTGCTTGACTCCATTTTGTTTTCTGGAGCTTTGTTCTGTTCTTTCATTTAGTACATGTTTCTTTGCCTTCCTGTTTTGGCTGCCTACTTGTGTTTGTTTCTATGTATTCGGTAGGGCTGCTATGTCTTCTTGTCTAAGTAGAGTGGCCTTATCTAGTAGATTCTCTGTGGGGCCCAGTGACACAGTCTCCCCTGGTCACCTGAACAAGGTGCTCAATATGTGTCCCCTATGTGGGTTGTGTATGCTCTCCTGATGTAGTTGATCCTTGGCTGCTATTTGTACTTCAATGAGAGGATTGACCCTTGGGCTGATTGTTTGTGAGTGT
Organism: Macroglossus sobrinus; assembly: GCA_004027375.1. Lineage (NCBI taxonomy): Eukaryota > Metazoa > Chordata > Mammalia > Chiroptera > Pteropodidae > Macroglossus > Macroglossus sobrinus. The sequence continues at coordinate 1,435,449 of PVKZ01000116.1, forward strand.
TGACCAGTGAAGGGCTGACCCTACAGAGCAGGATTCACATTAACAGGGCTCTGGTGCCTGTTCAGATGCAGCTTTCAGTGGTGCTCTGGCTCTGTTGCTGGTTGAAAGAGGCTGTTAGGTGTGCCAACCCAAGGGTATACTGGGAGGCACCCAGCTGCTGGCCAAATTTAGCCATAGCCTATGCACCTCTGTGGCTTCCTTGTAAGAGTCACCAAGCAATCCACAGTTGTTTGCAATCCATGCTGGGCTTATAGGTGCCTTGAGAAGCCAAGCCAGAATCTGAGGCTGGCTGCTGGTAGTTCCGGGCTTGGAGCTGCTCAGCAAGAGGTACTGGGCATGCTGAAGCCAGATGCTGCTTCTTTATGTTTTATGAGCCTTTGAGAGATTTTAGGAAAGTCTGCAGCATGACCCAAGACATGCCATTTGTATGGAATAATCCACTGGAGGCAGCTTGAGTGAGCCTGCAAGTTGGGAGAGGTGGAGTCTCAAAGAATTACTTGGGTGGAGTGACCTGTGTTATCCAGATTGGTGGAGACACAGATATGACAACTTCCTAAGGCAGCATGCTGGGAGTGGGCAGGGCTCAACCAAGGAACAATGGATAGTGCCAGAACTTCTGTCTGGGAGAAAGCTTTCCCTCCAGCTCTTGCTCTGAAATCTGACAACTCAGTGTCTCCCCATAAGTCCCTGGCACTCTTTGAGCAACTGTCCTGGCACTGGAGCTCAGAGTGAGTAAGTTTTTCAGCAAGTCCATGCATGGGCCCTTTAAGAGGAATGTCTGCGACTCCTGTGATCTCCATCTCACTCAGCCACAACCTCCACTAGTCTTCATAGCAAGAGTTTATGAGAACTTCTCTTTCCAGCACTGTAACCCTGGGCTGGGGAGCCCAATATGGGGTCAGGATCCCCTGCTCCCTCTGTAGCCCAGATAACCTTCCTGATTCTCCGCCACCACACACTATTGTGGGACCAGCCATTTCGGGTCTCTGCTCCTTCAGCCTGCCTCTTCTAATTTATGTTACCATTTGTAGGACTTCTGTTCAGCCAGACCTCAGGTAATTCTCAGTTATTGTTGCTATGTAGTTTCATTGTAATTTTGATATGGTCACAAAAGGAGGCATGCACAGCATCTAGCTTTTATGTCTTAGCTGCTCAATACTATCTTGTTTCTTTTTTAACTTTTTAAAAGCAAAACAAATTAATTTATGTTTGTGGCAGTCTTCATCTTTTGTCCTATAATATTCAACTTCTGAGCAGAATCTAGCATTTAGGGTTCTGCCAAACCTCTATGTTTGTGCTGATTTAGGAAAGCCTATTTTATTTGTAATGAACATAAAAATGACTACCAAGTTGGCATATTGGACTCTGCTTAATTATGAGTGCCAGAAAATACAATATACTCAAAGCAAAATCAGTCTGATAAAAGATTTTCTGCATAGGCTCTGTTGGCCTCTTGAGTTCAGCTCAACTGTTCCTGGGAGTTTGTAGGTAGCAGAAGCAGCCATGGCAATTCCACAGATGATTTGATCAGACGTCTTCTTCCAATACTTTTTTTTTTCATTTAAAGAGGAGAAAAATAAAAGCTTGGGGTCTCAGGGAATGATGATGGCATTATCCACCTGTGGCTGGAAGTGGGAAGATCTCTGCTCTCTATAAGATCCTTGGCTCTGGAAGGGTATAAGTGCAAGACTAACTGAACCTTACATATTCATCCATCTGCACTTCCAGAGCAAGAAGATAGGTTGCTGGCCTCAGCAACAGTTTCTATTATACAAGGCTTAAGAGATGCCTCAGGGATAGGCCAATGAATGTTGGGAACATCTGCCCAGCATGAACAGCCTTCATAAAAATGAAAGAGAATTTATCACTTTTCTCTCCTTGATTATAATTATTCTTCATGTCCTCATGCTGCATTGGGCAGGCAAGATGTGGCAGGTAGAATAATGAGCCTAGTCCCCAGAGATGTTCATGTCCTAATCCCCCAGATTTGTCAATAGGTTAGTTGGCAAATGAGAACAAAGTTTGCAGATAAAATTAAAAGTGTTAATCAGCTAACCTTGAAATGGATTGTCCAGATAGGCCAAACATAATCATATTGGTCCTTCTATGTGGAAAAGGTTAGAAGAAAGAGAACTAGAGAACTGACAGTATGAGAAAGACTTAACCAAATGTTCCTAGCTTTGAAAATGAAAGAAGAGACACAAATCAAGCAAAGCAGGCACTCTCTAGAAGCTAGAAAGGCAAAAAAGAAAAAAAAAAGAATTGTCCCATGGAAATTCCTGAAGCAATGCAGCCCAACTAACATCTTAATTTTATTCCAGTGAAACTAATTTTGGACTTCTGAGATCTCAAACTGTAAGAATAGTAATTTGTAATATTTTAAGAACCACTAGTTTGTGGTAGTTTGTTACAACAGCAATAGAAAACTAATACACCAGACAATAGGTTTGTTTTAACGTTAAACTGTTTCTATCCTGGCTAAATAGCCATTCTGGAGGCTTCTTTTCTAGCCTTTTCTCTTTTTTTCTTATTTGTTTTATTCAAATTCTGGGGGTTTTTTTGGAAGATCTTTTATTTCTCCTGTGAAGTTTGTTTGCTCAAATAACTTTAGACTCAAACTCTACTTATGATTTACATTCATGTACCCTCATCTCCTTATCTTTCTCTCCTTCACTCAATTTAAAACTATACTTTTATACATCCTTTGCTCCACCCAAAGACCACTGAGACTTGCTCTTGCCCTAGTTCTGATGCCAAGATTCAACACGTAGCCCTGGCCCCACTCTCTTCATGTATTAAAAAAAATCTTATTTTCTCAGTGTAGCTTTCTTATTAAATGTTGGAAAACAAGCCGATTAACCTAATTCACAGTAAGTCCTTTCTTTGAGCCATCTAGTAGTGCTTACCACAGAGGAAGAAAGAAAGAGGATGTGTGGCCGGTGAAGCGTATGAAGGAAGGATAACATTAGAATATAAAAATTACTTTTTAAAATTCCATCAGTGTTGTATGACTGTTGAAACAGATCACTTGTCTGATTCCAGAATTATCTCTTCACCTTTGTTCCCTCTTCAATACACACTGAGAAAAGAGGAATTATTTTCTGTGGTCTCGTAAACTTCACATTCATTATCCTCCAAAATTCTTTCTCTTTTTGTCTTTATAAGGTACCTGAACTGAAATATTGCCTGTATTTATTCATACATTTTTTCACTGAATGATAGTCATTGAGTACTTCCACATCAAACACTGTTCTAGAAGCTGAGGATAAAGCAGTTAACCAGTCTGGAATATCTCAACTGAGTAGGTATTTATCTTGAGGGACAATTAGTAAGGATGGGGTATAAAAGTAAGGAAAAAAGAATGGCAAGTGATGAAGCTGGAGAAAGGGGCATAATTAAAGGCCAGAACAAGGTGTTTGTTCTTTATCCAAAAAAGAAAAGAGAAACTATCAAACACTATAAAGCAAGAAAACGACATAGTTAAATTCGCAAGTAAGAAAAGTTAGCCTGGCTGCAGTGTAGTGGATAAATTGGGGAGGGAAAGATGTATTACGAAATTATTATATTAACAGTGGCAAGAACATATAAAGTTCAGAAGTAAGGCAGTAGCAGTAGTGATGAAGAAAAAAGAACAGATTGGAGAGATATTCTAAAAGTTGGTTAATGATTAGATGTAGAAGGACGAAAGAAAGGCACTTGTCTAAGTAGAATCCAAGGGGTCTATCCTAAGTGATCAATGTGATTAAATAGTTTACAAATATTTATTGAATGCCTATTATGTGCCAAACACAGAACTACAAAGATAAATATGACACAAGTCCAGTCCTTTTATGGAGTTTATCATCCAGTAGAGGAGGTAGCCACATAAACAGATGATTTCAATAAAATATGGTATTACTATGCTAAAAGGCTACATATATGTCATAAAAATTCTGAAGGGGAGCATATAGCCCAGCCTGATGTCTCCTAGAAGAGCTTATTGCTGAAGGTGTATTGGAATTTTGCAGGTGAAAAAAGTAGGAAAGGAAAGTAAGTAGGTCTAAGTCAGCATATTATTTACAGAGAATGATATGTAGTTTAATAGTAGTAGACTATACAGAGGGAGTGAAAAATGATAGGAAATGATGCTTAAGAGTCACATAGGGTCCAAATCATAAGATCCTTGTAAATCATGATAAGATAATTGACTTTTAGTTTCTAGATGATGAGTATCCATGAAAAGTTTTAAATATGGTTGTGTAATGGTCAGATTTGTGTTTTAGAAATGTCATCGTGACCACAAGAAGCAAGAAGAGCTATTAAGAGACAGTTATAGTAGTCCAGAGAAGAGAAGATGGGGCCTACATTGGGCAGAGAATTGCTTGGATAGAGAGGAAGTAAAAGGTTTGAAAAAATGTTTAATAGATAAAATTAGGAGTACTAGTGATTGATGAAGAAAAGGGGAGGTAGTAAAGAAAAGGAAGGAATCTAGGACCACTGCCAGGTTGTATTATTAGGTGCTTAAGTAGATAATGATGCAATTTACTGAAAAGAGTAGTGAATAATGAGTACAAATAGGGTCATATTTAGACTAAGATACTGGCATATGCAAGAAGCAGTTAGAAATTTGGATCTGGAACTCAGGAGTGAAATCTGAGCAGAATATCCTATTTTATATGTCACTGCCATCCAAGTTGTAGTTGAAACTGTGAGAAATGATGATATGGCTCAAGAAAAGCATATAAAGAGAGAAAAACTATGGGCCAAGGAATGATACTCAAATCTTATCAATATTTAAGGGAAAGGAAAAAGAGAATGAACTAGTAAAGAAGATTGAAAGAGTAGCCATAATGACAGAGAAAAACGAAAACAAAACCTAGTATTATTGAAACCCAGAAAATAGAATATTTTCAAATAAAGAAAGAGTGAAAATAAGTTTAAACATTGCAGACAAATCCAATAAGTTAAAAATGGAGTAGTATCCACTGATTTTTCAACTTGGAGATCATTGGCCACCTTGATAAAAAGAAAGCCTTTTGATGGAGTGTGGTAAGAAAAGAAGATGAATTACATTGCAATGAGGATTACATGACAAATGAGGAAGTGGAAAAAAGCAAATATACATTACTCTTTTAAGAAACTTGAATTATTTAAATATATGTGCATATGTATGTACACAAAGAGATAGTTGGATAGTCAGACAGACAGATAGACAGACAGACAGACAGTGGGGAAATTAGTAGAGAGAGAGGAAACATAAAGTCATGAAATAAAGAGTATCTAATTGGTCCCAGAAGAGAACCAAGAACCAGAGTAAAAAAAAATGAACTTGAATGGAAACAAGGATATGTATTCACTAAAATAGAAGAGAGGTGAAAGATTGGGTGTAGGTGAAATATAATATAGGTGGAGGAGTAAGAAATTGGGTAAACTCATGTCTGACAACTTTAACTCTGCTGATGAAATAGTGCAACATCTCTGCTTGTAATTTAGGGATTTAAAGAGACCAGGAAAAATTTGAGAGAAACACTGGAAAAAATGACAAGCAAATATGAATGCCAAGAAGTGTCAAGGACTCAAATGAGATTGAGGGTTATGAATTTGCAGCAAGATTTTCTTGCAGCATGAAAAGGATCTAGGGTGAGATCAGAGAAGCAGTTTTTAAGATCATTTCCAGATAGTGTTTAGCAAGGAAAATTTAATGAAAGAATAAGAATGCAATAAGTGGTGGTGCCACTCACTGAGACAGATAGAAGATACATTTTCTCTAACTTGTTCTTTCTCCAAGGAGATTCTTTGGGCTGTAGAAAGAATAACAGATTGAGGTATCACAGACCATGGTTCTAGTCCTAGCAGATACTGTCTCCAAGACCTTAGAGAAATTTTTTCTCCTTTCTGGGTCTCAGTTTCTCCATCCAACTGTGATGCATTTAGATAGTCTCTAAAGCCCAACCAGTTCTGACATGCTATGACACTGTGGAATATATCGTGATTCCCAGAGTCAGGATCAAGAAAGTCTGTTAGAATGAAAGTAAGTGTGGACATACTGTGCTGCCAGGTTCAAACAGTGCAACTTGGCTAAATCTTCTCATGTCAACCTTATTCACTGGTCCAGGCCATCCTTAAATTCTTAAATCTCTGAGCCAAAAGATCACTACAAAGCAACAGGTCACTACAAAGCAACATGCAAAGCACCCAAGGTACTTCTAACTTGCATCAATTACATGGCTCAAAACTCATCATTTTTGACATATTCAGCAAGGAAAAGTATATAAACTTTATTCAGAGGTAGAGGCCAAATGTACCCTTTTGCTTATGAATGTTAACACATTTGTGTTGCCCCCAGGCTTCTTAATACTGTACATTCATAGACACTAAATTGATCCATAAACTTAATACTCTCAACATTTAGGCCATAAGAAACAGATTTTTTTTTAGGGTTTATGGCCTCCATAAAATATATTAAGGCACTTCAAAGTTAGTTTGACTTGAAATTCTAAACCAAGAGAATAAGGATTAGCTTTGAGGTCACATATCTTTTAAATCACATAAACCCTCTGATGAATTGAAATATGAAATTTATCTTTCTCAAATGAGTGAAGGACTAGACACTATCTTTTACCACTAAAGTGCTGAAGTAAAATTCTGGATGCATGTCTACTACAAAAGCAAGTCTTATGTTCTGGGTTGGATTTCAGAATTTATTTATCTTGAATGAAGTGTTTCCTGACTGGACCTGTTCAGTAGTCTGCCACATAGGCTGGTCCTCTGTAATCTGCCTCAGACCAGTATCTACAGTTGCTCCAAGCCAAGCCTCTGGTGTATACATTCATTCATTTAGTCTGTCAACATATTTTGTCAGTGCCTATCATGTGCTAGGTATTGTGCTTAGTGTCAAAAATTCATAAATAAATAAAATAAGGCTCTTGCCTATAAGGAGCACATAGACTAATGGTAAAGACAGACACAGAAATATACCATTACATTAAAGAGGAGATGAACATAGGGATATGGTTAAGAATTAGACCAACCTGGATTTGAATCCTAGCTCAGCAGTTTTTAATTGTCAGACCTTGGGCAAGTTATATATCTCCTCTTAATCTTAAATTTCACTACACATTGTTTTAAAAAGACAATGTTAGGATTTCCTTCAAAGTGCTATAGTGAAGATTAGAGTATGGAATATAATAAATGCTTACTAAATGTTGGCTATTGACATGTTTATTTAAAATAATAATGCTAACAATAATAGCAACATAGATTCTACCTATAGGCATGACTAGAGGAAGGCTTTGCCCAAAATTGAGTGATGGCCTAAAAAATAAGATTTCCAATAAAGATAAGAAGGTGAGGGTAATTGGGATAGTTTGTACAAAAACACGGTGATGTCTAGAAAATTTTAGCATGTGTGGGAGAGTTAATGTCCAAATTGTAAAGACCTAGAAAGAAATAGAGAGTCTGGAAAAGTTGTTTTGCAAATATGGGTTTTTTTGCCCTCTGTTATTTGGTTATAAGATCAAATAAATGTGAAATTCAAATGTCGACCAAAACTTGAGAGGAAATAAAATGTTTCTTCCAACCAAGCTAAAATAATAAGGACCAGATTCACCTGCTCACATGAAACAACCAAAAAAAAAACATTCAGGCAAATATATTTTTAAAATGATATTCAAAACGCTGGAAACATCAGGCAATGAAGGACAGTGATAGAGATGGGAAACAAAAAAAGATGAGCTCTAAAATAACTCCAGCTAACTGTCTTGAGATTATAGGCTGTAGAGTATAAAAGGGAAACTCAGGCAGAGCCCAGAAAACTTGAGTCAAGAAAACAGAAATAAGAGTTCAGGGAGCCCAAGGCATCTGGCTTTCTCAACTTAAGAGAAGAGTGAGTTATACAAAGACAGTACACTGGATATCTGCAAAGAGTCCTCCTCAATTATTCAGCAAAGTACTGATCAGTGTATATTAGTGAGGAAACAATCAAAGGCTGAGGAGATATATTAGTCAGCTTGGACTGCCATTACAAATAACCATAGATTGGGTGACTTAAACAGAAATTTATTTCTCACAGGTTTGGAGGCTAGAATTCCAGATTATGTTTCAGCAAGGTTGGCTTATAAAGTTAAGAGAATTGAACAGGGCAATTGTGGGAAACCATCAAATATGCCACTATACACATAAGTGGAGTCCCATAAGAGGAGAGAAAAAAAGGACAAAAGAATGTTCGATGAAACAATGGCTAAAAACTACCTAATTGGATGAAACACATTAATCTATACATCCAAGAACCCAATGAACTCCAAATATAAACTCTAAAAGATAAATCATAGTCAACTTGTTGAAAGATAAAGAGAATTTTGAAAGAAGCAAGAGATAAATGACTCAACTCACATAAGCAATCTTTAATAAAATTAAACAGATAACTTCTCATCAAAAACCATGGAGGCCAGAAAGCAGTAAAATGATATATTCAGAGTGCTGAAAGAAATGGTCATCAACCAGGAATTCTATATCCAGAGAAACTATCCTTCTCTAGACAATAATTTGAGTCCACATAAAGAGAGCTGGTAAAGGTTTCTACATAAATAATTATAAAAAAATAAAGCAACAGTAAAAACGTATTTTTGATTTTAACTTTTTTTCCTATTTGATTTAAAAAGACTACATAAAGCAGTAATACAAATCTAGTTTGATAGGCAAATAATGTAGAAAGATGTAATATGAACCACAAGAATGATATAAATGAGGGGGGAAAGGGAGCTATATTAAAGAGAAGTTTTGTATGCTATTTAAATTAAGTTGATATTAAATAGAAATAGATTGTTTTAAGTTAAGATGTTCATTGTAATCCTGCTGCAAACACTAAAAAAACTCAAATTACATGAAATGAAATAAGAATGGAATTTAAAAATGGTATACTAGAGAATTTCAAAGAAAAAAGAAAGCACTAATGGAAAAAATGTAAAAAAAGTTTAGAAAACAAGATTTTTAGAAAACAAATACTAAAATAACATTAATTTGTATACTTTAAACATGTGCAATTTATTGCATTTTAATAATATATCAGTAAAATTGTAAAAAAAAGAAATGTAAAGTATTATGTGATATAACATTCAATAAATATAGAAGAATAAAAAATCACATCCATACTCTGGTTAAAACAATTATAAAAGTGTTTGTGTATATCAATTGGAAAAGAATGCATTAAATGAAAAGTGAACCTGAGAAAAGGACTAGATAAATAACATGTTTCTCTTTTCTCAAGATTTTATTTAATGTTGATGTTATAATGGTATTTATAATAAGAAAGATGAATATTTCTCAAGATAGATTAAATAACAAAGGCACTAAAAACTAAAGTTGATGGCTTTGGAAATTCCACTGAAATCTTTGCTTGTTTTTAGAAAACTCATCTGTTTCAAAAGCACCCAAATCCACTTGATATTCATAGGAATAGTGAAGAACTGTGGTTATCTATCAATAAGTACTTCAAATGAAAAAAAATTAAATGCTCCAATAAAAAAATAAGATGGCTAAATGAATAAGAAAACAAGACCTTTACATATGCTGCTTACAAGAGACTCATTTCAGGTTAAAAGATACATACATACAAAGTAAAGGGATGAAAAAAAGATATTTCATGATGGACTTTGAGGGTATTATACTGAGTGGAATAAGTCAGTTAGAGATAGATAAATGCCATATGATTTCATGCAATGTGGAATCTAAAGAACAAAACAAACAAAAAAGAAACAAACTCATAGATACAGAGAACATTTTGAGAGTTACCATATGGAAGAGTATTTGAAAGGTTAGGTGAAAAAAGGGGAAATGGATTAAGAAGTATAAAATGGTAGTTACAAAATGGTCATGGAGATAAAAGGCTAGCATAAGGAATATAGTCAATAATATTATATAACTATGTACAGTATCAGAGGAGTACTATGTTTATTGTGGTGATCACTTTGTGAGTTATATAGCTGTTTAATCACTGTTATAGCCTGAAACTAACATAATATTGTATACCAACCATAATTGAAAAAATAAAAAATACATATATTTTTTAAATGTATATTACATCTTTTAAGGATTGGGAAAAGAGGCCCCCAAAAACACACATTCAACAGGAATTGTCTTAAAATAATTTAGCACTCAGGCTTGATGAAGAAGTACCAGAACTGCTAACTGGTTCTCCTAGCCCAAAGAGAAACAGTTTAGTACTCGTGGGAATGGTAGCCTGTCCATTTAATGCATACCCTGGAGCACTCTGTGTCTGGAGAGGCTGGAAAAACTTGGAGGCTGTTAAGTAAATACACTCCAAACTCATATTTTCCTGATCAAGTTTGAGCTATGAGGATAACACTAAATGAAGCTCTGTTCTTCCTTGCTGTACAATAAAATATGAAGGACACCTCAGAGCGATACCTGGGATCCACATAGGAATATAATGGTTCAGGAGATGCTGAATTTGGCACTCTGTTGGTAAGTACATATATCAGAGTCCATTATTTTAACCCAGGGCTTACTGTCTGGAATGTTTGTTGACTCTCTCCAAACATTTTTAGCAATAGTAGGATTTTTTTTGTACCTCTACTTAAGAAAACATATAGCTTCTCCCAAAACATCTGATTATTCTTCAGGAAAACAAAGATGAAATAATCAAATAATAATAGTTTATGATATACTTTTATGAAATAAACAGGGACAAGGCAAGTGTATTTAAAATGGTCTTCAGTAGCAGAAGAGTGAAAACAAATGGAGTTGGAAGTGAAGGCAAATATTCTATAATCTTAGCTTCCTGTTGAAGCCTCAAGAGCTGATCAACTAACAGCTGGATTTTCAAAATCACAGACCCACAGGACTCATAGCTGACAAGGACACTAGATATCATCCAAACAAATGATTTACAAAGTATTTTAGATATGTAAATCTTTGTTAACATTGAAATATTTCTTGGAACCCCACTATCTAAAAGATATACAAAAAGTGATGTCTTGATCAAAGCAGAGAAATTGCTATCTTTATAGCCTTTTATTGACATAACCTTTCTCCTAGTCATAACTCCACAGCCTCTGTCATTTGTCTCCTAAAAGAATTCTGCAATGCAGTTTTTTTCATATGGGGAAATAGCTCCAAAGAGAGGAAGAATCTTACCCAACATCACTGGGTTAGTAAGTGACAGAGTTCTGACTAGAACCCAGATCTTTAAGTCGAGTGTCTCATATCATATTTCTGCTATATCATATTTGTGAAAAGTCTACAAAATTTTCATAAAGCAGTTATAAATTTTTCATTTATGTTCACTTTACTTGGGAGCATGTTAGTGCTCTTATTTCTAAATCTTAGATTTTTATCTCGTTTCCTTTGCTCATATTTTAGTTGGATTTCTTAACTTGCAAGGGTAGAAGCCAGGGACTGGAACACCAGATGATTTCAGAGAACTGTACATCCTAGTTAAAAAGCTTTTCTGAGAGGCAAAGGATTTGTCATTGTGAAGCTGGCACTTAATATGATAATAAAAGGGCTAGTAGGATAGTGCCTGGTATTTAGGAGATGTTAAATAAGTCAGCACCCTTTCACTCCCCTCTTCACTTGACAAGTGAGAGATTGGAAGCCATATTCCCTAGTGCCAGGATAAGCAAATCACTTGCAAAAATAGTATTCTGATTGTATAGATGAACATCTTAGCTTGGTGCCTAAGGAACCCTGAAGGTCTTGAACATTTTACTTAAAGAAATGCAAGGAAAAATTCTTATATTTTTCTCTTCCCATCTGGCATCTCCTCGTATAAATATTCTGTCTGTAATGTGCACTCCAGATTAACAAAACAAAAGAAATGAGTTAGTCCTGCCTAAGTGCATCATTGTGCTAATGAAATTAATCAGTCACAATGGTAGACTTAGAGCAGCAGGGAAGCTTACAAAATGGTAGCAGTTAAGAAGTGGCTGCTGGAGAGAAGCAGAATGCAATCAAGGATGAAATAAAGCAAAGCAAGATTGAGTTTAAAAAAAACCTCTTGGCAATCAATCAATTGTAAATAGTGCCTTGGAATAAAAGGAAAAAGGGGAGTTATTATTCAAAGTGTAATGAAGAAAAGGTATACAGAGGTTATGATTCCTTTCCTGTTTTATTATTTGTTTTTCGCAATAATTTCCATTTCTGTAAATCTAACAAATAGAAAGAAAATGTTCTCATTAATTGTACAATTATATGTCTACATGAACATGATATAATTTAGTAAGTCAGTAAGTAGAGAAAAGGGACAGACAATTGGCAGGGCCTAGTGTTTATCTCTGCCAGTTGTCCGTATTCCAATGAGAGAGTCTCTTCCTTTTTTTTAGGTCTCAGTTTCCTCATCTAGAAAATGACAGGGTAGACTAGAAACTCTAAGGTAGATACATTTTTTTTGAGTTCCAAACTCTGTGGCTTTGGGAGAAGTTTCATTAGAAAGATAATTTTTAGTGTGTCATAGATACTCTTTCTAAGGTGGGCAGCTTGAATCCTAAGTACTAAGCTCAATTTTCTTGATGATGTTATAGTTTATTCATACATTTGAAATAAAAAGATCCTGTGAAGCAAATGAGTTAATGGCTATCTAAAAAGGTTTGTTTTGAATAATATGTATATCTTGTTTTAATCTCTAGCCACTATCTCTAGGGGTAGTACTTATAACATACCTCAGCCACTATCTCTAGGGGTAGTACTTATAACAGTTTCCAACCCCATAGCTAATAGACTTCACTGCCAGAAAGCTTTGTGTGATGCTTATTGTAAATTTTCTTTCCTGTAATGTTATCTTTTTCCTCTTTTTTTGACTAATTGGTATCTGGGATTGGGAGGGTCTTATATGCTTCAGTATGACTAAGAAATCATTTATAGGGTCACAGATCTGGTTAGGATCTCTGAAGGCTATTGACTCCCATGGTGCTTGCAGTGGATGTTTGGAAGTTGAGTTTGGAGAAAATTGGTGTAAGAACGATGGAATAAAATTTCATTTAGGGAAACTTAAAATTGGAAAATTTTCCATTTGTTTACCAGACAAATTAAAGAAATACAATGGCATCTACAGAATGCAGCATTGTATGAGCTACTTTTTGAAGTGGTCTTGAAAGCTTGTGTAGCTTGGAAGTGTGTTAACTTTGGAGGCAGAATTGATATGACTTGCCAATGAGGGATGAGGGAGAGGGAGATATCATGGATAGCTGCCAGGTTTAAGATTTAAGCACATGTTATCTTTTACTGATGGTGAAATCTGTTATGAGATTAGGACTTCTGGGGAAGAATTAGGGAATGACATGATAAGATCTGAAGCCTGAGAATGGGACGGAAAGAAAGTCAATAATTATACACAGTAAAACTTAAAAACAATAAAATGAAAAATTAGAAACATTTAAGGAAAGAACAAATAATATGAACGTCAATGGGAGTAGAGGAAAAGAAGCAGATTAATTTATTGCTGTTTTTTGGCTTTGTTCTTGATTTTCTTTTTCACAAAACCTGAAGAGTTTACAATATAAGTTCATATGCCCAATTTAGTAGTTTCAGGGGTTTTATAAGCACTTAATTAGATTAAAATTTCTAGGAAATGTTACAGTTTTACAAACAGAATAATTTTGTTTCATTAATGAAACATACTGGTAGAACTACCTCATTCTTCTGGTCAGAATCTTATTGTAGTGTACAGTTCCTGAGGACTAAGGCCAAACTCCTTAGCCTGTCAGAAAGATCTTCACCATCAAATCCCAACCTACCTCACCTCCTTCTGCCATACCCTTCTAGCTCTATGGTCCAACTCCATGAAATTTACCATACATCTCTTTAAAACAATGCTTTTTATGACTAAATGCATTTGCTCATACTATTTCTTACCCTCCAAATGGTCTTTGCTTCCTCTGCCATGTAGTAAACTCCATAATTTCCTTCCAGACTCAAAAAAATATCTCCTCTAGGAAGATCTACCAGACTTCCCATTTAGAAAGATTTGTTTATATAGACTGCTGAATCCCCACTGCCTTTTGGAAATCCCTCCATTAGAGCACTGATCACACAATCATAATTTGAAATTTCTTTTTATGTGTCAGTTTCTCACTATGGCCTCCACAAGAGACCAGGTAACCATCTTTATAGCCATATTTCCCAGATAAAAACCTGATATTTGTAATTAATTATCCAATGACTGTCTTCTTCCTTTAAACCACAGATTTCATGAGAAGAAAAGTTCTTACCTACCTGTTTATTTCTGTATTTCTAGTGACCATCACAGAAATGATGAATTCTGACAGTTTCAGAGGGTAGAAGATAATATTGGGGACACATAATTAACAGTACATGGTAGCCAATTGAAGGTGAGAAATGATGGAGAAGAGATGAAGACTCTCAAATACATGGTAGTTTCATTCACTGAAATCAGTAGAAGAAAGCAAGATTGAGGGTGAAGGAGAGGATAATTTGTTTTATTCATTTAAGACATTTATTATTAGTAGGCATTTGATACTGTTTTAAGTGTTTTAGAAACATTGTCATTTAATCATCTCCAGTAGGTACTTGTATAATCTCCCTTATACAAATAAAACTGAAGCATGGATAGATTCAGAAATATTTCCAAAGTCATTCAAATATTAAGTAATGTAGGCAAGCTACAAATTCAGTAAGTTCATCCCTAAAGTTCATGCTCTTAACCACTTTACATGCTACTGAGTTAGGCTTGGATATACGTTTTAGACCAGTTCAGTTTTGGATTCATTGTATCTGAGATATCTATAGGGAAATCTATTAGCTGTTAGGTATTCACATGTTCAATCATTATAATTATTGATAAGATAAGGCATATGGCTCAGTTTCTGTATGGAATGGGATCTAAAGAATCATTATTTAATAGCCAAGACAAATTTATTTGCTTTTAAAAAACACACTAGAGGACATCCTGATATAAAATCTACAGCAATCCTTATTTGTATCCTCTTTTTTCTCTAATCAACTAACCCTTATACTACAAAGCCTCTAAGACTCTAATCTCTTGTAATCCCCGAGGTGGGGATAACAGTTTTTCTTTCCCTAGTCTTTTAGCTTTCTGCCTTCTTTCTCTTCTTCACTTCTCAAATTTTATTATGTAAATAAACAGCTTCACTTTCAGCAATAAATAATTGTTTCTTTTTGAGATATTGAGAGGAGAAGAGACGTTAGATGACAATAATACAATTCTCTTTGGAAGGCTGGTGAATGAGAGAGAGTCTATAAACATTTCCATGTGAAAAATCTTTATTCTGCCACATATGGATCTGAAACGCAGGAAAGACGTCTGCATAGTTCACTTTGAGAATCATTTGCATATAAATAAGAATGAAACTATGTGAATGTGATCAACCAGAGAATTTGTACATGTAGTAGAAAAGTAAGCCAAGGATGACTCTCTGACAAACTAGTTTCGCCAATAAATATTCTGAAAATCAAATAGAAAAAAAACAGTCTGAGAATTTAAACTAGTTGAATGAGGAGAGTAGTATTTTAGAAGTCAAAAAATTAGAGTTTCAAAAAAGAGTGATGTGGTCAACATTCTTAAACACTGCAGAGAGATCTAGTAAACAGAATTTCAAGAGTCTGTGGTATCTTGCAATATGAAATTCAGTGGGACCCCTGTGTAGACTAGTGCAATGGTGAGCTCCAAAATGGTAGTGGGCTGATGAATTTCAGGAAACTGCAGAGTTGGAAAGAGTGAGTATAGACAATTGGATAAATTAATAATCATGTGCAAAATCTTTCCCACCTCTTGACAAATTCAAAGGCATGCACCATTTTACATCTTTTAACTTTTATTATTTTTTTACTACTGAACTCTAATGTATCTCTCATAATTCAAAATAAGTAATTAAAGCAGGAAAAAATTTTGCTTTTAAACTAGATAATAATTAAAAAGAAAAAATGTAAATTATAAATTATATCTTGACTACATTTGATTAGAAAAATAAATGCTACTTATTAAGAAAAATGAAATAAAAATGCACTAGTGGACTTTCAGTCATGATAAAGTGATATGGGGCCTTATCTTCTGCCATGAACAACTAGGAGGCAGAAAAAAATATGAAATTATTGTTTCAGTTGGACAACAGGCAGGTCGAAACTGTAATACCTGAAAGAAAGCTCTACAACCATTCCCATTTTTGCATAAGGGCACTTTCTAGACTATAGCAGAGGCAGAAGGATCTCAAAAAGAGCACTGAAAAAAAGATAGCAGAGTTTAGGGACACTAAAGTGGCTGGAATTTTCAGGGAAGAATACTAGGAAAGATGGAGATCTCAAGAAAAAGAGCTTCATCAATTTTATTAGAGTTACCTTTAAGTCGTTGAGTACTAAACTGTGCATGCATATAGAGACACTCTAGAAATATAGTAGTGGACCCAGGAAGTTCAATCTGTAGTGGTAGGGTTGAACTACTCCAAGAATAAAAGCACAAAGGCAAAACTTAAGATTTTGCGTCTGGCCATGAAGGATTACAGGGACCATAACTTTCCCACTATAAAAACTAAAAACTGGCCAAAATATATGAAACTGTTAACAGGCATATTTAAACTGTGATTATTGGCAGAATTTAAAAAAGCTTTTTTGACTATAAATCTTTAGGCAGAAGATTTGGGAGAACAAGTTTTGTGTGGCCAGGTCAGTGCAGAGTTTGGGGAAATTTTGGAATAGTTCTCAGAGACATGGCTCACTCCAGTTTCAGATTGCCCTAAAAAATAAATTCATACTTCAAACAAGGAGCAAAATCCAATCTAGGACTCAGATTTTGATGACCTTGCTTCTTTAGGAATAATATATATATATATATATATATATATATATATATATATATATATATATATATATATATATATATCAGGAAGGACCAAATGACTCAACATATTAGTCCGTAAGTGCTTCAAGGCAAGCCAAGGTGGATAGAAAATGTGATTATATACTTGCAAATTACCAGATTTGTAATGAATGATATATCTGGGAAAGACTATAGAAGTTATCTGATATGACCTTTAGTGCATGAAAGCACAGAGAGGTCAAGAAACATATTTAGAGTCACACAGCTAGTTAGTAGAGAAGAGTTTCTAAGAGTATTGACTTTTGGAGCTGTGCCATTTCCACTACATAATATTTATTTATTCTGTGACAAAATAGTTGTTTTACACAATGGCTGCATATAGGCCACACAATGTAGTGGACATTGAGGAGGGCAGTATACCACAGGAAAGTTAAAAGGAGCATTTGCCTAAAATCTTAAGGTTCAGTCTTTGAAGAAAATATTACTTTAATCATTTGATAGACAGAGGTAGAATAATACCCAAACTATTTAGAAGCTGCTCAGCTGGTGCACCACTTTCTAGCCAGGGCTATTTCATCAATGTGAGTTCCTCAGGAGAGAAAAACGCTTACAAAGCAAAAGGAAATCAAAGGATTAAATCCAAGGTTATGGCAGAATAGTTCATTTAATCTATGTGTGCAATTGCTAACATGTAGTGCATTGGGGTTTCCCTGAAATCAAACACAGCAACCACTTGCCCCAGAGTTACTGGGGCCCAATTTACTTGCCAGCTAGAATAGAGAGAAGCAAACAGAGGATGTTTACAAGGGTTTAAAGGCTTATCCAAGCTATATATCTTACTCCCAAAACCATCTGCGTACAAGGCCTGAGACCCTCAGAATGTAATATTCTCCTAGGGGGTGACCACAAATCTAGGTAGGGATAGAAATTTGTGGAGTCCCAAGATTACTCTGAAATTTTGAAAGGGAAAAGCCTTTTAAATAACATAATTTGGCTCTTCTAACACTAACCTTAGTCCCTTCATCTTCTACAAAGTCTACTTCCACAGTCTGAAAAGCAATGGACTCAGCAAAGGAGATGAGCTAGATCAGCAAGGGAGCAACACATGTGTCTCCTGAGTGAAACACAAGCATGTTTCATCTGATCCTCAAAATGACCCAGGGAAGTAGGAATTATAAATACCTATATTTTACAGATGAGGGCATAAAGGCTCCAAGAGATGAAGGGACCTGTCTACAATCATGCAGCTGGAACAGACAGAAGCAAAATTTTAATCTAAGTAGTCTGACTTTAATTCACATGTTCTTTCTACCGTATCAGGTTGCCTTTCAAATGAGGTAGCTCCAATGTCACCTCCTCCAAGCAACTCTAACTTTTCTATGCCCTCGATATATTCAGATGACATCATTATTTTCCTCATAATATCTTAAAGTTATGTCTGTATGTATGTGTGTGCTTCTCTGGGAAATCTTGTAAAGGACAGTTTGTTTCTAATACTGATCATAGGCTGTCAGGTGTCATTCACAAGGCTGGTCCAGGACAGGTACTAATTATATTGTTTGGAATAAGGTTATCTGAGGTGAAATTTGTCTTTTTAAGAATTTTTTTTATTTATGCCATTATTTTTCTTTTCATTTTTAAAATTAATTTATTTTTAATTCTTTTTTTCCTAAATTTATTTATTTTAATTAGTTTCAAGTATACATCACATTAGTTAGATATCTATATAGTTCATAAAAACATCCTCCCAATTGCTCCCTCCCTCTCCTGACCCTCCATCTAGCCAATGTACTAATGCTAATTGCATTCCCTATGCCATGTTCCCTATCCTCATGATCATCCATCAACTACTAATTTGTACTTCTTTAACCCTTCACCCCATTCTCCCAGTCTTCCAAACCTCCTTCCTTTCTGTCCATCACCAAATTGTCCACTATATTTGTGAGTCTGTTTTTGATTAGTCTGTTATTTTTGTTCCTTAGATTCTGCCTATAAGTGAAATCATATAATGTTTATCTTTCTCTGTCTGACTTAAATACTGTCTAGGTCCATCAAAGCAATATCTTTTTCCATCCCCTTCCTTTTAGTCTGTGTGTATCTTTTAATCTGAAGTGAGTCCCTTATAGGTAACATGTAGGGGTCTTGTTTTCCTTTCCATTCATCCAATCTATCTTTTAGTTGGAGCACTAAATTCTTTTCCATTTGAGGTATTTATTGATAGGAATGTAGTTGTTACCATTCATTATTTGTTTTTGATACATGTTTTTTCTTCTTAAAGAAATCCCTGTAAACATTTCCTGTAATACTGGCTTGGTGCTGATAAATTCCTTTAGCTTATTTTTGCTTGGGAAGCTCATTATCTTTCCTTCAGCTCTAAATGATTGCTCCGCTGGATACATTATTTTTGGTTGTAGATCCTGGGTCTTCATCCTGTTGAATATTTTATGTCAGAACCTTCTGTCCTGCATAGTTTCTTTTGAGAAATCAGCTGCCAGTCTTATGGGTTTTCCATTATAAGTAATTATCTGTTTTTCTCTTGCTTTTTAAATATTCTTTCTTTATATTTAAACTTTGGCACTTTAATTATGATGTGTCTTGGTGTGGGCCTCTTTGGATCCCTGATTTTTAGAATTCTCTGAGCTTCCTGAGGTTTTATGTCCATTTCTTTCACCAGGTTAAGGAAATTTTCCATCTGTTTTCAGCTGTTCAACATCTTGATTTTCTTCAGTTTTGCCGATCAGACAGATACTTGGACCCTTTGTAGTGTCTCATATACTCCTAAACTTATTTTTATAGGCTTGGCATTTCATCTCTTGCCATTCTGATTGAGTGTCCTTGGCTTTCCTGTACACTAGATAGGGCATTTGATCCTTTTCTTTATTCACTTTGTTTATTCCTTTGTTTATTCCATTTAACATACTTCTCATCTCAGATAATGTGTTCTTCATTTCAGACTGGTTCCCTTTTATAAGTTTGATTTCCATTTTTATGTTCTTTATCTTTTTATTGAAGTTTTCACAGAATTTAACCAAAAGTTTATTGAGCATCTTTATAACAAGTGCTTTGAACTCTGCATCTGTTAAATTATTTGACTCCATTATTTCTGGATCTCTGTTCTGTTCTCTCATGGTTTTTGCTTCTTTGTCTTCTCATTTTGACTGACTTTCCATGTCTGTTTCTATGTAGTAAGCAAAGCTCCTAAGTCTCTTGGTCTTATTAGTGTGAATTTGTGAAGTAGGTGTCCAGTAGTACAGTCCTGAGAGGGGTTCAACTCCAGGACAAATTTAGCCAAGCCTCTACAACTCCAGGGCAACCTGTTAAGATTCAGCAAGCAATCCACAGATGCTGTGCTTATAGTTGTCTCAAAAGGGCACACCAGAAACCGAAGCCAGTTGCCACCAGTGTGAGTCTAGGCACTTCTCAGCAAGGAGCACTGGACTTGTCGAAGACACAACTAGATGCGGCTTGGGTGGGGAAGTGAGTTAGAGGAGGAGGAATTTCAGGGAATCCTCTGGGTGGAGTGTTCTTTGTTATCCAGTCTGATGAAGTTATAGCTATGGCAGCACTGTGTCCAGTGCACTGGGAGCGGGGTACGGCTCAACAGGGAACTATGGACACTGCCGACACTTCTGTACAGAACGAGTCTCGCCTCAGCCTTCACTCCAACAATGCCTCTCTGTAAGTTTCTGGTACCCACTACACAGAGCCCAATCAGCACTGGTCCTCGGAGCAAACAGATATGTCACCATGAAACTTGCTCGTTGATGTGGCCCCTTTAAAAGGCATCTGCCGCTGCCAGTGCTGTAGCCTCTGTCTCACTCCGTTGCTTGAGATGGGGCAGACCCATGTCCTTGCCTCATCCTATCTTCTCCATTGCAAGATGATTTCTTGGATTTCTCCGTAATTGTATGGCTTATTCCTCTAGATCCCAGGTGATTTTTCTGTACTGCTGCTCCTTGTTTCTGTCAAAACTTTAATATAGTCGCCAGAAAGATGAACAGAGCCTCTATCATCTACACCATTTTTTCCTCCCTTATTTTTAATTTTTTAATGTCACCACATATTTCACCCTTTTAAACCTATCTACCTCTCCCTTCCCTTTCCCCTCTGGTAACCACTAGTATATTGTCCATGTCCATGAGTCTCTGTTTGTCCTGCTCATTTGTTGCTTTTAGGCTTTTATCCCACATATAAGTGATATCATGTGATTTTCAACTTTTTCTGTCTGGCTTATTTCACTTATCATGATTATCTCAAGGTCCATCCATGTTGTCACAAATGGCAGTATTTCATCTCTTCTTATGGCTGAGTAATATTTCATTGTATATATGTACCACAGCTTCTTTATCCAATCATATATCATAGGATACTTCAATTGCTTCCATGTCCTGACCACTGTGAATAGTGCTACTATGAACATTGGTGTACAAATATCTTTTTGCATATGAGTTTTC